>JAZKJV010005352.1:600000-773817 GCA_037367405.1 Ottelia alismoides | reverse complement strand
TGTTGGGCAACGGTGGCTCCTCAGCCCAACAGCAGAATCCTGCCCAAGGGACATCAGAACAGCCAGCAACAGCAACAGCAGCAACCCCAGTATGCCCAACAGCAGCAATATCAGAGTGGCCCTCGTCCCGCCTATCAGGGACAACAGTGGAGGCAGCGACAGCAGCCTCAGCAATCTTATTCCCCAGCCAACCTAGAATTATCTGTACCAGCAATATCCGCAGCAGCAGTCCCATTTCCAGTAGGGACAACCATCCGGTTCTCAGGATCCCTCCTTTGAGAACCCAGCTCTTAATGATCTTGCCCGCTTTCTCTCCGAACAGCGAGCATCTTTCAGGCAAGAAATGGATGAATTCCGGCAGGAGATGAGGGAGATTATAAAAGGGAAGGCCGCCATACCCAACCCAAACAATCTGAAAAGAAAGTCTGAGCAGGTAGAGTTTACATAGGATACCTCTCCTAGTGATTATTTCAGTGACATGTCTTATTCCTATCATGATGCTGATTTTGTCACTACTAGGAGCGGTAGGATGCCAGCCGGCGACGTCTCTTCTGAGCGACAACTAGACGCAGGATCAGGAGCGCCAGAGGAGCCGAGGAGCGGTGCTGAAGCCGCTCATGATGATGTTGACGGTGGTGCTGATGCCACCCATGATGGAGTCCAGGACGACGGTGCTGATGCCGCCGTGATACCAGTTACAGACGGTGGTGCTGATACCACCATTTTGGGATGATGAACCAGAGCGCGGTACTGATGCCGCGAAGACCGGTGGTAGTGCTGAGGCCACCACTTCTACTTTGTTGAGCCTCCCTCTGTGATGTTACCACCTTTTGTATCCATGGACTGTGGTAACAACAAAAAGAACAAAAATATGAATAAAGGAAAGGTTTCTGTTCGAATTGCGGATCCATATATGGTGAATGATGATTATTGTATGGATTCTCCTTCTTCACAGGCACAGGGACCAAGTCCTAGTCCTCCATCTGAGGAGGCCCCTACCATCCCCTTCCCTGAGGCGCTCCGCCGTGCGAAGGGGAATAAAAAAAGAAAATCCTAAAAAAGATCAGCAGGTAGAGTTCGGCAACCAAATGATTGATAGATTTCACATTCAGCTGACTCTACGAGAAGCATTTGAGCATATACCCTTCTTCAAAAAGAACTTGAAAGAGACAACTACTGTCCGAAGGAAGAAGAGGTACAGAGATCAAGTCCACATGCTCACTCATGACACTTGTTGCGCCATTCAGAACACATTGCCAGCCAAGCGACCCGATACAGGAGCTTCCTATGTCAGATGCGAGATCCAGGAGCAGCGGTTCGATCGTACTCTATTAGACAGCGGGTCTTCGATCAACCTCCTCCCGGCAGCCTTACTCAAGCGATTCGAGTTTGGCCCTCTTCTTCGAAGCAGAACAGTCCTTCAGTTTGCTGACAAGTCGATTAAGAGGCCGAAGGGGTTGTTGAAGGACGTGGTCGTTACCATTCAGGGCCTTAAATTCCCCATGGACTTTGTTGTATTGGACATGGAGATCCCTGAGTCGGTAACCGATGCCCCCATCATACTTGGACGCCCATTCTTGGCCACTGCCAAGGCGGTATCCGACCATGACAGTGGGACGGTATGTTTTCGCGTAGAGGGCGAAAGCATACAAATAGATACGATCGACCAGACTAGAGCCAGAGAGCTGGCATGCTCAGGGCAATCCAGCGAAGCCGAGCAGATGACAGAGGAGGAGGTAGACATCCACCAGGTTTGTGATTTCGAGATGACTGATGATGAATCCAACTGGAAAGATCCCGTAGCACCGACCCTCGCCTTGCCTACAGATTCACTATATCTCAAGCTTATGGCAATCGAGAGCCGGGAGAGCATATCCCTGGATGAGGATACACAAGAGGCTGACAGTGTTGTGACGAGTGGTGCTGATGATTTTCATTCTTGCTCATCTTCTTCTGATCCCTCGGATTCAGACATTGATTGGGATGATTTTGATGATTATGTGCCTTGTCTGATTCCTTCTGAGCCAAAAGCCATGACAGAGTGCGAGCCAGTACAGTTTATTGATGATTCAGTGGGCCGCCTTTCGTCAGAGATTCATGCAGAGCGAGAGTTATCCCATGCAGACCTGGTCGCCTTCACACAGACATATCAGAAGCCAGATTTGTCGCCTCCCAGTTGTCCAGAACTGAAGCCTCTGCCGCAGTCGTTGAAGTACAGATTCCTTGCGGGTGAGCCAGATATGCACCCAGTCATTATCTCAGCAGGTTTGACTGAAGAACAAGAATCTCGTCTGATGGAGGTTCTTGAAAGAAACCGCAAGGCGATAGGTTGGAGTATCGCTGATCTCCAGGGGATTAGTCCGGCTCTGTGCTCTCACCACATTTATCTTGAGGATAACGCTAGGCCTTCGCGTGAGTTCCAACGACAGCTGAACCCGAATCTTCGAGACGTAGTCATGAAAGAAATTTCCAAGTGGTGGAGCGTCGATTTTATCTACCCCATCTCTGACTCCAAATGGGTTAGTCCACTACATGTGGTACCCAAGAAGACGGGTATCACTACAGTTATCAACGAGTCTGGAGAGGAGATCGCTGCCAGAGTACCAACTTCTTGGAGGGTCTGTGTGGACTACAGACGATTGAATGAGGCCACCAAGAAGGATCACTTCCCGCTACCCTTCATTGATCAGATTATCGAGCGGCTAGCCGGGAAGAGTCATTATTGTTTTCTTGATGGGTACTCTGGATACAATCATGTGGCCATTGCGCCCGAAGATCAGGAGAAAACGACATTCACCTGTCCGTTTGGGACGTATGCTTTCAGACGGATGCCCTTTGGTCTATGTAACGCTCCGGCGACATTCCAGAGGTGCATGCTGTCCATCTTCTCGGACATGGTGGGTGACTGTTTGGAGGTCTACATGGATGACTTCTCGGTCTACGGCGACGGGTTCGATGCTTGTCTTGACTGCCTAGACCGTATGCTTCAGCGCTGCATAGAGGTCAACCTTGTTTTATCTTGGGAGAAGAGCCACTTTATGGTGACTCAGGGGACGGTCCTTGGTCATATCGTCTCCAACAGGGGCATGGAGGTCGATCCGGGCTAAGGTGGATATCATCAGAAAACTCAATCCACCGTCCAACTTGCGTCAGTTGCGGTCTTTTCTGGGGCATGTCGGTTTCTACCGACGGTTCATTCAGGACTTCAGTCGTATTGACCGACCGCTCACTGACTTGCTGACGAAAGACACCGAGTTTATTGTCAATGATAAGTATCTTGAGTCGTTTGAGACTCTCAAAGAAATGGTTGTTTCAGCTCCTGTCCTTCAGCCACCCGATTGGTCTCTCCCATTCGAGATCATGACGGATGCTTCAGATTTTGCCGTTGGGGCTGTGCTTGGATAGAGGAGGGATGGATTACCCTTCGCTATTCACTACGCCAGCCGGACCTTGGATGTCGCTCAGCGGAATTACACTGTGACTGAGAAAGAGATGCTGGCCGTAGTCTTTGCTCTTGATAAGTACCGATCATATATTCTCGGATCTAGAGTGACAATCAACACTGATCACACCGCCATCCGGTACTTAATGGCTAAGAAGGATGCCAAAGCACGTCTTACCAGATGGATCCTTCTACTCCAGGAATTTGATATTGAGATTAAGGATAAGCCTGGAGTCAAGAATGTGGTGACGGATCATCTCTCCAGATTGGAGAATCTTGAGGAATCTGAGCCCAGCGCACCTATCACTGAGACGTTTCCAGATTGAGGCGATCTTGGCGGTCACCTCACTCCCGTGGTATGCTGACTTTGTAAACTATCTTGTTGCCAAGACAGTCCCTCAGGGTTGGCCCAGGCAGAAACTTGAGACCTTCCTAGCTAAGGCCAAGTTTTACCATTGGGAGGATCCCGTCCTTTATCATGAAGGAGGGGATAGTATTTGGAGGAGGTGCATTCCTCAAGAAGAGCAGCAGAGCGTCCTCACATACTGCCACAAGCTTGAGGCAGGAGGACATCATTCAGGAAAAAGGACAGCACAGAAGGTGCTTCAATCGGGTGGCCTACTCTCTTCAAGGATTCTGATGAGTTTGTGAAGAGATGTACTGACTGTCAGAAAATGGGAACCTGCGGACAGAGAGACATGATGCCCATGCAACCCATTCACTTCTGTGAGGTTTTTGATGCATGGGGGATTGATTTCATGGGGCCCATTTCCTAAGAATCAGGGATTCGAGCATATTTTGCTTGCTGTGGATTATGTCAGCCGATGGGTTGAGGCCATCCCCGCCCGAGCCGCAGACGCGAAAACCGTGTGCAAATTCTTGAGGAAAAATATCATTTCACGGTTCGGGGTTCCTAGAGTCTTGATTTCAGACGGGGGGTCTCATTTTATCAATAATAAGGTTAGGGCCCTTGCAGACGAGTTCGGCATTGATCACCGGGTTGCCACTCCATATCACCCTCAGACTAATGGTCTTGCCGAAGTATCGAATCGGGAGATAAAGACTATCTTGCAGAAAGTTGTCCGCCCAGACCGAAAGGATTGGTCACAGCTTTTGGACTCGGTCTTGTGGGCTTATCGGACTTCTTTCAAGAATCCATTAGGAACATCTCCCTTTCGTCTCGTCTATGGCAAGCCGTGCCATCTGCCAGTGGAGATCAAGCACAAATCTTTTTGGGCAGTCACTGAGTTTCTATTAGATCCCGAGAGTATAGGAGAACAGAGAAGAGCAGAATTGGCAGCCCTGAAAGAACTGAGAGATACAGCCTTTTCCAACAGCCTACAGTACAAAGAAAAAGTGAAGACATGGCACGATTCGCATATCAGCCATAAACAGTTTGAGCCAGATCAGAGAGTATGGTTGTTTGATTCCAGGCTGAAATTATTCCCAGGAAAGTTGCAGAGCAAGTGGAAAGGCCCGTACGTGGTCAGGAAGGTACATGACAATGGCAGCATCGACATATCCGAACCGTCATCTTCCTCTACCTTCCGCGTCAATGGTCAACGCCTGAAGTTATATCTAGATCATGACCCGCCGACCAGTGACGTTGCCCCCATTCTCTTGGTATAAGATGTGTCCTTTGACTCATATCATCTGCATCTCATACATGGTGATCACTTCTATCTTCCGCTGTACAGTTCATCTGTTCATATCACTCTCTCATGAGTTGATCTATTTTCTTCTTTTCTTCTTTTCTTCTTTTTCCTTTTCTATCTTCTTCATCTATCAAAAAGGTGCCGCTTTGTAGACAATCTTCCATACTTAGGACGTACTTTGTCCTAAGTATAGGGGGTGTGCACCCCGAGTTGATTCTATTCTTTTCGATCCTCTCCATTGTCTTCTCTTCTTGTCTATACTTAGGGATATTTTACCCTAAGTATAGGGGGAGACAATCTGAGTACGATCTGTTCATTCCCACCCTTGACCCTCCCTGCGTTGTGTACAGTCTGCTATACTTAGGATTATTTTGATCCTAAGTATAGGGGGGACGGTCAACTTCTCATTCGTTGATTCATTTATTCTGTATTTAGTCTTTAGACTTGACTATACTTAGTACGAGTTATGTCTTCTCTTTTCTCTCCGATCTATGAGGACATAGCTCAAGCTAAGTATAGGGGGGTTGTATATACTACGTATATACTTTAGCCATAACTCGTACTTTCGTATTTTCTTAATAATATGGCTAATTGTTCATCAGAATTCATTAAAAACCTTAATAAAAAGGTGTTTTGTTCCTCAAACTCTTTTTGTATATACTGATTAATAAATCAGGTACTTTGAAAAATAGTTTGACAGTCTCTTTGAAAAACCTTTTGAAAACTATTTTAAAAGACACTTTGTACATGTTTTCAACCTTTGTAAAAATGTATGGTTTGTAAAATTTATTTTCTTTGTGTGAAATAAAATGTTTTGAAAAATGATTTGCAAATGGTTTAAAAAAAATGGTTGCAAAAATATGTGAAAAATCTATATATACTGTTTGGAAAACCGATTGCAAAATGATTTTCAAATGTGTGTACATGTTTGCAAAAAGGTTTGTAACTATTGCTTGAAAAACTTATGTCAAATAAGTTTGAGGAACGCATACATCTCACCAAAAGTCACTACCTATATATGTATAAAACTAACCACTTACCCTGTAAATTCTTAAAATCCATTTCTTGTAAATATAAGAAGCACGCCCGTGTACATATTTTTCACCTAGTTTTCAGCCAAAAATCTTTTGTTTTCAAAAATTCCAAAAACATGTGCAAAAATTTAAAAAAAAACATTGAAAAATCTTTTTGAAAAATACAAAAAAATGCATCTGCATGCATCATCATTATCTTTTCAAAAATCCATAAAAAGTTCAAAATCTTGAAAATTGTATCACAAAAATATTTCTTGCATTGCATGGCATGAGCATTCTTCGGATTGAGTTTGATAGTTGAACAAGTCTAAGTAAAATCCGGAGATTGGAGCTTGATTAGACCTTAAAATCTACCTAATAACAGGAACCTTATAGGAACTGGTTTGGGGTACTTCAGGTCTAGTTGACTTAATTCTTTGACGATCACGGGACTTGGTTCAATGGATTCTTGACTGCCTAAGTAGAGTATTTCGGAGCACACGCACGACTCTTGTTGATAATGACCTAACTTGGACACCTGCACCTTTCACATAGCTCTCCACGGATGAGGTGGTGAGGAGCAGTTTCCTTTGGCTTGGGGTAGCATATGAGGGTAGTACTTCTAGGCGGAACCTCTCTTCTTCTTTTAGTGAAGGAAGTGCACCTCAACTTGGTCTAGTGGTGATGAAGGCTAAAGACAGAAGCCGTGGGTTGCAATAAAGCTTCAAAAGAGGGATAGTCTACTGGCTCAAGAGGAAAATTTCTTGTATATATGTTGCACCATGTAGATATGTTGTACAGATGCATTTAAAAAAAATGCAAAAAGAACTCCAAAAAAATGGTGGGTCGGATTGAAAATTTAATAACCCCACCGGAGTGTATATAGTCCAATAACGCAAAAGCTTATGATATCCATGTTACATCTCATGAAGCTTGCAGCGGGAGACTTGGCTACACTGGGTGAGCTTCCAAAAGTCTATACTTCTTCCCCTCTTCTTGAGCCGGTTGCACTTGAACTTAGAAGGGAATACCCCGCTTCTCGAGGAAAGAGTTGCTAGACCGAGGCATTAGAGTTACCAGGTTGGGGAGGTTGTTTCTTTGTTACTTCTGAGGTGGGGAGCTACATATCACTCACACTGTACGAGTCAGATTCATAGTCGTAAGAGTTTGCGTATGAGTTGAAGTATTTTGACCTGGCTATTGAGGAGACTTGGACAGAGTTTTGGGATTCTCAAGGACTGTTGGATTTCAAACTTGGTTCTCATTAAGGTTCCGACCGCACTAAAATTCCAAAGGTCCGACTTAAGCTCCAAACTTTGATTTTGCGAAGACAAGTTCGATAATTAAACTTAATCTAATTTTCTTCTTTTTCTTTTCTTTTCTTTTTTGCACTTATTGCATAAGTGTTTGCTAGGGACTAGCAAAGGTAAAGTATAGGGGGATGATGAATCCACATTTCATCATCTTTATTCTATCATTTTGGCACCAAAAACCCTAGCAAATGCTTGAAAATAGCATTAAAATCATCATCTTATCATTCATGCATATGCATCTATTTAGTGTATAAAATACTGTAATTAAGGCCAAAATTATAGAATAAATAAAGAAAAGAAAAAGAATAAAATATTGTAAATATTTTATGACCCAAAACCCCCGAGACCTAGGCATCTTGATGAATAGGTCGACAAGGAATAAAGTAGGAGGAGATAAGGGCCAAAGTACAGATAAAATACCTATACCTTGTATTCATTCTTTATTCATTTTGGGACCTATTTTTGGTTTCACTTTCTATACATCAAATAAAGAAACTTTGTACATGAAAATTGTAGATAATTTTATAAATAAAAATACAAAATTTATTTCACAGAAAAATAATGTACAGATAAAAAGTTATGGTCTGAATAAGAATCCAAGCTCCCAAATTCCCAGACCCGTATCTCACAACTGACAACTCCAAATGCAGTGTACTCACCTTTAATTGTATATATAGAATAAAATAATCTATTTAATGGTTGTGGTTTCGCATTTGGCGGAGCTACGGTTTGAAAGTAGAGTTTTTGGACCCCTATTGCATACCTGTACTGAATAAAATATTCAATTTATTCTTTATTCATTATTTATTCATTTTTATATTTCTATAATTTTGTAAATATTACTTATAATAATTGTGAATATTAAAATCAGAATAAAAATGTAAATAAAATTCAAAATAAAAATACTGATATACACAAGACATAGATACAATACCTATGTACATACCTATACATACCTGTTTATAATTTATTATTATACAAAATATATCAGAAAAATAAAATAAAAATATATATGTGTATATATAAGTATTTTATGATTTTAGAAAATAATAAACAAAAATAAATAAATTAAGAATACAAAAATAAAAATAAAATACTCAAATATGTAGATAATATACCTATATAGGGGTATAAAAGTAACTTGTAAAAATATACTTCAGAAAATAAATTAAAAATCCTAATAAAATACTACATAAAATTTCAAACATTTTTTATTCTTTACTCAAAAATTAATTCGGCCTTTTTCTATTTTTAAACGAATTAATAAAACATTTTTTTAATCTTTTTCCTGGTTGGTCCACGTGGACCAACCAGGTGCGGTCTAGAGTTGACCTCGGTCAACTCCCTGACCAAGGCCTGCCACTTCTGACGCCCTGATTTTCCCCCATTTTCAAGAAATTTTGGCGCCCGATCCTTCCATTTTCTCGCCTTGAATCCTTCTTGGAACTTCTTCCCTGATCATCCCTCTCCCACGACGCATCTTCAGATCACGCAAAATCCTCATGATGCGCGCGTGGATCTCGCTTGAAGGAGACGCCACCATCTTCTACTTAAACACCCCGCCACCTTCGAGCCCAAGTTTGAACACCTTCGGTCCACCCCTCGCGCCTACTCCAAGCTCCAGAGCTTCTTGGAGGTGACAGCTCCACCGCGAAGCCATCAGCCAAGGCAGCCGAGGTCGGAGGCGCTTCCACTACCTCCCGCAAAGTCGCCGGTCGAGGTACGTTTCTTCCCTCTGGCCCCGGCCATTGAGGGCTCGCTCCATTCTTTTATTCAGCCCATTTTATTCCTGTTAACCTTAGCTTCGAAAACCCCAAAAAGATTTGAAGTTTAATCGACCAAATCGCCAAATCGAGCACCTTGGCCGGAGCGTACCTCCGGCCGTGCATCTCCATCTCGATCCGAGCATCCCCGAGTGCATCCAAGGGTCCAGGCAGTTTGCCCTGGACTCTTTGACCATTTCTGCAGGTCCAAGCAGCAGTGAAGACACCTGGAGGCGAGTTTTGAAGCTCGCCGGAGCTAACGAAGCTCTCCAGCTCCGCCAGCCACCAGCGAGCACCACAGCCACCGCCGTGGCTTTTTGATGCCACCAGGAGATAGAGGAGGACCAGAGGAGGCTCCAGCCCAATTTTGAACCCCAGAGGCCACCGGAGTCGGCCGGAGGAGCTCGAGGAATCTCGCCCAGTCGGGGCTCTGCCTTGTTCTTCCAGCCGCCTTCGCCACCGTCCGATCAAGGGTGGAGTCCCAGATCGAGCAGCTAACGTTGGATCTCCACCAGCTTCGACCGTTGATCATCGCTGGAGATCTGATCGTCGCCGTTCATCCGCGAAGCGTCATCGGTCGTTTATCAAGCGCCAGGTGTCTAAGTGGCTCCTTCATCGCCGTTGGATCGCACGTCGAGGGTATTTTGCATCTACACCCTCGCGCCTTTTGTATTTAGTATTTAGTATTTAAAATTTTGTCTGTAGCGTAAAAAAACTTTGGGTTATTTGCACAAAGACCCCCGAACTTTCAATATTTTCATCCAGGTCCTTCGCCACGTCACCTCACGTGACCAGTACACGTGAGGTGTGGGCATTTTGCACTGGGACCCTCGGTCTTTGTTATATTTTGTTTTAGTCCCAAAACTGTGACATCATGTGTTAGATTTTTGGATATTTTGCAAGAAGGCCCTCAGGGTTTTGGATATTACATTCTAGTCCTCGCCAGGCGCGTGCAAGTCACGCGCCCTGGTGGGAAAATTGCTAAGACACCCAGGCGGGTTTTGTAATTGGAGTTTGGTGTTATTAATTGAATATTCAGTTCAAACTTTGGTGGAAATTTGCATCTGTGCCCCTGGATGTTTTGAAAATTGTGTTTATGCCCCTGCCAGGCCTGTTTATTGATTGGATGCTCGTTGTATTTATTTGAACTATCATTTTAAATTCAAAAATTCCAAAAAAATAGGGATAGGTTCCTGGATGCGTGTACTTTGACGCTATCATTTTAGTTTTTGATTTTATTTTATTTTCATATTTATTAAAAATCAAAAACTCGCTTTTTGTGCATTGTCTAGCTAAGAAAATGCCAAAAAAATATCAAAACCCTCTCAAAAATTCCAAAAAAATTAACTAGTGTCTATTTTACCCTATTTTAGTGTCAGTCCAAAAATCACTAAAAATCTCAAAAGAAAAACACTAAAAATTCAAAAACACTTTAAAACTTCAAAAAATTCTAAAAAATCAAGAAAAACTCCAAAAAATACAAACTCAGCTCCTGTTTGTTGTACATTTCAGTAGCTTTCTTTGAAAATTAGTGTGAAACATTTTGAGTGCTGTTTGCTAATTTTAATTCTCATTCTATTCAAGACAACACATTTTCCACTGTTTTGTCTTATTTCAGTACTTAAAAATACCAAAAACACCTTGAAAAATCCCCAAAAATCTCAAAAACAGTAAAAAATCTTAAAAATACCAAAAATATTTTATTCCTGAATTTTTGGTTATTTTTGCACATTTTTATAAATATTTCATCTTGTCTTTTATTACATTGCTTTTAAATTCCAATATTGAAAAAAAATATAAAATATAAAATGTAAAAATCTGAAAATTAAAAATCAAAATACAAAATTAAAAATTAAAATTTAAAAAAAGAAAAAAATTAAAAACCCACAAAAACATCTTTGCTTGCTTGTTTAGTGTAGACATCACACATTCACTCACGCACATTTGTTTGAATTATCCTGCCTTGCTCCCTGTGTTCGAACTCTCTGCATACTTGTCACTATACACCATTTGTGCAGAGTTAAAAATAAATTTTAACTCCACATTATTTCTAATTTATTGATCTTTAGTGTGGGTTAATTGTTGATTAAATACGGGATTCACTTGTGAGTCGCCACAGCGACGGTTGTCTCCGCCTTGTGTGAGACACCAATTTAGACTCCATTGAATTTCGTGATTATCAAATGGCGCCGTTGCCGGGGAGCAACAGCGAGTAGTTCACATTTGGTTTGATTGTGTGATTGTTTGCCATAGATTTATTTTATCTCTCTTGCACTTTTGATACATTTATTGATTGAGCTATTCTGACCACCATTTCTTGTCTTCTTGCGAGGGACCGCGGAGCAAGGCGGATCGCCTAGGTGACCCGAAGCAACCTTGGGAAGCGGAGCCGGCCTTCTTAGGTCAAGCCGGCAGGAGAGAGCAGGAGGAGTGAGAGAGAGTGCTTAGATTAGTTGCATTTTATTTTCGTGAGAGAGTGACTTTGATAATTTGTAATAATACAGGTACTTGGACTCTTGGGCATTCGGGCCTAATTTCCGGGTGTTTGTTCACTCAGGGGCTCACCGCGGTTTGGTGTTTTTCGCGGTTTTCTCGCCTTCATTTCGATTTGTTTCACGAGGATCTAGCCCCTAGACATAGGAATTTTTGTTGACTGTGACGAACTAAGAAGCTAAGGCCCAATCCCTAATATCTTGCCTACACCTATAGAACGTAATTGGACTTGGCTAAAATTCACTTGAAAAGGCTGTTTAACGTGGACTAGAGGCCACGTGCCGCGAGCCCACCCTGTTAAGCGCTACTCCTGAACTCGATGTGTCGAGAAGAGGAGGGGTGAGCCTAGACCGGACTCCGGACTCTTTTCTTTGTCATAGCTACTTGTTCTTCACGTTAATAGAAGTTGCTCATCTTAGGACGATTTCATCGTGCATGCAAATAGGTAGTTTAAATTATTTTCTTTAAATTATGCGCGGATCACTTTGCATGTAGAGTGCTGGCGACAAGGTACGCATTTCTATCTCTGCATGCATCATAGATTTTGACCGCGCATCGGCTTTTCCGCTTTCCTCCCCCAGTTTTATTGGACTTTTTAATAACAAGGAAATTGGAAAATTCGTTAGACGATGTTTGCTCAGAAAAATACATAAAAAGTGAAAACAATAAAAATTGGGACTGCTAATGCAAACTCGACCTTAAAACTCATCCCACCAAAAATTTTGTCTTGAGAGACTAACCCCCTCCTTGTTTGATTTATCTGCTGCGAGAGAGTGACTCGACACTAGGATAGAGCCACGTCTGAAATTTTGGTTGACTACTGGTCGTGGTTAGTCGTTCTCCAGTGAGGATCTCTCCGGTAACCGGTAAAGCGGACCGCGATGTCCTTAACAGATTGAATTAGCGGGAACAACCGGGGTATGGTTCGCAATTCATACTGGCTGGGAAAGATCTGACGTGGATTG
The DNA here is from genome assembly GCA_037367405.1 of Ottelia alismoides. Taxonomy (NCBI): domain Eukaryota; kingdom Viridiplantae; phylum Streptophyta; class Magnoliopsida; order Alismatales; family Hydrocharitaceae; genus Ottelia; species Ottelia alismoides. The sequence continues at coordinate 761,173 of JAZKJV010005352.1, read as the reverse complement.
GGACAGTCGGCTAGGAAAGTAGGATACCTAACAGCTCGCTCTAACGCTCTGATAGATTGACTGATCACCTAATAAAAATTGACAAGATAACAGACCGAACTCCCACGGTCATCAGCTCAAGAGTTGTGTAGGTGAATTTGGGGTTTTGATTTATCATCCTGTTTGCATTCCAGATCTCATCCGCCTTTCTCTAGATCAAGATGATGGGACGGAGATCTCTTAGGCCGACCCTGTCGGCACCGCTATCCAACACTCCTCCTCATTCATCTAGGAATACCTCGGAGAGTCCGCTCTCCGAGCCTGAGTTCACATCCACCCTGTTCCCCCTCGACCACCCTTCCCATTCTCCTTCTCTCATTCCAATCGTTTCAGAGTACAGTGCATCACAGAGTTCAGCTCATTCGATAGCACCTGAGATGGCCTCTTTTGCTTTTTCAGAGAATCCAGACATGGCAGACAGAGGCGAGCATGAAGATGATCATGAGCACCCGCCGTTCCTATTTGATCAGGCAGCCATCAATAATTCTTTGTTAGCATCCCTGGAAACTATGCAGAGACAGATTCGCGATCAGGGAACATTCATGGGAGATCTGATGAGAGAGATAGCACAGATGAGAGAGAACCGACCTGGGGCGGTGGCGGAGGAGGAGGAGGACCTGATGCAGGAGGAGGCGATCCAGACGCTGAGAGGCCACCACAGACCATCATGAGGGAATTGCACAACCCAGCTGCATCCCTCACTCATCGTTGGATCCGACTCCCACCTATTCACGGAGATTTCGAGCTTCGGCCCCACACAATCCAGCTTCTACCCAAGTTCCATGGGTTGCCGACCGAAGAGCCGCACCTCCACCTCCAAGAATTTGAGATGATTTGCAGCACTATTCATGATCGGTTGATGACCGAGGACACCATCAAGATGATCGCCTTTCCATTCTCTTTGGTTGACAGAGCCGCATACTGGCTCAAACATCTGGGGCGACTCGTCGACACATGGGCAGAGCTCCGGACCGCATACCTGAAGAAATACTACCCTCTCGGCCGGACCAACGCAGCTAGAGCCATGATCAGTAACTTCGTCATGATCCCGAATGAACAATTCCATGAAGCCTGGGATCGATTCAGAGAGCTCATAGACCGGTGTCCACATCATGACATTTCCAAGCCCAATCTCGTGCAGAGTTTCTTCTGTGGGCTGACACCGGAGCTGCAGGGGCTAGTGAACGCCTCTTGCGGTGGATCTTATTTCTCCAAGGGAGAAGACGACGTCTGGGCCATCTACGAAGGCATGGCAGAAAACTCTACTGTGATGACCCAGGCCCGAGTCTACACACAGCAGAAACCCCCGCAAGGAGCGGGATCATTCCAGAGGATCGCCCGTATCGATGCCGGTCCCAACACAGTGTCAGCTGCCGCAGCCCAAGCTGAATCAGCTGCAGCCGACATGGGAATTATTAGTGAAAAGCTGGACCGCATGGAGATCCTCGAGAAGAAGCAGAATCAAGGTCTTGCTCAGATGGACCTTCTCACCAAAACTATGAGTGATCTGAAGACTCAAATTCTATGCATCCAGGAGGCACAAACTCATTCCCAACAGCCTTCCAGGTCACGGGCTGACCCCAGCAGTAGCAATACCAACCAGACCTCTACCTCATACCGCCAGGTGTACCATATCCAGGAAGAGCCGGTTCCATTACTACAGTACCATCCAGAGCGACCGCCGTCTCAGGAGACTCAGATGGTGGTTTATCAGCCGGAGCAGCCACTGGCAGTTCTTCCTCCACCCTCCTTCGAGCAGGATCCATTGATGGAAGTCAATGGGATTTGGTATGACCGGTACCCGCAGCCCGGGATTCGTCGTGATCATCCCGGATTCCGTTGGGGCAACGGTGGCTCCTCAGCCCAACAGCAGAATCCTGCCCAAGGACATCAGAACAGCCAGCAACAGCAACAGCAGCAGCCCCAGTATGCCTAACAGCAGCAATATCAGAGTGGCCCTCGTCCCGCCTATCAGGGACAGCAGTGGAGGCAGCGACAGCAGCCTCAGCAATCTTATTCCCAGCCAACCCAGAATTATCCGTACCAGCAATATCCGCAGCAGCAGTCCCATTTCCAGCAGGGACAACCATCCGATTCTCAGGATCCCTCCTTTGAGAACCCAGCTCTTAATGATCTTGCTCGCTTGCTCTCCGAACAGCGAGCATCTTTCAGGCAAGAAATGGATGAATTCCGGCAGGAGATGAGGGAGATTATAAAAGGGAAGGCCGCCATACCCGCTCAGATTGAACCCAACCCAAACAATCTGAAAAGAAAGTCTGAGCAGGTAGAGTTTACAGAGGATACCTCTCCTAGTGATTATTTTAGTGACATGTCATATTCCTATCATGATGCTGATTTTGTCACTACTAGGAGCGGTAGGATGCCAGCCGGCGGCGTCTCTTCTGAGTGACAACTAGACGCAGGATCAGGAGCGCCAGAGGAGCCGAGGAGCGGTGCTGAAGCCGCTCATGATGATGTTGACGGTGGTGCTGATGCCACCCATGATGGAGTCCAGGACGACGGTGCTGATGCCGTCGTGATACCAGTTGCAGACGGTGGTGCTGATACCACCATTTTGGATGATGAACCAGAGCGCGGTACTGATGCCGTGAAGACCGGTGGTAGTGCTGAGGCCACCACTTCTACTTTTGTTGAGCCTCCCTCTGTGATGTTACCACCTTTTGTATCCATGGACTGTGGTAACAACAAAAAGAACAAAAATATGAATAAAGGAAAGGTTTCTGTTCAAATTGCGGATCCATATGTGGTGAATGATGATTATTGTATGGATTCTCCTTCTTCACAGGCACAGGGACCAAGTCCTAGTCCTCCATCTGAGGAGGCCCCTACCATCCCCTTCCCTGAGGCGCTCCGCCGTGCGAAGGGGAATAAAAAAGAAAATCCTAAAAAAGATCAGCAGGTAGAGTTCGGCAACCAAATGATTGATAGATTTCACATTCAGCTGACTCTACGAGAAGCATTTGAGCATATACCCTTCTTCAAAAAGAACTTGAAAGAGACAACTACTGTCCGAAGGAAGAAGAGGTACAGAGATCAAGTCCACATGCTCACTCATGACACTTGCTGCGCCATTCAGAACACATTGCCAGCCAAGCGACCCGATACAGGAGCTTCCTATGTCAGATGCGAGATCCAGGAGCAGCGGTTCGATCGTACTCTATTAGACAGCGGGTCTTCGATCAACCTCCTTCCGGCAGCCTTACTCAAGCGATTCGAGTTTGGCCCTCTTCTTCGAAGCAGAACAGTCCTTCAGTTTGCTGACAGGTCGATTAAGAGGCCGAAGGGGTTGTTGAAGGACGTGGTCGTTACCATTCAGGGCCTGAAATTCCCCGTGGACTTTGTTGTATTGGACATGGAGATCCCTGAGTCGGTAACTGATGCCCCATCATACTTGGACGCCCATTCTTGGCCACTGCCAAGGCGGTATCCGACCATGACAGGGGGACGGTATATTTTCGCGTAGAGGGCGAAAGCATACAAATAGATACAATCGACCAGACCAGAGCCAGAGAGTTGGCATGCTCAGGGCAATCCAGCGAAGCCGAGCAGATGACAGAGGAGGAGGTAGACATCCACCAGGTTTGTGATTTCGAGATGACTAATGATGAATCCAACTGGAAAGATCCTGTAGCACCGACCCTCGCCTTGCCTACAGATTCACTATATCTCAAGCTTATGGCAATCGAGAGCCGGGAGAGCATATCCCTGGATGAGGATACACAAGAGGCTGACAGTGTTGTGACGAGTGGTGCTGATGATTTTCATTCTTGCTCATCTTCTTCTGATCCCTCGGATTCAGACATTGATTGGGATGATTTTGGTGATTTTGTGCCTTGTCTGATTCCTTCTGAGCCAAAAGCCATGACAGAGTGCGAGCCAGTACAGTTTATTGATGATTCAGTGGGCCGCCTTTCGTCAGAGATTCATGCAGAGCGAGAGTTCTCCCATGCAGACCTGGTCTCCTTCACACAGACATATCAGAAGCAAGATATGCCGCCTCCCAGTTGTCCAGAACTGAAGCCTCTGCCGCAGTCGTTGAAGTACAGATTCCTTGCGGGTGAGCCAGATATGCACCCAGTCATTATCTCAGCAGGTTTGACTGAAGAACAAGAATCTCGTCTGATGGAGGTTCTTGAAAGAAACCGCAAGGCGATAGGTTGGAGTATCGCTGATCTCCAGGGGATTAGTCTGGCTCTGTGCTCTCACCACATTTATCTTGAGGATAACGTTAGGCCGTCGAGTGAGTTCCAACGACGGCTGAACCCGAATCTTCGATACGTAGTCATGAAAGAAATTTCCAAGTGGTGGAGCGCCGATTTTATCTACCCCATCTCCGACTCCAAATGGGTTAGTCCACTACATGTGGTACCCAAGAAGACGGGTATCACTACAGTTGTCAACGAGTCTGGAGAGGAGATCGCTGCCAGAGTACCAACTTCTTGGAGCGTCTGTGTGGACTACAGACGATTGAATGAGGCCACCAAGAAGGATCACTTCCCGCTACCCTTCATTGATCAGATTATCGAGCGGCTAGCCGGGAAGAGTCATTATTGTTTTCTTGATGGGTACTCCGGATACAATCAGGTGGCCATTGCGCCCGAAGACCAGGAGAAAATGACATTCACTTGTCCGTTTGGGACGTATGCTTTCAGACGGATGCCCTTTGGTCTATGTAACGCTCCGGCGACATTCCAGAGGTGCATGCTGTCCATCTCCTCGGACATGGTGGGTGACTGTTTGGAGGTCTTCATGGATGACTTCTCGGTCTACGGCGACGGGTTCGATGCTTGTCTTGACTGCCTAGACCGTGTGCTTCAGCGCTGCATAGAGGTCAACCTTGTTTTATCTTGGGAGAAGAGCCACTTTATGGTGACACAGGGGATGGTCCTTGGTCATATCGTCTCCAACAGGGGCATGGAGGTCGATCCGGCTAAGGTGGATATCATCAGAAAACTCAATCCACCGTCCAACTTGCGTCAGTTGCGGTCTTTTCTGGGGCATGTCGGTTTCTACCGACGGTTCATTCAGGACTTCAGTCGTAATGACCGACCGCTCACTGACTTGCTGACGAAAGACACCGAGTTTATTGTCAATGATAAGTATCTTGAGTCGTTTGAGACTCTCAAAGAAATGGTTGTTTCATCTCCTGTCCTTCAGCCACCCGATTGGTCTCTCCCATTCGAGATCATGACGGATGCTTCAGATTTTGCCGTTGGGGTTGTGCTTGGACAGAGGAGGGATGGATTACCCTTCGCTATTCACTACGTCAGCCGGACCTTGGATGTCGCTCAGCGGAATTACACTGTGACTGAGAAAGAGATGCTGGCCGTAGTCTTTGCTCTTGATAAGTACCGATCATATATTCTCGGATCTAGAGTGACAATCTACACTGATCACACCGCCATCCGGTACTTAATGGCTAAGAAGGATGCCAAAGCACGTCTTACCAGATGGATCCTTCTACTCCAGGAATTTGATATTGAGATTAAGGATAAGCCTAGAGTCAAGAATGTGGTGGCGGATCATCTCTCCAGATTGGAGAATCTTGAGGAATCTGAGCCCAACGCACCTATCACTGAGACGTTTCCAGATGAGGCGATCTTGGCGGTCACCTCACTCCCGTGGTATGCTGACTTTGTAAACTATCTTGTTGCCAAGACAATCCCTCAGGGTTGGCCCAGGCAGAAACTTGAGACCTTCCTAGCTAAGGCCAAGTTTTACCATTGGGAGGATCCCGTCCTTTATCATGAAGGAGGGGATAGTATTTGGAGGAGGTGCATTCCTCAAGAAGAGCAGCAGAGCGTCCTCACATACTGCCACAAGCTTGAGGCGGGAGGACATCATTCAGGAAAAAGGACAGCACAGAAGGTGCTTCAATCGGGCCTATGGTGGCCTACTCTCTTCAAGGATTCTAATGAGTTTGTGAAGAGATGTACTGACTGTCAGAAAATGGGAACCTGCGGACAGAGACACATGATGCCCATGCAACCCATTCACTTATGTGAGGTTTTTGATGCATGGGGGATTGATTTCATGGGTCCATTTCCTAAGAGTCAGGGATTCGAGCATATTTTGCTTGCTGTGGATTATGTCAGCCGATGGGTTGAGGCCATCCCCGCCCGAGCCGCAGACGCGAAAACCGTGTGCAAATTCTTGAGGAAAAATATCATTTCACGGTTCGGGATTCCTAGAGTCTTGATTTCAGACGGGGGGTCTCATTTTATCAATGATAAGGTTAGGGCCCTTGCAGACGAGTTCGGCATTGATCACCGGGTTGCCACTCCATATCACCCTCAGACTAATGGTCTTGCCGAAGTATCGAATCGGGAGATAAAGACTATCTTGCAGAAAGTTGTCCGCCCAGACCGAAAGGATTGGTCACAGCTTTTGGACTCGGTCTTGTGGGCTTATCGGACTTCTTTCAAGAATCCATTAGGAACATCTCCCTTTCGTCTCGTCTATGGCAAGCCGTGCCATCTGCCAGTGGAGATCAAGCACAAATCTTTTTGGGCAGTCACTGAGTTGCTATTAGATCCCGAGAGTATAGGAGAACAGAGAAGAGCAGAATTGGCAGCCCTGGAAGAACTGAGAGATACAGCCTTTTCCAACAGCCTACAGTACAAAGAAAAAGTGAAGACATGGCACGATTCGCATATCAGCCATAAACAGTTTGAGCCAGATCAGAGAGTATGGTTGTTTGATTCCAGGCTGAAATTATTCCCAGGAAAGTTGCAGAGCAAGTGGAAAGGCCCGTACGTGGTCAGGAAGGTACATGACAATGGCAGCATCGACATATCCGAACCGTCATCTTCCTCTACCTTCCGCGTCAATGGTCAACGCTTGAAGTTATATCTAGATCATGACCCGCCGACCAGTGACGTTGCCCCCATTCTCTTGGTATAAGATGTGTCCTTTGACTCATATCATCTGCATCTCATACATGGTGATCACTTCTATCTTCCGTTGTACAGTTCATCTGTTCATATCACTCTCTCATGAGTTGATCTATTTTCTTCTTTTCTTCTTTTCCTTTTCTATCTTCTTCATCTATCAAAAAGGTACCGCTTTGTAGACAATCTTCCATACTTAGGACGTACTTTGTCTTAAGTATAGGGGGGTGTGCACCCCGAGTTGATTCTATTCTTTTCGATCCTCTCCATTGTCTTCTCTTCTTGTCTATACTTAGGGATATTTTACCCTAAGTATAGGGGGAGACAATCTGAGTACGATCTGTTCATTCCCACCCTTGACCCTCCCTGCGTTGTGTACAGTCTGCTATACTTAGGATTATTTGATCCTAAGTATAGGGGGGACGATCAACTTCTCATTCGTTGATTCATTTATTCTGTATTTAGTCTTTAGACTTGACTATACTTAGTACGTATATACTTTAGCCATAACGTACTTTCGTATTTTCTTAATAATATGGCTAATCATTCATCAGAATTCATTAAAAACCTTAATAAAAAGGTGTTTTGTTCCTCAAACTCTTTTTGTATATACTGATTAATAAATCAGGTACTTTGAAAAATAGTTTGACAGTCTCTTTGAAAAACCTTTTGAAAACTATTTTGAAAGACACGTTGTACATGTTTTCAACCTTTGTAAAAATGTATGGTTTGTAAAATTTATTTTCTTTGTGTGAAATAAAATGTTTGAAAAACGATTTGCAAATGGTTTAAAAAAAATGGTTGCAAAAATATGTGAAAAATCTATATATACTGTTTGGAAAACCGATTGCAAAATGATTTTCAAATGTGTGTACATGTTTGCAAAAAGGTTTGTAAAAATTATTTTGGACTATTGCTTGAAAAACTTATGTCAAATAAGTTTGAGGAACGCATACATCTCACCAAAATTCACTACCTATATATGTATAAAACTAACCACTTACCCTGTAAATTCTTAAAATCCATTTCTTGTAAATATAAGAAGCACGCCCGTGTACATATTTTTCACCTAGTTTTCAGCCAAAAATCTTTTGTTTTCAAAAATTCCAAAAACATGTGGACAATTTAAAAAAAACATTTGAAAAATCTTTTTGAAAAATACAAAAAAATGCATCTGCATGCATCATCATTATCTTTTCAAAAATCCATAAAAAGTTCAAAATCTTGAAAATTGTATCACAAAAATATTTCTTGCATTGCATGGCATGAGCATTCTTCGGATTGAGTTTGATAGTTGAACAAGTCTAAGTAAAATCCGGAGATTGGAGCTTGATTAGACCTTAAAATCTACCTAATAACAGGAACCTTATAGGAACTGGGTTTGGGGTACTTCAGGACTAGTTGACTTAATTCTTTGATGATCACGGGACTTGGTTCAATGGATTCTTGACTGCCTAAGTAGAGTATTTCGGAGCACACGCACGACTCTTGTTGATAATGACCTAACTTGGACACCTGCACCTTTCACATAGCTCTCCACGGATGAGGTGGTGAGGAGGCAGTTTCCTTTGTCTTGGGGTAGCATATGAGGGTAGTACTTCTTGGCGGAACCTCTCTTCTTCTTTTAGTGAAGGAAGTGCACCTCAACTTGGTCTAGTGGTGATGAAGGCTAAAGATAGAAGCCGTGGGTTGCAATAAAGCTTCAAAAGAGGGATAGTCTACTGGCTCAAGAGGAAAATTTCTTGTATATATGCTGCACCATGTAGATATGTTGTACAGATGCATTTAAAAAAAATGCAAAGAGAACTCCAAAAAAATGGTGGGTTGGATTGAAAATTTAATAACCCAACTGGAGTGTATATAGTCCAATAACGCAAAAGCTTATGATATCCATGTTACATCTCATGAAGCTTGCAGCGGGAGACTTGGCTACACTGGCTGAGCTTCCAAAAGTCTATACTTCTTCCCCCTCTTCTTGAGCCGGTTGCACTTGAACTTAGAAAGGAATACCCCGCTTCTCGAGGAAAGAGTTGCTAGACCGAGGCATTAGAGTTACCAGGTTGGGGGAGGTTGTTTCTTTGTTACTTCTGAGTTGGGGAGCTACATATCACTCACACTGTACGAGTCAGATTCATAGTCGTAAGAGTTTGCGTATGAGTTGAAGTATTTCTGACCTGGCTATTGAGGAGACTTGGACAGAGTTTTGGGATTCTCAAGGACTGTTGGATTTCAAACTTGGTTCTCATTAAGGTTCCGACCGCACTAAAATTCCAAAGGTCCGACTTAAGCTCCAAACTTTGATTTTGCAAAGACAAGTTCGATAATTAAACTTAATCTAATTTTCTTCTTTTTCTTTTCTTTTCTTGTTTGCACTTATTGCATAAGTGTTTACTAGGGACTAGCAAAGGTAAAGTATAGGGGGATGATGAATCCATATTTCATCATCTTTATTCTATCATTTTGGCACCAAAAACCCTAGCAAATGCTTGAAAATAGCATTAAAATCATCATCTTATCATTCATGCATATGCATCTATTTAGTGTATAAAATACTGTAATTAAGGCCAAAATTATAGAATAAATAAAGAAAAGAAAAAGAATAAAATATTGTAAATATTTTATGACCCAAAACCCCCGAGACCTAGGCATCTTGATGAATAGGTCGACAAGGAATAAAGTAGCGGGAGATAAGGGCCAAAGTACAGATAAAATACCTATACCTTGTATTCATTCTTTATTCATTTTGGAACCTATTTTTGGTTTCACTTTCTATACATAAAATAAAGAAACTTTGTACATGAAAATTGTAGATAATTTTATAAAGAAAAATACAAAATTTATTTCACAGAAAAATAATGTACAGATAAAAAGTTATGGTCTGAATAAGAATCCAAGCTCCCAAATTCCCAGACCCGTATCTCACAACTGACAACTCCAAATGCAGTGTACTCACCTTTAATTGTATATAGAATAAAATAATCTATTTAATGGTTGTGGTTTCGCATTTGGCGGAGCTACGGTTTGAAAGTTGAGTTTTGGACCCCTATTGCATACTTGTACTGAATAAAATATTCAATTTATTCTTTATTCATTATTTATTCATTTTTATATTTCTATAATTTTGTAAATATTACTTATAATAATTGTGAATATTAAAATCAGAATAAAAATGTAAATAAAATTCAAAATAAAAATACTATTATACACAAGACATAGATACAATACCTATGTACATACCTATACATACCTGTTTATAATTTATTAATTATACAAAATATATCAGAAAAATAAAATAAAAATATATATGTGTATATAAAAGTATTTTATGATTTTAGAAAATAATAAACAAAAATAAATAAATTAAGAATACAAAAATAAAAATAAAATACTCAAATATGTAGATAATATACCTATATAGGGGTATAAAAGTAACTTGTAAAAATATACTTCAGAAAATAAATTAAAAATCATAATAAAATACTACATAAAATTTCAAACATTTTTTATTCTTTACTCAAAAATTAATTCGGCATTTTTCTATTTTTAAACGAATTAATAAAACATTTTTTTAATCTTTTTCCTGGTTGGTCCACGTGGACCAACCAGGTGCGGTCTCGAGTTGACCTCGGTCAACTCCCTGACCAAGGCCTGGCACTTCTGACGCCCTGATTTTCCCCCATTTTCAAGAAATTTTGCGCCCGATCCTTCCATTTTCTCGCCTCGAATCCTTCTTGGAACTTCTTCCCTGATCATCCCTCTCCCACGACGCATCTTCAGATCACGCAAAATCCTCATGATGCGCGCGTGGATCTCGCTTGAAGGAGATGCCACCATCTTCTACTTAAACACCCCGCCACCTTCGAGCCCAAGTTTGAACACCTTCGGTCCACCCCTCGCGCCTACTCCAAGCTCCAGAGCTTCCTGGAGGTGACAGCTCTGATGAATACCCATTCATCACTCTTTATTCTTCTATTTTAGCTACAAAAACCTTTGCAAATACATGTAAATATGTGTAAATACAAATAATTACCAAAAGCATGCATTGTGTAAAAAGATATAATTAGCATGTTTTTGTGCAAAAATAAAAGAATAAAGAGTAAAAAGAAAAAGAGGGAAATATTTAGAATAAATATTGAGCAACCTAACCCAAGGGAGGGCTCAGCATGGGCCTGACCGCATAAAAGCCAAAGTAGAGGGAGATAGGAGCTCATGTGTACATACTTTTGTAAATAAATAAAATTATATTTTCCTCACCCAAAAATATGCTTGTATACATTTTGTATATATTTAGAAATTATTAAAAACAAAATAAAAATTTAAAAATCAAAATTCCAAAAATGCCCTTTCACCATGTACATAGACCATCATCCTTTATTTATTTAACCCTATAAATAAATGTATTTATTTTCAAAACTTTTCGTGAATATTCTATGGTATATTTTGTAAATAAAGCAAATAGAAAGAAACACAACAAAAATCAAATAAAAAGAACAAAAATTAAAAATACAAAAATACAGTGTATATATACTATGTATAACTATTTATTCCACCCATGTATATAAGTGATAAAAATAAAATAAAAATATCCTTTTATTCCTCATTTTATTCTATAAATAAATAAGATATAAAATAGGAATAAAATTGTATAAAAATAATAATAAAAAAATCAAAAATAAAAAGCCTACATAGTATATATATTCCTATATCATGTACATACATTATTCTTATTTCCAAAAATTAATTAAAAATCACCAAAAAATAGAAAAAAATAAAATAAAAATATTTCATGTTTTAAGTTTTTCTTAATTCGGCCATTTTCTACCTTAAAATAAATAAACAAAGAAATCAATAATTGGCAGCTCCTGATTGGTCCACGGGGGATTGTTGACCCCGGTCAACTCCCCCGCGGACTCTTTCCTTTTGGGGAGACCCGCGCCCGACCCGACTTCGCCGATTTCTCCACGCGTCTCCAGCCTGTCGCCTCCGCAAACCCCGTGCCCGGATCCTTCGCCAATCATCCGACATCCTCGCCAGATCCTTCGCCGAAGGATCCACGCCTTCCATAGCCGTCTCCACCCAACCCTAATCGGCCCTGCCTCCATATATATCTCGACCTCCGCCGCCTCTGCGCCTTATCTTTGGACCTTCTCCTTCTTCCCAGTGACCTCCAGAGGCACCGCGAGAGTGACAGCAAGCGACCGCCCTTGTTGCAGCGAGGCGAGGAGGTGAAACCATTGATCCGGCGTTCTTCGCCGCCGTTGCTCCGCCACCAGCGTGAGCACCGAGCCTCGGGCCGAGACGACCCTTGAGGCTACGACCAGGAGCACCCCCTGCTCTTCCCCAGTCTCTCCGACCACCCAGGTAGATCACTTAGGCCGTAGATTAGCGTAGGTTTCGATTTTTAGCTTACTGGTAGCGTAGCTCCGCCGCCGTCGCCAGCCACCTCCGATCTCCCATCTGCCATTCCGACCCGACCATCATCTTCGCCAGACCTCTCTGCATCTTCTTCACCCATTCACCCAACCCAGATCGCACAGGATCTGGGAATCGAGCTCCTCCGCCGACCACCTTCGCCGGAGCTCTCCATTCCGACGCACCATGCACCTTCACGCCGCCTAACCGGGTCGAGGCAATTTGCCCTCGACCCGTGAGTCTTCTGGTTCGCTTTTCAGGTCAAGACAAGGGTCATCTGAGACCCTTCGCCATCCAGCCAGGAGACCCGGCTCCGCCGCCTTCGCTCGAGCTCCTCGGAGCTCGGTGTGCTCGTCGGAGACCACCAGCAGACGCGGGAGCCTTCCGCGATTCCTCTCCGACCTCTAGAAGGCTCTCCAGAGGATCCTAGCGCACGCACGAGCCCGGCGAATCTCGCCGGCGACCAGTTCTTCCAGGATTCTCCAGAACCGTCAGATCATCCTCCTCGCTCCAGATCTGATCTGAACCATTCATCTGCGGAGCACTGCCACCGTCCGATCATCCCGAGGGTCGATCTTGACCGCTCGCGCAGAGAGAGAGGCACCAGCTAGCCTCAACCGTCAGATTCGCCACGCGTCCTCCTCTCAGCCGTCGATTCACCAAGAGTATCTCCACCACGCTTAGTCACCGTCAGATCTGCCACGTGGAATACTTTCCACCGTTCGATCAGGCCAGCCCTTCCAGAGTTAAAGTCGCACCCGTTCTCCACCGTCCGATCAGCCACGTGGCGCACATCAGGCCGTCGATAATAATAAAAGGGGTAAATTCATCTCAGGCCCCTCTGTTTGTTTTATTTCATTTTATTCCTATAATTTTTAAATTAAGTTGTTTATTTTCTGGGATATTTGCATTAAGGACCTCGTACTTACTTTATTTGCACTTATACCCCTGTCTACGTGGACCACGTGCTTCGTCACGTGAACTTTATTGGGTTATTTGCAATATAAACCCTGTAGTTCTGGATGTTACGGATTGGATAAAAAGTTTTCTTTATTTGCATTTATGCCCCTGTGCGTGATTTAATTCCCCATGTGCGATATTTTTTGGGTTATTTCCAGATAAGCCCCTGGACTTTTGGGTACTTGTTACCAATAAGCCCTCGGAACTTATTTTTCTTACATTTGGGTCCCTGAGTGCCCCAGACACACGCCTCGCGCGTGATTTCTTGGGTATTTTGCACCAGGACCCCCAGAACTTTGGGTATTTGCACTTTGGTCCCTGTGCACAGTGCCCCCTTTTGATTTTTGAATAAAATATCAAATCACCTCCAAATCCAACGAAAATTTGACACATGGCTCCTGCCATGGTGTAGGATTTTTGTAGATTTTTTAGGACATTTTTGATTTCATTTGCTATTTTTAAAAATTCAAAAACCCTTATTTTTGCTACTGTTTAGAGTCAAAAACCCCAAAAAATATCAAAACCCTTTTTAAAAATTCTAAAAAAAATTAGTTACTGTTTATTTTGTGTTCCTTGATTTTCTAGCCAATTTTGGCTATTTTTCATTGAGTAAAAACCCTAAAAACTTAAAAACACCGCAAAACTCCTAAAAATCATAATAAATAATTTAAAAACTTAAAAACAATAATTTTGGTGCTCAAATTTTCCTTGTTTTCTCTAGTATACAGGAAAATTACCTCCAGGTCCCTTTGAGATCCTTAGATATTTTATCTTTGGGTTTTGGGCCTGGCTGGACAGTACCCCTTGCTTTTCGCACTGTTTGATTTTTAGGAAATAAAATAAACATCAGAAAAATCTCAAAAATTCACCAAAAACATAAAAAAATATAAAACACATAAAAATATTTTTGTCTGAATTTTTGCTTGCTTTTTAATTTATTAAATAAATTGTTCAAGTTAATTGTTTGTGTGCTTTTCCTATTTTCTTTATATTCCAAAAATCCGAAAAAAATATAAAAACCCTTAAAAACACTAAAAAAATACTCTTTCGGATTTTTGATTACATCGTAGGCCGCAAGGCCAATCTGTGCTCCTTGTGTTCGACCCTGGGTGCTATACCAGGTTAATCTCATAGCAGGACCGCTCTCTTTTGTGCTCGATTAGTTTTACATGTTCTGAGTGGTTGATTTTTCTTGATATACTTAGCCCGAGTGATTGAGGTCGTGACGACCATTTCTTTACCTTTACCTTAGTCGTTCGGGCGCGCCGTTGCCGGGGAGCACGGCTTTGTAGTCATTTTTCCATATTGTCTCTTTATATTATCATTGTTCTCTGACACTCTCTCTCTTTGATTTTTGTGCGAGGTACTGCGTGGACAACTTGGAGTTTATTTTTGAGGACCCGCATAGGAAGAAGAGCAGGGAGAGGAAGAAGAAGAATTTTATTTTGAGAGAGAACAATATTGTTTGTAATAATTTAAAACTTGGACATTTGTGGACACTTGTAACTTAGCGGGTCTGTTTCGCCGAGTACCGGTGTGCTCGGGGGACCCATTTGGATTTTCGCGGCTTTTTCTGCGGTTTTGATAGCTAGCTGCCTTTTCCGGTGTTTACGCGGTTTTTCTCGAGCCCCTAGATTTAGGAATTTTTCTTGCTTGTGCCGTAATTAGTAGGGTCCCCACACTTAATTGCTTGCCTGATCCTATAGGACGTTAATTGGACCAACTAAAATCATTAATAAAAATAACCGACTCATTTGCCTTCGCAGCCTACGTGCCGCGAGCCTGCCCCATCAAGCGCTACTCCTGAACTCGACCTGTCGAGAAGAGGAGGGGTAGGCCAAGACCGGACTCTTTGGCTTGAAGGTCGGTGACCGGTTAGACGGTTCTTGCGATAGAAAGTTGCTCATCTAGGACTCGGTTTTTCCTCGCTGCACCATTTAGGTAGTTTAATTCTGTCTTTAAATTCCGCGCGGATCACTTGCATGTAGAGTGCTGGAGACAAGGTACGCATTTCTTTCTCTGCATGCATCATTGATTTCTTCGCGCATCGGCTTTTTCGTCTTCTCCCTCTGTTTTTGGCTTAATCATCAGGAGAATCGGAAAATTCGTTAGGCCGCTTGTATTTATTTTGAAAAAAAAAAATTGGGACTGGATAACACTATTGACCCTAAAAGACACTCACATTAAAAATTTGTCTTGGGGAGAGCAACCCCCTCCTTGTATGGTTTGGATGCGCGAGAGAGTGACCCGCACCCTAGGTAGAGCCCTCCGGTGCTATTTCTAGCTGACTACCGACTCTTCCGTGCGGGCCAGTCGGTTGGAGTAACATTGGGTATCCTAATAGGTCACGTAAGCGCTCTGATATTTTGTGTGTTCACCCAATAAAAATTGACAAGATAAATTGACCGAGCTTTCACGGTCTTCAGATTGTGTTGCGTTGGTGAACCGGGGGTTTGCTTTGCGATCATATTTTCTCCAGATCCCATCCGCCCAACTCGCCAGATCAAGATGATGGGTAGACGATCTCTTAGGCAGCCTCTGGCTGCACCGCTTTCAGGCGCGTCTACTTCACCATCTAGGTTGACCCGTGAGAGTCGAGACCAGCTCTCCGGGCCCGAGTACGATTCCACCCTGTTCTCCCTCGATCCCCTTTCTTTTGCTACTGAGAGACATGAGCCCGAGGAAAGACGAATTGATTTGACAGAACCTGAGTTGGGCTCATCTGATTTTGCAGACGTCACTATGGCCGGAGCCGGCAGTTCAGACCCAGACTCCCGACAACCCGAACATTTTGTACTAGACCAGGGAGCGATCAACTCCACTCTGATCGCATCATTAGAGACAGTACAGAAGCAGCTACGCGATCAGGGAGCTTTCATGATTGAGATGAGAAGGGAGTTGGAGCGACTCAGAGAAGAGAGAGATCAGAGCGAGCCTGAGGACATTCCTGATGCTGATGCAGAGGCAGCAGCCGCAGCAGCCGCAGCAGCGGCTGCCGCAGCGGCAGCCGCCTCCGGAGCAGGACCACCGAGAACGATGCGGGAGTTACACAACCCCGGATCTACACTGATGCACCATTGGGTGGTGGTACCTGCTATCGTGGGGGATTTCAAGTTCCCTCCGAATACCCTGCAGATGCTTCCTCATTTTCACGGACTTGCCACCGAGGAGCCCCACCTCCATCTCCAGGAGTTTTTGATGATCTGCAGCACTGTCCACGACCGTCATGTGGACCAGGATACGATTCGGATGATGGCCTTCCCTTTTTCACTGGCAGATAGAGCAGCCGCCTGGCTGAAGCATTTAGGGAAGTTTGTTTACACCCGGGAGCAGCTCCGCACCGAGTACTTGAACAAGTACTATCCACTCGGTCGGACGAATGCAGCGAGGGCCCTGATCAACAACTTCTCCATGCTCCCTAACGAGCAGTTTCACGAGGCATGGGAGAGGTTCAGAGAGCTTCTGGATAGATGCCCACACCACGACATTTCCAAGCCGAACTTAGTTCAGAGCTTCTTTAGTGGGATGACGCCAGAGCTTCAGGGTCTGGTGAATGCTTCTTGCGGCGGGTCCTACTTTGCCAAGGACCACAATCAAGTCTGGGCCATCTACGAGGAGATGGCCGAAAATTATATGGTGATGTCCCAGACTCGGTTGTACACACAGAGATCTCAGCCGCCAGGACCCGTGCAGTACCAGCGGATAGCACGGGTTGATGCAGGTCCATCCAGTTCGTCCACAGTTGCAGCCGCACAGGCAGAGTCGGCCGCTGCGGACATGGGGATTATCAGCGAGAAGTTGGACCGCATGGAAATAATAGAGAAGAAGCAGTGCCAGGGCATAACTCAGATGGAGCAGATGGCACAAACTCTGAGCGACGTGAAGACCCATCTCTTGTGTCTTCAGGAGGCACAGACAGCTTCTCAGCCCCGTCTTCAGTCGCGAGGCGATGCCGGTGGCAGCCGCAGCTCGTCCCAGCGCTCCAGCTCCTTGCAGCAGCCTAGACAAGTTCACCTTGTACAGGCGGAGCCGTACCAGCAGTAGCAGCCCTCTTACCAGTCACCACCATCTCCAGACTTACAGATGGTGGTATATCAGCCGGATCAGCCTCTGGCAGTACTGCCGCCAGACCCCTTCGATGCAGAGCCGTTGATGGATGTCAACGGGATTTGGTATGACCGTCCCCAGCCTGGGATCCGACGAGACCATCCCGGATTCAGATGGGGGAATGGGGGTAACCAGTCCCAACAGCAGCCAGCCGGTCAGGGAGGGCAGTACTCCCAGCAGAGAGATCACCAGCAGCCCCCAGCATACCAGCCACACCAGCCATCATCCTTCGTACCTCGTCCCTACCAGCAGCAGGGACAGACTTGGAGACGTGAGCAGCAGGCTCACCAGCAGCAGCATCCTTCCTCTTACCCCTCTCATCCGCAGCAGCACCAGGTCCAGCAGCCTCATTACCAGAGAGGCAACCCGTCGGGCTCCCATGAGAGCCCCGCCTTGGATGATCTAGCCCGCATCTTCACAGAGCAGCAGGCTACATTTAGACGGGAGATGAACGAGTTCCGCCAGGAGATGCGGGACCTGATGAGAGGGAAGGCCGCCATCCCTGCACAGATCGAGCCTAATCCGAATAGCTTGAAGAGGAAATCTGAGCAGGTAGTTCACACTGAGCCTACCACTCCTAGTGACTCATTTGATGATATGTCATCGGATCTATTTGATGCTGATTTTGTTACACTTAGGAGCGGTAGAAGACCAGCAGGCGGCGCCTCATCTGAGCGACAACGCGAGGATTCATCTAGAGCGCCAGATGAGGAAGAGGAGAGCGGTACTGAAGCCGCACATGATGATGACGGTGGTACTGAAGCCACCCGAGATGCTGATTCCACCGGCGGTACTGAGGCCGCCGCTTCACCATATCGAGGAGGTGGTACTGACGCCACCAGCAGAGCCGAGCCAGCCCGCGGTACTGAGGCCGCAAGACGTCTAGAGCCAGCTAGAGGTGGTACTAAGGCCACCAATATTCATTCTGATAGAGATGTTGTCTTTCCTCGTGTGGATGTATCTCAGAACTCTATTTTGAATAAAGGAAAAGGTTTAGTTTCTTCTGATCCCACTGTGGTGAATGATGTATGTGAGGATCCGGTCATCGAACCGTCTAGGCCTATTCCTAGTCCTTCATCTGAGAAGGACCCTGTGATCCCCTTTCCTAGAGCCCTTGAGTTGGGGAAGGGGAAGAAAAGAGAAAAAGATCCAAAAAAGAGAGAGCAGGAGGAGTTCAGCCAGAGCATGATAGACCGATTTCACATCCAGCTGACCCTCCATGAGGCTTTGCAGCACATCCCTCTTCTTCAGCGATCCTTGAGAGACAGGACCACAGTCAGGAGGAAGAAGAGGAACAACACCGCAGAAATTCATGTGTTGACAAAAGCCACGTGTTACGCGATCCAGAACCATCTGCCGACCAAGAGGCCAGATTTAGGAGCCCCGTATGTCAGATGTCATATTAGTGAGCAGAGGTTCGACCGTACTCTATTAGATAGCGGATCGTCGATCAACCTTCTTCCGGCAGCCCTTCTCGACCACTTAGAGTTGGGAACTCTTAGACAGAGCAGGACATACCTTCAGTTTGCTGATCGGTCTGTCAAGAGGCCAAAGGGGTTGTTGCGAGACGTTGTCGTCACGATTCAGGGTTTGCAATTCCCCGTGGACTTCGTAGTGCTGGACATGGAGACCCCTGACTCGTTGACCGATTCCCCCATCATCCTCGGTCGCCCGTTCTTGGCCACAGCCAAGGCGGTGACTGACCATGACAGTGGGAAGGTATTCTTTCGCGTCCAGGGCGAGAGTATACAAATAGAGACGGTTAAGGACCACAGAGTCAGAGATAGATCCCTCTCAGAGGGCAGTACAAATTCAGAACAACTGACAGATACAGAGCCAGACATACACCAGGACTGTGATTTTGTGATCACAGATGATGAGGCAGCTTGGGCAGATCCTGCAGCACAGACCATCCTCTCATATTCAGATACAACTGATGCAGAGATGATAGCAGAGGATAGTCTGGAGAGCACAGCCCTGGTTCAGGATACTATTGAGTCAGCAGAGTCGGACCTTGATCGCGACACGATTTTCAGTGATGGTGGTACTGAGGCCACCCTGCTCTACGGTGGTACTGATGCCACCGCAGTTGATACAGATCCCTCGGATTCAGAATCTGATTGGGCAGATTGTGATGATCAGATGCCAGACCTGGATACACCTGAGCCTATAGATGAGGAGGAGGTAGAGGTAGAGCAGATCAGAGACAATGCAGAGGACCCGCCTTCTCCAGATCCAGCTTGTGAGAGTTCTTTATCATTTTCCCAGGCAGATCTGGCAGAATTGTCAGCATACACACATCTTCTTCAGAAGCCAGATTTGCCAGCACCCAGCTGTCCAGAGCTAAAGCCGCTCCCTACTTCGCTGAAGTATCGATTCCTTGCGGGAGAGTCTGAGATGTACCCAGTCATCATCTCTGCCGATCTGACTAGAGAACAAGAATCCCGTCTGATGGGGGTTCTTGAAAAGAACCGCAAGGCAATTGGATGGAGCGTAGCAGATCTCCATGGGATTAGTCCCTCGTTGTGCTCCCACCATATCTATCTTGAGGAGGGGGCGAAGCCGTCGCGTGAGTTCCAGCGGCGACTGAACCCAAACCTGAGAGAGGTCGTGATGAAGGAAATATCCAAATGGTGGAGCGCAGATTTTATTTATCCCATTTCCGACTCCAAGTGGGTCAGCCCCTTGCATGTGGTGCCCAAGAAGACGGGCATCACGACTGTGATCAGTGAGTCGGGAGAGGAGATTGCTACACGAGTACCCACCTCTTGGCGGGTCTGCGTTGACTACAGGAGACTCAACCAGGCTACCAAGAAGGACCATTTCCCCCTGCCTTTTATTGATCAGATCATAGAGAGACTGGCAGGGAAGAGCCATTATTGCTTCCTGGATGGGTACTCGGGCTACAATCAGGTGGCCATCGCTCCTGAGGATCAGGAGAAGACCACCTTTACCTGTCCCTTCGGTACATACGCCTTTCGACGCATGCCATTTGGGCTATGCAACGCCCCTGCGACTTTTCAGAGATGCATGCTGTCGATCTTTTCAGACATGGTAAGGGAGTGTTTGGAGGTCTTCATGGACGACTTCTCGGTTTACGGCGACGGATTCGATTCCTGTCTTGACTGCCTAGACCGAGTGCTCCAGCGATGTATTGCTACCCGCTTGGTTCTGTCTTGGGAGAAGAGTCACTTCATGGTGACTCAAGGGACGGTGCTTGGCCACATCATCTCCAACAGGGGCATGGAGGTTGATCCGGCCAAGGTTGACGTCATTAGAAAACTCGCACCGCCGTCCAATTTGAAGCAGCTACGGTCATTTCTGGGGCACGTTGGTTTTTATAGGAGATTCATTCATGATTTCAGCAAGATTGCCCGACCGTTGACTGACCTCTTGACGAAAGACACCGAGTTCCTTATCGATGACAAGTGTCTTTCGTCCTTTGAGACTCTCCAGCAGTGTGTTATTGAGGCTCCTGTCCTTCAGCCACCCGATTGGTCTCTCCCATTCGAGATCATGACGGATGCCTCTGATTTTGCCGTAGGGGCCGTGCTAGGACAGAGGAGGGACGGAGTTCCGTTTGCCATACATTATGCTAGCCGCACATTGGATTCCGCCCAGCGGAATTATACGGTCACAGAGAAGGAGATGCTAGCAGTAGTGTTCGCCCTAGATAAGTTCAGATCGTATATCATTGGATCTAGAGTGACTTTGTTTACTGACCACACCGCCATCAGGTACCTCATGTCAAAGAAGGATGCCAAGGCCAGACTTACTAGATGGATCCTTCTACTCCAGGAGTTCGACATTGAGATCAAGGATAAGCCTGGAGTCAAGAATGTGGTGGCGGATCATCTTTCCCGACTAGAGCAGCCTGAGGATTCTGAGTAGATTGATCCTATTCGAGATACCTTCCCAGATGAGGCGATCCTTGCTATCACCTCACTCCCGTGGTATGCCGATATTGTGAACTTTCTCGTTGCTGGGAAAGTCCCACAAGATTGGCCCAGGCAGAGGCGTGAGACCTTCCTTGCGAAGGCCAAGTCCTACCACTGGGAGGATCCCATCCTTTACCACGAAGGAGGGGATAGCGTCTGGCGTCGGTGTATTCCTCAGGAGGAGCATCATAGTGTCCTCACTTACTGCCACAAGCTTGAGGCAGGAGGACATCATTCTGGGAGGAGAACGACACAGAAAGTGCTCCATTCCGGCTTGTGGTGGCCTACACTCTTCAAGGACTCTGATGAGTTCGTGAAGAGGTGTACTGACTGTCAGAGGATGGGCACTTGTGGACAGCGTGATATGATGCCGATGCAGCCCATTCACTTCTGTGAGGTCTTTGACGCATGGGGCATCGATTTCATGGGTCCATTCCCTAAGAGTCAGGGATTTGAGTACATTCTGCTGGCCGTTGATTATGTGAGTCGTTGGGTTGAGGCTATCCCCGCCCGAGCCGCTGATGCGAGGACAGTTTGCAGATTTTTGAGAAAGCATATCATCACGCGGTTCGGGGTTCCACGAGTTCTGATTTCTGATGGGGGGTCTCATTTCGTAAACGACCAGGTGAAGTCCCTTGCTAGCGAGTTCAGTATAGACCATCGTGTTGCCACACCTTACCATCCACAGACGAATGGTCTAGATGAGGTGTCGAATAGGGAGATCAAGAATATTTTGCAGAAAGTCGTCCGCCCTGACCGAAAGAATTGGTCACAGCTTTTGGACTCGGTCTTGTGGGCATATCGGACATCTTTCAAGACTCCATTGGGCACATCTCCCTTTCGCCTCGTTTATGGCAAGCCGTGCCATCTACCTGTTGAGCTGAGGCACAAGTCACTTTGGGCAGTTACAGATATTCTTATGGATCCAGATGGTCTAGGAGACCAGAGGAGGGCAGAGTTAGCCGCCTTGGAAGAGCTTAGAGATACAGCTTTCTCAAACAGCCTACATTATAAGGAGAAAGTGAAGGAGTGGAATGATTCTCATATCAGCCACAAGCATTTTGAGATTGGACAGAAAGTATGGTTGTTTGATGCAAGGCTACGATTATTTCCAGGGAAGCTACAGAGCAAATGGAAGGGACCTTACTTGGTCAGAAAGGTACACGATAACGGTAGCATTGATATATCTGAGTTATCTTCTGAGAGTACCTTTCGAGTGAACGGCCAGCGGCTTAAGCCATTTCTAGATCATGAGCCGCGGGACGTTATTGTTGCCCCGATTCATTTTGCGTGAGATGTGGTCTCTTGACTCACATCTTTTGCATCTCACGCCTGATTTTCACTGTTCCTCCGCCTGTATAGATCCAGTTGTCCATATCATTCTATTCTTTAGTCCCACATCCCTTTTCTCATCCTGTGATTATGCTATACTTAGGGTGTACTTTACCCTAAGTATAGGGGGGATTGTCGGAACTGCGAGTATTCTTTTCATTCTTGCTGCTCCTGTTTTTGCTGCCTATACTTAGGGATATTTTACCCTAAGTATAGGGGGGCAGACTCTGTATATTCTTCACTCGGATTTCCCTTCATGTACAGCTTTCTATACTTAGGATTAGTTAATCCTAAGTATAGGGGGAAACCACCGAGTCCCTCTTATTCTATTCATTTATTCATTTCTGTACTTAGCCATTCATTTTCACTCCCTTTTTACTAAGCACGAGTTATGTCTTCTTCATCTCTCTTGATCACTCTGAGGACATCGTTCGAGCTAAGTATAGGGGGGGGTGTGTATATATTTCATATATACTTTAGCCATAACTCGTACTTTGTGTGAGTGTGTTAATAAATAAAATGGCTAAAAATCACAAAAATTTAAAATTTTTTCATGTACATAAACCTCTCTTATCTTGCACATACATAGCTAGTGTACAAAGTATTTTTGTAAAAATGATTTCAAAATCTTTTGTGTAAAGATTGTGTAAATATTTTTGTATCAAAATTATGTATATAGTACAAAATTTTTCCAAAATGTTTTGAAAATCAAAAGTTTGCAAAAATCTTGTGTAAATGTTTGTAAATGTTTGTAAATATCTTTTTGAAAAACTTGCACCTCATGCATCATTCATTCATGATTTCAAAACATTTTTTTTTAAAAATTTTGCATGATTGTAAAATATTTGTAAATAGCATCTTGTGTACATATATGTATATAGTTTTTCCTGGATGAGAGTTGACATTTAAACTAAGCCTGGAATTAAATTGAGAAATGGAGCTTGAATAAGATCTTAATCCACTTAACTTTAAGAGGAACCTTATAGGACTTAGGGTTAAGGCTTTTCAGGTCCATAAGGACTTAATTCTTTGAGTCCACTAGGCTATGAGCATATGTCATCTTGATGAGCCTAAGTAGAGCACTTAACAACACACGCATGACTCTCAGAGACAATGGCTTGACTTGCACCAGCACTTACACATGGCTCTCCACGGATGAGGTGGTGGGGAGGCAGTTTCCTTTGGCTTGGGGTAGCATATGAGGGTAGTACTTCTAGGCGGAACCTCTCTTCTTCTTATAGTGAAGGAAGTGCACCTCAACTTGGTCTAGTGGTGATGAAGGCTAAAGACAGAAGCTGTGGGTTGCAATAAAGCTTCAAAAGAGGGATAGTCTACTGGCTCAAGAGGAAATTTCTTATATGCTGCACCATGTAGATATGTTGTACAGAAGTTCTTGAAAAAAAATACAAAAATGCAAAAAGAACTCCAAAAAAAAGTGGTGGGTCGGATTGAAAATTTAATAACCCCACCGGAGTGTACATAGTCAAATAAAGCAAAAGCTTATGGTATCAATGTTACATCTCATGAAGCTTGCAGCGGAAGACTTACCTACACTGGCTAAGCTTCCAAAACTCTATACTTCTACCCCCTCTTCTTGAGCTGGTTGCACTTGAACTTAGAAGGGAATACCCCGCTTCTCGAGGAAAGAGTTGCTAGACTGAGGCATTAGAGTTACCAGGTTGAGGGAGGTTGTTTCTTTGTTACTTCTGAGGTGGGGAGCCACATATCACTTACACCGCATGGAAAGATTCATGGTCATTAGAGTTTGTGTATGTAGACTTGTTCTGATCTGGTTTATTAAGGAGTCTTGCCCATAGATTGGTGGAACTTGGAGACTGTTGAGTTTTAAGCTTAAGTCCAAATAAGGTTCCGACACATTAATAATCCAAAGATCTGATCGAGCTCCATATTTCAAGTTAATAAAGGAAAGTTTAATAATTCAACCTTGATCCATGTACATCCTCTTTTTCTTTTTCTTTCTTTTTCACTTCTTTTTCAAATAAGTGTTTGCTAAGGGACTAGCAAAGTTAAGCATAGGGGGGTGATGAATACCCATTCATCACTCTTTATTCTTCTATTTTAGCTACAAAAACCTTTGCAAATACATGTAAATATGTGTAAATACAAATAATTACCAAAAGCATGCATTGTGTAAAAAGATATAATTAGCATGTTTTTGTGCAAAAATAAAAGAATAAAGAGTAAAAAGAAAAAGAGGGAAATATTTAGAATAAATATTGAGCAACCTAACCCAAGGGAGGGCTCAGCATGGGTCTGACCGCATAAAAGCCAAAGTAGAGGGAGATAGGAGCTCATGTGTACATACTTTTGTAAATAAATAAAATTATATTTTCCTCACCCAAAAATATGCTTGTATACATTTTGTATATATTTAGAAATTATTAAAAACAAAATAAAAATTTAAAAATCAAAATTCCAAAAATGCCCTTTCACCATGTACATAGACCATCATCCTTTATTTATTTAACCCTATAAATAAATGTATTTATTTTCAAAACTTTTCGTGAATATTCTATGGTATATTTTGTAAATAAAGCAAATAGAAAGAAACACAACAAAAATCAAATAAAAAGAACAAAAATTAAAAATACAAAAATACAGTGTATATATACTATGTATAACTATTTATTCCACCCATGTATATAAGTGATAAAAATAAAATAAAAATATCCTTTTATTCCTCATTTTATTCTATAAATAAATAAGATATAAAATAGGAATAAAATTGTATAAAAATAACAATAAAAAAATCAAAAATAAAAAGCCTACATAGTATATATATTCCTATATCATGTACATACATTATTCTTATTTCCAAAAATTAATTAAAAATCACCAAAAAATAGAAAAAAAATAAAAGAAAAATATTTCATGTTTTAAGTTTTTCTTAATTCGGCCATTTTCTACCTTAAAATAAATAAACAAAAAAATCAATAATTGTCAGCTCCTGATTGGTCCACGGGGGATTGTTGACCCCGGTCAACTCCCCCGCGGACTCTTTCCTTTTGGGGAGACCCGCGCCCGACCCGACTTCGCCGATTTCTCCACGCGTCTCCAGCCTGTCACCTCCGCAAACCCCGTGCCCGGATCCTTCGCCAATCATCCGACATCCTCGCCAGATCCTTCGCCGAAGGATCCACGCCTTCCATAGCCGTCTCCACCCAACCCTAATCGGCCCTGCCTCCATATATATCTCGACCTCCGCCGCCTCTGCGCCTTATCTTTGGACCTTCTCCTTCTTCCCAGTGACCTCCAGAGGCACCGCGAGAGTGACAGCAAGCGACCGCCCTTGTTGCAGCGAGGCGAGGAGGTGAAACCATTGATCCGGCGTTCTTCGCCGCCGTTGCTCCGCCACCAGCGTGAGCACCGAGCCTCGGGCCGAGACGACCCTTGAGGCTACGACCAGGAGCACCCCCTGCTCTTCCCCAGTCTCTCCGACCACCCAGGTAGATCACTTAGGCCGTAGATTAGCGTAGGTTTCGATTTTTAGCTTACTGGTAGCGTCGCTCCGCCGCCGTCGCCAGCCACCTCCGATCTCCCATCTGCCATTCCGACCCGACCATCATCTTCGCCAGACCTCTCTGCATCTTCTTCACCCATTCACCCAACCCAGATCGCACAGGATCTGGGAATCGAGCTCCTCCGCCGACCACCTTCGCCGGAGCTCTCCATTCCGACGCACCATGCACCTTCACGCCGCCTAACCGGGTCGAGGCAATTTGCCCTCGACCCGTGAGTCTTCTGGTTCGCTTTTCAGGTCAAGACAAGGGTCATCTGAGACCCTTCGCCATCCAGCCAGGAGACCCGGCTCCGCCGCCTTTGCTCGAGCTCCTCGGAGCTCGGTGTGCTCGTCGGAGACCACCAGCAGACGCGGGAGCCTTCCGCGATTCCTCTCCGACCTCCAGAAGGCTCTCCAGAGGATCCTAGCGCACGCACGAGCCCGGCGAATCTCGCCGGCGACCAGTTCTTCCAGGATTCTCCAGAACCGTCAGATCATCCTCCTCGCTCCAGATCTGATCTGAACCATTCATCTGCGGAGCACTGCCACCGTCCGATCATCCCGAGGGTCGATCTTGACCGCTCGCGCAGAGAGAGAGGCACCAGCTAGCCTCAACCGTCAGATTCGCCACGCGTCCTCCTCTCAGCCGTCGATTCACCAAGAGTATCTCCACCACGCTTAGTCACCGTCAGATCTGCCACGTGGAATACTTTCCACCGTTCGATCAGGCCAGCCCTTCCAGAGTTAAAGTCGCACCCGTTCTCCACCGTCCGATCAGCCACGTGGCGCACATCAGGCCGTCGATAATAATAAAAGGGGTAAATTCATCTTAGGCCCCTCTGTTTGTTTTATTTCATTTTAGTCCTGTAATTTTTAAATTAAGTTGTTTATTTTCTGGGATATTTGCATTAAGGACCTCGTACTTACTTTATTTGCACTTATACCCCTGTCTACGTGGACCACGTGCTTCGTCACGTGAACTTTATTGGGTTATTTGCAATATAAACCCTGTAGTTCTGGATGTTACGGATTGGATAAAAAGTTTTCTTTATTTGCATTTATGCCCCTGTGCGTGATTTAATTCCCCATGTGCGATATTTTTTGGGTTATTTGCAGATAAGCCCCTGGACTTTTGGATACTTGTTACCAATAAGCCCTCGGAACTTATTTTTCTTACATTTGGGTCCCTGAGTGCCCCAGACACGCGCCTCGCGCGTGATTTCTTGGGTATTTTGCACCAGGACCCCCAGAACTTTGGGTATTTGCACTTTGGTCCCTGTGCACAGTGCCCCCTTTTGATTTTTGAATAAAATATCAAATCACCTCCAAATCCAACGAAAATTTGACACATGGCTCCTGTCATGGTGTAGGATTTTTGTAGATTTTTGAGGACATTTTTAATTTCATTTGCTATTTTTAAAAATTCAAAAACCCTTATTTTTGCTACTGTTTAGAGTCAAAAACCCCAAAAAATATCAAAACCCTTTTTAAAAATTCTAAAAAAAATTAGTTACTGTTTATTTTGTGTTCCTTGATTTTCTAGCCAATTTTGGCTATTTTTCATTGAGTAAAAACCCTAAAAACTTAAAAACACCGCAAAACTCCTAAAAATCATAATAAATAATTTAAAAACTTAAAAACAATAATTTTGGTGCTCAAATTTTCCTTGTTTTCTCTAGTATACAGGAAAATTACCTCCAGGTCCCTTTGAGATCCTTAGATATTTTATCTTTGGGTTTTGGGCCTGGCTGGACAGTACCCCTTGCTTTTCGCACTGTTTGATTTTTAGGAAATAAAATAAACATCAGAAAAATCTCAAAAATTCACCAAAAACATAAAAAAAATATAAAACACATAAAAATATTTTTGTCTGAATTTTTGCTTGCTTTTTAATGCATTAAATAAATTGTTCAAGTTAATTGTTTGTGTGCTTTTCCTGTTTTCTTTATATTCCAAAAATCCTAAAAAAATATAAAAACCCTTAAAAACACTAAAAAAATACTCTTTTGGATTTCTGATTACATCGTAGGCCGCAAGGCCAATCTGTGCTCCTTGTGTTCGACCCTGGGTGCTATACCAGGTTAATCTCATAGCAGGACCGCTCTCTTTTGTGCTCGATTAGTTTTACATGTTCTGAGTGGTTGATTTTTCTTGATATACTTAGCCCGAGTGATTGAGGTCGCGACGACCATTTCTTTACCTTTACCTTAGTCGTTCGGGCGGTCATCAAGCTCCACCGCGAAGCCATCAGCCAAGGCAGCCGAGGTCGGAGGCGCTTCCACTACCTCCCGCAAAGTCGTCGGTCGAGGTACCTTTCTTCCCTCTGGCCCCGGCCATTGAGGGCTCGCTCCGCTCTTTTATTCAGCCCATTTTATTCCTGTTAACCTTAGCTTCGAAAACCCCAAAAAGATTTGAAGTTTAATCGACCAAATCGCCATATCAAGCACCTTGGCCGGAGCGCACCTCCGGCCGTGCATCTCCATCTCGATCCGAGCATCCCCGAGTGCATCTAAGGGTCCAGGCAGTTTGCCCTGGACTCTTTGACCATTTCTGCAGGTCCAAGCAGCAGTGAAGACACCTGGGAGGCGAGTTTTGAAGCTCGCCGGAGCTAACGAAGCTCTCCAGCTCCTCCAGCCACCAGCGAGCACCACGGCCACCGCCGTGGCTTTTTGACGCCACCAGGAGATAGAGGGAGGACCAGAGGAGGCTCCAGCCCAATTTTGAACCCCAGAGGCCACCGGAGTCGGCCGGAGGAGCTCGAGGAATCTCGCCCAGTCGGGGCTCCGCCTTGTTCTTCCAGCCGCCTTCGCCACCGTCCGATCAAGGGTGGAGTCCCAGATCGAGCAGCTACCGTTGGATCTCCACCAGCTTCGACCGTTGATCATCGCTGGAGATCTGATCATCGCCGTTCATCCGCGAAGCGTCATCGGTCGTTTATCAAGCGCCACGTGTCTAAGTGGCTCCTTCATCGCCGTTGGATCGCGCGTCGAGGGTATTTTGCATCTACACCCTCGCGCCTTTTGTATTTAGTATTTAGTATTTAAACTTTCGTCTGTAGCGTAAAAAAACTTTGGGTTATTTGCACAAAGACCCCCGAACTTTCAATATTTGCATCCAGGTCCTTCGCCACGTCACCTCACGTGACCAGTACACGTGAGGTGTGGGCATTTTGCACTGGGACCCTCGGTCTTTGTTATATTTTGTTTTAGTACCAAAACTGTGACATCATGTGTTAGATTTTTGGATATTTTGCAAGAAGGCCCTCAGGGTTTTGGATATTACATTCTAGTCCTCGCCAGGCGCGTGCAAGTCACGCGCCCTGGTGGGAAAATTGCTAAGACACCCAGGCGGGTTTTGTAATTGGAGTTTGGTGTTATTAATTGAATATTCAGTTCAAACTTTGGTGGAAATTTGCATCTGTGCCCCTGGATGTTTTGAAAATTGCGTTTATGCCCCTACCAAGCCTGTTTATTGATTGGATGCTCGTTGTATTTATTTAAACTATAATTTTAAATTGAAAAATTCCACAAAAATAGGGATAGGTTCCTGGATGCGTGTACTTTGACGCTATCATTTTAGTTTTTGATTTTATTTTATTTTCATATTTATTAAAAATCAAAAACTCGCTTTTTGTGCACTGTCTAGCTAAGCAAATGCCAAAAAATATCAAAACCCTCTCAAAAATTCCAAAAAAATTACCTAGTGTCTATTTTACCCTATTTTAGTGTCAGTCCAAAAGTCACTAAAAATCTCAAAAGAAAAACACTAAAAATTCAAAAACACTCTAAAACTTCAAAAAATTCTAAAAAATCAAGAAAAACTCCAAAAAATACAAACTCAGCTCCTGTTTGTTGTACATTTCAGTAGCTTTCTTTGAAAATTAGTGTGAAACATTTTGAGTGCTGTTTGCTAATTTTAATTCTCATTCTATTCACAGACAACACATTTTCCACTGTTTTGTCTTATTTCAGTACTTAAAAATACCAAAAACACCTTGAAAAATCCCCAAAAATCTCAAAAACAGTAAAAAATCTTAAAAATACCAAAAATATTTTATTCCTGAATTTTTGGTTATTTTTGCACATTTTTATAAATATTTCATCTTGTCTTTTATTACATTGCTTTTAAATTCCAATATTGAAAAAAAATATAAAATATAAAATGTAAAAATCAGAAAATTAAAAATCAAAATACAAAATTAAAAATTAAATTAAAAAAAAAGAAAAAAATTAAAATTAAAAACCCACAAAAACATCTTTGCTTGCTTGTTTAGTGTAGACATCACACATTCACTCACACACATTTGTTTGAATTATCCTGCCTTGCTCCCTGTGTTCGAACTCTCTGCATACTTGTCACTATACACCATTTGTGCAGAGTTAAAAATAAATTTTAACTCCACATTATTTCTAATTTATTGATCTTTAGTGTGGGTTAATTGTTGATTAAATACGGGATTCACTTGTGAGTCGCCACAGCGACGGTTGTCTCCGCCTTGTGTGAGACACCAATTTAGACTCCATTGAATTTCGTGATTATCATAGCTCTTGCCCTGAATCGAAATGGCGGCGTTTTCAATGATACCCTTCGGCCTCTTGATGGATCCATCAACAAATTGAACTATCATCCTGGTCTTCTTGGGAGGCCCTAGGTGAAGAGACTGTACCAACGAGAAGGGGAATGATGCTAATAGAAGCACCGTCGTCTAAGGGAGTGTGATCACATGTGTGGTCAGAGATGGTGCAGCTAATGAATGGTGTGGCAGTATTCCTCTTCTTGGGAATGGGATGGTGTGTAATGGCGTGGGCAGTGGCCGTGGTCAAGATATGATGCTCAGATCTGCTCCTCCGCTTTCTCTTCTTGGGAAGAGGAGCAGATAAATCAGTCATGGCCTGCTGAAGTGGGGCACGGATGATCTCGTGAATGGTGGCCACCACTTCGGGTTCAGTCAGCATTTTTTGAATTTTTGGACTTCCTCCATACAAGGGAGGAAGTCGGAATCAGCATCTACACGAGGCATGCCAAGAGCAGTCTGTACAGCGGCATCCTCGGGGTAAAAGGTGGGACCGGGTGTGAAAGGTTGTGTGGTCAAAGGATCTGGCAAGTGGGTACTCTCCTCACAGTCCGACTCAATCATGCGTCTCCCGAAATCTTTTTAGATTTTAAAATTTTCTCATTTTTTTGTATTTTTGGCGATTGCAAGCTCTCATGGAAATCCTCGAATGAACCCATATCATCAAATGGTGGAATATCATGGTCGCTCTTATTTGTGCTAGTGAGGTGGTCAATCCTCTGTCTCATATGATCCATCATCTGGGTCAAGTGCTCGAGGGTGGATTCCATGAAAGGTGACTCCGACAGATCAGTCTCGGGTGAATGTGAAGGTGGAAAATACGGAGGTGGTGGTGGGTGTGGGTAGAAATCCGAGTCCTGATACTGTGGCTGAGGCGGATATGTACAAAAATCAGGAGCAAAGTCCTCCTGGAAAAAAGGAGGTGAACCGGCTGGAGTGAACGAGGGATCCGCAAAGTCCGGATAAAATACGCTCCAGGGGTCCATCTCGGAAACAAAAGACAATGATCGGGAGAGCACGATGGTCAAGTCAAGAGAAGTGGGAAGAATAGGGCAAGTGCGCAGAAGCGATCTAGGACACACACAAAACAATCACAAACAAAAAATGAAACAATCAAACCCTCAATTCACCTACTCAACTCGGTGAAGACCACAAATGCGATCTTTTTATCTTGTCTGTTTTAGAGTTAGGTGAGAAGTCAAAGAGTTGCACACATACTTAGGGGCTGAAGATGGGATTTGTGCACTAGTCCTTAGGGTGTGCGCGAGCAAGTAAAAGCGAAGACAATGAGGGGATTACTCGCCCCAATACAAGATTTTTCTTTTGATCGGTTTTAGGGTAAGTAAAATTAGCAGTCCCAATTTTATTAATTATCACTTTTTTTGGTATTTTAATGAGAATGCACGAGCCTAACGGGGAGTCAATTCTTTTAAGCACCTAGGTGATCAAAATTAGAGGTAGAGAGTCAGAAAAGCAATGCAAGCGACAAAACGATGATGTATGCTAAAGCGTAAATGCTCATCTTGCCTCCAGCACTCTACATGCAGGGATGCTCAGCAGAATTGAAACCTAATCTATATGCAAATGCAAAGCCGATGAAATCGCCCTAAGTTTCAGAAATTGCTATTATCGTGAAGAACCACAAGTCGGCCACTTATCTTTAACCTAAGAGTCCGGTCTTGGCTTACGTCTTGGCTTACCCCTCCTCTTCTCGACACACTCGAGTTCAGGAGTAGCGCTTGATGGGGCTCACTCACGGCACACGGGTTAGAAGATGATGACGCGACTGTTTAAATTTGACTAAGTCCAAAACGCACTATAGGTACATGCAATGGTTATTATTGTGTTTGGACCTAAGTCTATCGCAAGCAATCCTAAAACTAGGGGCTCAATCACACAAAATAAGAAGACAAAACCGAGAAAACAAAGGGAAAAAGATGCGATGAAAACCGTAAAATCCGCGGTGAGCCCCCAAGTGTACAAGCACTTGGAAATTGGGCCCAAAAGTCCAAGAGTCCGAGGGTACCTGTATTATTACAAATATAGCGGTCTCTCTCTCACAAAAATTACAAAAAATAAATGCAGGAAATAAATTCTACAACCAAAGGTGGAGCTCGGCCTTCAAAAGTCCTCTTCGTCTCCTCGGTGCTCGGCTGGCAGATGCCGACTTCATGTGGGTGCGTAGGCGCCTAGGGTGGAGCGCCTCCCTCGATCCGCGGTTCCTCGCACGAAGTCAACAAAAGAGAAGGTTAGACAACTCAATAGATATAAAAATAAGGAAAATAAAATAGCAAAAATGAAAGCCGCAAAATAGATAATAAATCACAATCACAAACAAGACCCGAACTAAGCGTTGTTTCTCCCCGACAACATCGCCATTTGTTGAACAAGATTTTAGAGGGTCGTACAGTTTCACAAGGCGAAACCGCAGTCGATGCGGTGACCGCTCGAAAATCCCGATTCAAACAACAATTAACCCACGACAATCAAGTAAAGCAGTGAAAGTGTGTGGAGTTAAAATTTATTATAACTCTACAACAAAGATGTGTATAGGTGCAAGTATGTGTAGAGGTCGAACACAGGGAGCAAATAGGTTAGATCGGGGAAAAAATGCTCAAAATGCGTGTGTATGTGATCAAGAGTCTACTATGCTATTTTTGTGGGTTTTTAATTTTATATTTTTTATTTATTTTTAATTTTATAGTTTTGTATTTTGATTTTTAATTTTCTGATTTTATATTTTTCTTTTTATATTTTATATTTTTATATTTTCTTCTTTAATATTGGAAAATATGAACAATATTATAAAAGGGAGAAAGAGATATTTATAAAAAATATATAAAAATGTCCAACAATTAGCAAATAAAGTCTTTTTGGTCTTTTTATACTTTTTTAATGTTTTTGTGATTTTTGGGTATTTTTCCAAAAGGTTTTGGTATTTTTAAAAGTCAAAAATAGAGAAAAACAGTGAATAAAATGCAAGGCTGAAACTAAATTGGAGAAATAAAATAGAAAATGAGCAAAAATTCTCCAAATTAATTTTCACTTAAATACAATGAAACAAAGAAATTTAGAGACAAAGTTTATATTTTTGGGATTTTGTAGAATTTTTAATATTTTTATAAAGGTTTTTGGGGTTTTGTGATTTTTATGAAGTTTCTTTTGTTAATTTTTAATGATTTTTGGCTGGGAGATAGAACAAATAAGAGAAACAAAAATATATTTTTTGGGATTTTTCTGGAGTGTTTTTATATTTTTTATGGATTTAATAAGCTAGACAGTGCACAAAATGGATTGTTTTTGATTTTTAATAAATATGACAATGCAATAATTATAAAAATTAAAAATATGCCGTTAATCTATGATGCAACAGAGAGTTAAATTAATTTTTGTAGATTTTTTAGGGTTCTATAGATGCATGCACAAAATACTAGAAGCATAAGGAAAATTCATGTTCGCAGGGGCATTTATGTAATAAGTCAGGAATCCAGGGGCCTCTGCGTAATATTCCAAAAAGATGATAAATAATAAAAATCTCGTGGACTGAATACATATATCAAAAACTGTCCGGGCTAAACGCGCAAATATCCAAGGCGCGCGTGCTAAGCACGTGCGCCTGGCGAGGATGGATTAGCTAATAATACAAGTCTAGGGACTTTTAAGAAAAAACACTAGAATTAAGTATACACCAGACGAATGTTTCAGTCTTATATCTTAAATACAAAAAACGCTAAGTTGTATTCGCGATTTACCCACAGCTGGGGCCGATCAGACGGTGGTGCGCTTTCACTTACGCCACGTGGCAGCGCACGGGGGGCCGATACCCCCTTCGATGCCTGCGGCTGAGATTAGATCGCCGCGGGAAGATCAACGGTCAAGGAAAGCGGCGATCCAATGCTGGCTGCTTCACTGGAAGATCACGCCGATTGAACGGCGTGAAGGTGCGGAGGAAGAACACGATGAACTCGCCCTTTAGCGAGTTTGATTTTCGATGCAGCTCCTCCCCCCGAACACCTGGAAGGTTTCTGACGGCTGACCCACGCTCCAGATGTGCTCCTGCGATCTGGAAACCCCGCAAAATGGCCGAGGACCACCGGAGGGCGTCCGGTGACGCGCGGCGCCTGGGGCTACCTCGCGAGCTTCGAAGGCTCCTGCGTGGTGAATGCGATCTTGCTATGTCCTGCAGGGGAGACGTCAGTGCAAAAAACAGAGTGCCAGAGGGATCCTCAAGGGGGATGGGACGTAGGGGGTGCTAGGTGGAATGCGGCGGAGGTTCGTCGGGGCTTACCTCCGGCGAACTTCGAACTGGTGGATCTGAGGCTAATGCGAGCAATTCTATGCAAGGATAAAACTACAGACCAAATGCAAGATTAAAACGCACTAAAAACATATTAAAATGACCTCATATTGGCCAGGAAAGCCAACGAGATGCTGGACCTCGACGGCGGCACGCCGGAGGTGGGTGGAGACACACTTTCAACCCGTCGAGCGACTCCCCAAGCAGCTGGAGGTGATGTTGTCACCACCACCGATCCTGAGCAAGATGGAGGAGGTGCAAAACAGGGTCAAAAGGGGTTCAAGTTCGAAATGGGGGTGATGGGTTGGTTTTGAAACATGGCTCTGGAGCGAACTTCGAGGCAAGATTACGAGCAGACGAAGAAGATCCTAGAGGAACTGATAGGATGGCGTGGATCACAGTTGTACCAGGTACAACTTTCGTGAAGGAAGCGTCCTTCCTCGAGCAACGCACAAGCGGCGAAAAAATCGAGAAAAGGAGGGTAGGCGAATGTCTAGCGGGCTGTGACCTGGGTCATAGAGTTGACCCCTGGTCAACGGATGGTGTGGCCTGATTGGGCCACATCATCCGCAAAAAGACAAAAACTGAAATAATACCTCGTACCTTTATTAAAAATAATAAATGATGTAATTAATTTTAGGTTATTTAATAAAAAATATTTATTATTTTATAAAGTATTTTATTCCGATTTTTAATTATTTTTATGAGGTATATTTTTATTAGTTTACATTTATGCCCTTTATAGGTATAATACTTATATATTGTATTCTTTTATTTTTATTGTATATATTTAATTTATTTATTTTTTATTATTAATTTATATAATTATAACATACTTTTATACATGGAAATATATTTTTATTTTATTTTTCTGAAGTATTTTATACACTTAATAAAATAATAGTGTTATTTGTATACGTATAGATACATGTATTATACCTATGTATAATATATACAAGTATTTTATTTTATGTTTTCTTTGAGTTTTTATTCTGATTTTGATATACAAATATATTATAAATAATATTTGCAACATAATAAAAATATAAAATTATAAAAAAATGAATAAATAATAAATTGAATATTTTAATCTGTACAAGTATAGAAGGTGGGTCTAAAACTCAACTTTCAAACCGTAGCTCCACCAAATGTGAAACCACCGCCATTAAATAAATTATTTTCTTCTATGTACAATTAAAGGTGAGTTTGCTGCATTTGGAGTTTTCAGTTGTGAGATACGGGTCTGGGAAGTTGGGATTATGGATTTTTATTCAGACCATAACTTTTTATCTGCATATTATTTTTCTACGAAATCAATTTTGTATTTTTCTTTATTTAATTATCTACAACTTTCATGAACAAAGTTTCTTTATTTGATGTATAAAAGGTGGAACCAAAAATCGGTCCTAAAATGAATAAAGAATGAATAGAATAATATAGGTATTTGACCCTTATCTCCCCCTACTTTATTCCTTGTCGACCTATTCATCAAGATGCCTAGGTCTCGGGGTTTCAGGTCATAAAATATTTACAATATTTTATTCTTTTTCTTTTCTTTTATTTATTCTATAATTTTGGCTCTAATTACAGTGTTTTATACACTATTTACAGGTACATGCATGAATGCTAAGATGATGAAATAAAGGGTATTTACAGGCATTTGCCAGGGTTTTTGGTGCCAAAATGATAGAATAAAGATGATGAAATGTGGATTCATCAATTGCCACTAGCTTTAAATTTGTAAATACCCAGTGTGAATTCTTCACTTAATTATTGTAAAAAACAAAATGCACTCCTAAATATCTACACATAATTCTTTTCCAACCTTTTTATTTTTAAAAATCCATAAAATGTGCAAAATTAGAAATCCATAAAAATTTACAAAATGTTTTAAAAACTTGGATAAAATTTGGAAAAATTTTTCAAAATTCCATAAAAAGTTCAAAATTAGAAAATTGCTTCACAAAAAAAATTGCTTTGCATTGCATAACATTTCCATTTTTCATATTGATAACGACAATTGAGCAAGTCTAAGTAAGATCTGAAGATTGGATCTTGGTTGGATCTTAATCTACTTCATCACAAGAACATTATGGGAGCTAGAATTGAGGCACTTCAGGTGTATTAGACTTAATTCTTTGATACCACAAGACTGGGTTCGGTGTCGTCTTGACTGCCTAAGTAGAATATTTCAAAACACATGCATGACTCTTTTCGACAGTGATCTAACTTGCACAATTACACCTTACACACTGTTCAACTCAATTGAATTGGTAGAGGGATGGATTTGCTGGCATGAGACACAAGCGAATGGAAACATATGAAGTCGTGATTCCATGGCCATTGTGCCCCAACCCAATCCAGTAGCCATGAGGTCTAATGACATGATGATGTGGGTTGCAATAATGCTTCAAAAGAGGGATAGTCTACCAGCTCAAGAGGAAAAAGTCCATATGTAAATGCTGTTGTACATAGTATTAAAAATGATGAAAAATAAAAACTCCAAAACAATAGAAGGGCAAAAATCAATGAAAAATCAGTTCCCGTTAGTGTATGTATGTATTAAATAAGCAAGCTTGAGCTTCACAGTTAAAGATTCATGAGAGCGTAGTCGGATGACTTGGCTACACTGGTCAAGCGTCCTATGATAGGTAGCTATAATGGCTACCATCCATTCTCTTCCTCCACTCCCTCTTCTTGAGCCGCTTGCACTTGAACTTAGAAGGGAATACTCTCTACTCGAGGAAAGAGTTATTGGATTGGGAAAGTAGGATTACCATGTTGGACTGCGTCAGGAGAGGATCTATGTATCACACACATTATACAAGATAGACTCATAGTCATAAGAGGCTGCGTATGACATTGAATTGTTCTGACATGGCTTTTGAGGAGACTTAGCAGAGTTTTGTGGTTATTGAAGGATGTTGTGTTTCAAGTCTGGTTCTAATAAGGTTCCAACCAAACTAAAAATCGAAGGGTTTGACTAAGCTCCAAACTTTGATATTATGAAGACAAGTTCAAAAGTTAAAATCAATTCAAGTTCTTTTTTTCTTTTCTTTATTTTCTTTTTTGCACTTATAGAAACAAGTGTTTGCTAGGGACTAGCAATGACAAGTATAGGGGAGATGAATCTCCATTTCATCAAATTTATTCTTTCATTTTGGCCTTAAATCCCTAGCCCAATGCATGTATAAAGCATTAGTTTGTCACAATAAACACTATGTAAATTGTACAAAATATTGTATAAAATAATGTATAATATTGTATTCAATTCCAAAATTAAATCATATAGAAAGAAAAGAAAAAGAAATGAGATATCAAAGGTATTAAATGGCCCTATATCCCGAGACCCAATCATCAAGATGACTTGGTCAATAAGGAATAAAGTAGGAGGAGATATGGATTGTATAGAAAATACAATAAAACCCTAATTTTTGTATCCAATAAATTGCTTTTTGACAACCATTTTATTTTATTAATTTTACAACTCGAAGAACAAAACCCTCAACATGAATATTATAGATAAAAATAAAAAGAAAAATACCAAATTGATTTCATAGAAAATAATGCACAGTGTGGTTGGGACACACAAAATAAAAGGTCGAAATAAAAACTTTGCAGACATGTATGTTCATCGTATTGTATCAAAATTGACCAAACTCACCTTTAATTTATATAAAATTTAATAAGTTATTTAGTGAAGGGTGTTTCATTCATATTGGAGTTAAGATGCAAAAGTTAGTTTTTGGGCCCTTATTATGCACTATACCATTATATAATATTCAATGTAATTATTCTTTATATTTTTCAAATTCTTTTATTTTTATAAAATTGTATATATTATTTAAAACATAACTACGTAATTATAATAAAATAAAACTATTAAAATGAAATCAAAATAAATCAAGTACTTGAATACATAGGTAAAGCATACCTATGTATACCAATAATATATATGTACATAATTAATTACGCATACAAATAAAGTCAGAAAAATACATCAAAATACCTAAATGTGTATTCAAATAATTAAAATGAAATAAAATACCCATACATAATAATAAAGTAAAAAATACAATTTAAAATAAAATACTAAAATATAGGTATTTTTACTTATG
Source organism: Ottelia alismoides (assembly GCA_037367405.1). Lineage (NCBI taxonomy): Eukaryota > Viridiplantae > Streptophyta > Magnoliopsida > Alismatales > Hydrocharitaceae > Ottelia > Ottelia alismoides. Next base: position 721,966 of record JAZKJV010005352.1, on the reverse strand, counting down.
TTTATACTTGCAAATACGAACTTATAATAGTCATCCTTGAAAAAATAAATAAAAATAGGCATAAAATTCTACATTAAATCATAAACATCTTTATTTTTTAATGAAAAATTAATTAATTCATTTATTAATTGTTATTTATTTTAAAAGGTATTTTTACCTTGCAATTTTCTGGCTGGTCCATATGGACCAACTAGAAGCGTTCCTTTGTTGACTTGGGTCAACGGGACTCTCTCTCTTCCTCGAGTCGTAGATGATCATAGCCTGCATCTTCACCATTTTCTCCGCTCGAGACCATCGTGGTCTGGCTTGGTGTTATGTGTGATTTTGGGAGATAGGATGCCCTCGATTCACGCTAAGACCAAAAGGATCTTCGACCTTCATCAATCAGATCAAAATCCTTGATCAAAGTTCCCTCTTTTTCCAACCTATAAATATACCTCCTCTACCCCGTCTGCAATTTTGATCCCTCTTCATCGAGTCTTAACCCCTCAAGTCCTCTAGATCTCTTCGTATTGTGACAGCTGGAGAAAGAGCGAATTTGCTGTGAAGAGGAGTCAAGGAGGAGGAGATCCACCCATCGTCGTAGGAGCCCTCCGGCTAGTTCATCTTCTTTGGTCCTTGGACCATATTGAGGCCCTATCTATCCGTTCTTAGGTAACTTTGTAGCCTTATTTTCATTTTTGCACTTTGATTTTTCTTTTGATTTTTCAATTAAACTGTAATTTTAAAAATCCAGATTTGCTTGGAGCTTGAGATCCAGGCTAAATCACCATGATTTGATCATCCTTTTGCCTCGCTCTTCATATCACATCGAACCCCTATGAGTTCAACACCCTACCCCGCTTGTTTTCAACCCAAATCTCCCAAGATTTGGTGAATCGATTTCCATCAGCGGTCGATCATCGGAGCCCATCTCTATTTACCCATTCCTCCATTGTTAACTTCATTTTTTGGGCTAAGACAGATCGCCTCGAGCCATCTGACTTTTTGGAGCAGGTCAGACCCACTGAGGAACCCTCCGATCTAGGAATCAAACATGGAGTACCTCCACGTCACCTAGAATGAAAAGACCCTCTAGATCCTCTATCATACCTCATCAACCTCATCTGAAGGCGTCTGCATACATGAAAAAGCTCCAGGAAGGCATACCACCTGTCGAAACAGCTATCTACTGCTAGAGCAAGGAGAAATTACAAGTCGAAGAACGTCAGACCTGTGTTCTTCAGATGTTCTTCGAGACCCCCTCTCATCTATCCGATTAAGAGCACGATTCAAATCTAATCTAGGCCATCCAATTAATCTAAGGGGGTGTGCAACCAGGAATGTCAGATCGTCCATGTGGCGCGCGAGTAGCGGTTGGATCTGGGGTATTTAAGTAATAAAAATTACAAACAATGCCTCTGCCATTTTCTATTTTGGAAAAAGTATTGTAAATATTTAATTAAGTTCAAAACTTTGTGGACAAATTTCATGTGATATCCTAGAAATGTTTAATATTAAACTTTAGTCCAGTGCCAAGTCACCTCACGTGGACCCCCATGTGAATGGACACTTTGTATTCAAACCTCTCCAAGTTTTGTATTTATTGTTTAGTCCTTAGAAATCAATTTATGGATCAAAGTTTCTAGTTATTTTGCATGTGACCCCATGGAGATTATTTTATTTGCAAATATACACCCCTGCTAGCTTGAGTTATTTTTTATTTTTGTAATTCTATTTTCTAAAAATATATATCTCCTATGCTCCAAAAATTATGTAAAAAAGATGTAAGTGTCTGATTGAATTATCGTTTACATTGCATATTTTATTTAGTATTTTCCTTTCATTTACTATTTATTAAAAATAAAAAAGAGCTATTATTCCTATTTTCCCTAATACAAAATATTATAAAAACAATATGAAAAATTTAAAAAATTGCCTATTATTTAATAGCCTATTTTATAGCTACAGATCAAAATAAAAAAAAAACAAAGACACATTCTTAAAATTAGCAAATCCTTGCTAACATAAAAAATCATAAAATATTTTCTAAGAATCCAAACAAATAGTTTTCTAGCATATATTTTTATATATACATATTTCAATGTATTAAAATTGGTTTTGAGATATTTTGATCCCATTTGCTATTTTAATTCTCAATTCAATTCTTCTTAATTAAAAGGTGGTCCTTATTTTGGACTATTTTTTGTTTTAAAAATACAAAAATTTGCAAAAATTCCCTAAAAGTTCATAAAAATAGAAAATATTTTAAAAATACAAAAGTAATTTATTTTGAAATTTTGACTTTATTTATCTATATTTATAATTATAATATCATACGTATCCTATTTATATCTATATAATATTATATAATATTTATATTATTATTTATTATAAATATATCACAAATCTTTTAAAACCTTTTAAAACCAATTATAGGTTAATTTGTAGATCTCGAGGAGATCTATTAGTTTCATGTTCAACAAAAAGTCAAAAGAGATCATTTGTACATTGGAATATTTTTGCAAGTATATTTAAGTAATTTAAAACATTTATTTTAGTGGTTTTGATATTTTTATTTTTAATTTCTTTTTAATACAAAATAAACCTATACAATATTTAATCTAATTTTAGGTATTTTTAATAAATAAGAAAATGAGGGAAAATATTAGTGATAAAATACAATAACTAGGGTTAGGGTTAATTACAAGGAGAGGATTATTGCTATAGATGTGAAATTAATGAAGATTTGGAATGAAGTTCTTAATCTTCAAGGATAAAAAGAGATAATAGTGATGCTCAATTAGAAATTCATTACACCCCTATACTTAAACTATGCTCATCCTCGAGCATCTAAAGAATGAAGGAGCTAGATTAATTCCTCACAGTGCATATGATTTTTTCAAGGCTCAATTCTTCAAAGACCCTCAATGTAAGTGATCCTATAACTCTGGTCCAAACCATGCTCTAGTAAAAAACAATCCAATTTCTCTAATTATCAGACTCTGTGCTTGTACATATAATATAAGGATATGACATTTAATGTACTGTAATCATGAGAGTCGAGACAAGATGTCACCCAAAGTCCCAGTTTAGGAGTCTCTCCTCTAGACCTAATCCTCAACACTAGGAAATAAGTTTTTTCTTGAATTCAGTCCACCGTCTCATTAGTTTGTCAGATTTTGAAAGTGTAGACGGAAGGTCAGATGATGGAGGATATAGGATTGTGTATTTTCTTCTCTTTCTCACATTGGAACAAGGGTCCTCCCGAGTGCCTTATTACTCAACACATGTATATTTTTTTGTTGATCAATGTGTCCGTCAAGAGAGTTCAAATTCATCTGTACTTGTTTTCCTGTGAGTACACAGGGGTGTGTCTCTTTTGAGTATCTAAGATACCTTCGACACCCAAACTTGTATTACTATATGATGTAGAGCCCTTTTTGGGTGCAAGCCCGACTCCTTGGTCCTAATAGCTTTGGTCCAAGTGGACACTTTGAAATGGTTGGGAGCGCTTGCCTTTGGTGGAAGATATTTGAATTTGTATTTGTAATTAGAGAGCTTTTCCTTATATGAGAGAACTTCTCTCTAATTTTATTTCATTGATGTTTGGCTAGCTCCATTGCTTTTACCAAGAGTTGGCACACATTGATGAACAATTATTTAATTTCATTACACCCTGGTACCTGGGTAAATATCGAAAGATAGCATGTGAACTTGCTCGCATACTTAGGGTTTGCTTACACTCAGGTTTCTTAAAGCCTTCATTGACTTTATCCCATCCTCGAGCATCATTAAATTATACCTATAAAATTTTCCAAAACACTTACAATTTTTTTTACAAAAATTGGTTCAGGAGATACTTATACCCTAGCTTCGAAAAAGTTTCAAAATTTTCAAAATACAAGCTATGGCTAAAGTATATATACAATATATACGGTATACCCCCTATACTTAATAATTATTATGTCTTCATTGCACAAAGTGATATGGAGCCATAGCTCAGGTTAAATACAAGGTGATATAACATAACTGACTAAGATGGCTCCCCCTATACTCAGGTTATAAATATCCTAACTATAAGAAGACAAGAAGAGGGGTGACTGACTAGGGTCTCCCCTATACTCGGGCAGAAAATAACATTAGTATTGGATATGAAATGAAGATGGAGAGACCCATTGTGAGTGATCAGTTACTATACAAGGTTCTCCATATACTTAGGCTGAAGAGTAGCCTAAATATTTGGATATGGATTTCAGGATGGGAAATCAAAGATCAGTTAGGGTGTAGAGGGTGGAGTGGATTTACACAGACGAATAGGTGGAGAATGGGGTAGATCATCTACAGTTATAGGAGGGTTGGGTAGAGAAGGCAATCAAGCTCAACCAAGCAAGTTTATTGGTGATAAACAAAGGTTGGTCATTTATCTTTCTATTTTTATTGGTGATCATCCAAAATTTGAAGTTCATTACATAGGTTTTAGGGCTAGGTTTCGTGCACTATCATAGGGATACATACTCACCTCGCGACTATCACAAACTCCTGCGTACAATGGCGGGGGTTGCACTCCAATAAACCAAGATTGAATTTTATTCCAAATTATTTCATTGACTTGCATTATAGTCCCAATTTTATGCTTAGGTTATCACTGTATTAATGTGAGCACAAGACAAGCATTCATTGTCTACTCGGTCATTACCTATTTTCTTTAGTATCCTACGTGATAAATCATGGGAAGATCGAGAAAAGCCAGTGAATTTGTGAAAAAGCATGATGCATGCTTGAGAGAAAACTTACAGTACCTCCAACAATATCCATGCATGTGCAAGATTGTATTAAAATTTTACATTACGTACATGCAAGTCGAAGAAACCGCTCCCTAAACATGCTTCTATTAGCAGGAAAGAATTCAATTTAATTTGGCTATGTTAAGCGATGTATGTGTGTATAGTGATTTATGTTTTTCCTAGCCTGCGAGGTAAGCACCAATGATAGAGAAATAAAAGTGCTCGAAGAGCCATGTGTCTAGCCCTAGGTCAACACTCAAGTGGAGCCTCACCCAGACTGGGGTGAGACTTCACACACCACACGCAAGGTTCAAGTTTATATTTACACATACAAGCCCTCAAACAAGGACCGCTAGAAATGTAATTGATTAAAATTTTTATTACTGGTGCATGAATAAAATGTTGACTAAACTCCTCAAACCCTCTTGAATTTCCTCTGTGACTCCTAATAGTGGGAGCTCCCAATTCCATGCCTCCATGTAGATCGAGTGTCCTCCATCTTCACGGGTCCTGCCACAAAGGAAAAAGTCAAAAAAAATCAAGTAATTTAATCAAGAACTAATGCAAAATTAAACACAATGTGAAGACCTAAAGTTTTGAAAATAATGACATCAAAATATTACAATAAAATCCAACAAGCAAATAAGAGTGAGTCATGTCCCCGGCAATAGTGACATTTGATGAACACATTCTTACTGCTTTAATAATCATCTTTTATCGTAGTACATATTTCAACAAAAATCACACCTTCGAATCTGTGGTAATTATTTTACTTGGAAATATACCAAGGTCGAACACAGGGACACAAGACTCCTCATCTATTCATAAAAAATAATTGACTAAATAATGAGTGATTACATTCATAGGACAAGGTCTTCATAATTCAGGTATGCAGATGCACAATACAGAATGCATAAATAATATGCAGAGAATGAATAATGCAGAGATTTATGCAGGGATAATACAATGCATTTTTGTTTGGTTTTATGCAATTAAAATGAGATGCAATGTATATGTTATGCAATGGATAATCATGCAATAAATCATCTACAAATATACCTAAAATATATTCATGTCAATGAGCAATAAAAGATAAGTTAATTTGAGAGATAAATTGTGCATTAAAATAAAATAATGGCATTTTAAATTAAAAAGTAATGGACATTTTATATTTAAAAAGTTAGCATATTTAAATAAGTGTCAAAACAAGAAATAAATGATGCCACTAGATAGAGAATGAAATTAGCAACAAAATGACACTGAAATCAACTGAATCAGAGTTCGTATACTCAAGTTATGAATAAAACAGTGCAAGGAAATAATTGTAATGAAAATATGATGATAAAAATGGATAAAATATGCAAATAAGTCCTTCATATGGGCATTTTTGTAATTTCCATAAGCCGATTGGGCCTCTCTGCAAAATTCCCAAGCATGAAACATGAAGTACACGTACATGGGTTGGACCTCATTGTAACTGTCGAAAGCTAATGGGGCTAAGATGAAAATTACTCAGCCCTCGCACGTGTTGTACGTGCGTAGGCCATGTATGGGTGGTAAAGCTATACGTGGTGCAGATCGTAGATGTAGAATCACCCGTCATCCTCCATCTCAGCATCGGATGGTGTTGGTTCATCCGATGTAGATGCAGTTTGATCAAGATCCAAAGACATCTCCTTCCCCTTCCTCCATCGTGGGCGGCGATGAGGAGCCTGGGCTCCGGTGGCCTCCCTGGAGCTCTGTCGATGATCTTCTGCTCGGTGAATGGTTATGGAATCTCAGGGGGGCATCAGCGAGGGTAAAGCAGGTGCTGTGAAGCATCTACCATGGCAGAGAAGGCGAGGCGAGGTCGGGTTTTCAGAGGTGGCGAAGGAGGTTTTGTACATTTGACGAGATGAGTGTACCTGCAGACATTAGTAGATAGCCGAGGCATGCATGAGGTGTGTACGAGTGAGAAGCGAGGTGAGATGGAAGCCTAGTCGGATGGAAAAGAAGGCTCAATGGCTCTCCCACCGTGATGGCAGAGAAAAATGGACGGCATGGTGGAAGATTCTGACAGAGGGATAGGGTAGTCTAGATCCTTAGCAAAGGTCAGAGGTGTCCAGTAGAGTTGTGAGTGTGGTGATTTGATGGTGAGGCGACTTGTATACTTTGAATAAAAATGGAGAAACAAAAGAGAAATAAGGAAAAAGCTTCACATAGGATTGCAGGTGAGGAACAAGGTGGAGCAGAAGAATTTATAAGGTGATGGCAGTGGTTACAGTGGTGGTGGTGGAAAAGATGTAACGGGTAAAGGTGGCGATTGAAGAGAGGGTGTTGAATGCCAGAGGGTTGCGTGAGAGATGCAAACGTGAGGGATACATGGGAAAATGTTTAATTGGTGGAGAGATGTCGTGATGGCAGAGCTAAAATGGAAAAACGGAGCAGGATTGGCGAGGTGAAATGCCTGAGAACTTGAGGAAGACGATGAGATCCCTGCCATTGGATCAAGCGATCCAACGGTCTAGGTGGTAGCGTGAAGGAGTGGTTGAGATCAGATCGATTGATTTGATCCTGGGATCAAGAGGAGAGTGTGAGGCAGTGGTTTTGATGAAATCTGGAGCGTCATCCAACAGTAGAAGAGCAACATGTGACGTGGAATATTCTCAGCCCTTGGACGGTTAGCTATCCAATGGCTGAGATGGAAGCGGGAAGTAGTGACGGAGATTTGATCTGGAGAAGGGGATCAAACGATTGTGACAGAAGAGGAGAGGGACGAGGTGGGGGTGAAGACCTAGGAAGCGACTGGTGGAGCAATGAAAAGGGGCCATGTGGTTGGCCCAGAGGGCACCACATGGCCCAACCATATTACTTAGAAAATAGGAAATGATTATAAATCAAGAAAGATAAATGAAAGCAAAATTAGCGAAAAGTCAAAACATGAAAGTTGTAGATCTCGAGGAGATCTACAAGTTTCATGCTGAATAAAAAGTTCAAAGAGATCATTTGTACAATGAAATATTTTTGCAAGTATTTTTGAGTAATTAAAAACACTTATTTTAGTGGGTTTGATTTTTTTGTATTTCTAATTTATTTTATGACCAAATTAAACATATACAATATTTAATCTAACTTTTAGGGTTTTTAATAAATAAGAAAATATCAGAAAATGTTGGCGATAAAAATACAATAATTAGGGTTAGGGTTAATTACAAGGAGACGAATTATTACTATAGATGCAGAATCAATGAATATTTGGAATGAATTTCTTATTCTTAAAGGATAAAAGGAGAGAATAGTGATGATCAATTAGAGATTAATCATTCAATTAAACACATTTTATTATAGGGTTTTATAATAAATTTTGATCTGCATACACCTTGATTTCATTGATTAATAATTTGACTACGGGTTAATTGTTGAATTTAGTCCGATCTCAAGCGAGGTCACCTCAGGGAATGTGTAGCTCACCTTGTGAGCGCACATGACCTCCTCCTTGGTTTTGGCTTTTTTAGAGATGTACAGATTGCTTGGTTGGGAAGCATACAAGAGTCTCCTTTAATAGACATCCACCAACAAGGAATGTGCACGTGTTGGAGTTTGTTCACATTGATGCTTGTGGTCCTCTAAAAGTGAGTTCTCTCGGAGGTGCGTATTGTTTTGTTACACATAAAAAATGTTGATTTTTTCAGTAAAGTTTGGGTCTATGCCTTAAAGAGGATGGACAAAGTCCTTGGTGCTTTTGAAGACTTCCATGCACTTATGGATTGACAAACTGCAAAGAAGTTAAAGTGCCTCAAAAGTGACAATGGTGGTTACAATGGGTCATTTGATGAGTAGTGCAGGTCTCATGGCATTAGAAACCAGAATACTCCATCTAAGATGCCACAGTTGAATGGCATTGTACAGAGAAAGAATAGGACCTTGGTCGAGTGAGTTAGATGTCTCTTTTTCAAGATAAAGTTGGCTAATGATATATTTTGGAGTGAAGTTATTGTTACTGTGTTCATATTATTAATATCTTTCCAAATGTTCCATTAGATGGCGATATCCCTGACAAGATTTTACGTGGAAAGGGAGTTTCATACAACCATTTATTGGTTTTTGGATGCCCCACATTTGTGCATGTTCCTAAGGATGAAAGATCCAAGTTGGATGTAAAGATGAAGTAATGCATCTTCTTAATGAGTTTGTCTATAGGTTGTATGGTCCTGTTGAGAAGAAGTTCATAAGGAGCAAGGATGCAGTCTTTTATGGAGATCAAACCATTAAAGATATCCATATAACTGCAGATGATTCTCCCTCAAGAAACTATGAGCTAGTTGATTTGGAGCCGGCTCCTTTACATAGTGTTACACATGCCATGTCAAGTGACTCTACTGAGAAGTTGTGAGATACATGAGAAGAGTAGGGATCTGTCAGAGATATCCACTTCTGATGATGTAGAGGCGGATGATGGTAACAATGGTCATGTTAGTGAGGATTCTTCTTTAGATGTGCTACCGCAGCAAAAACCCTTGAGAAAGAGGTGCCCCTCCACCAAATATCCAACACATGAGTATGTCCTACTAACATGTTTTGGTGAGAGTCTATATGGCTTGAAGAAGGAATCAAGGAACTAGTACAGGAAGTCGGTGTCATTTATGTGGAGCATGGATACTCCAAGACAACTTTGAACCATTGCGCTTTAATAAAGAAGTTCTCCATCATGATGAAGCCACTACCATTTGGGAAGTTTGAAGTATGCCACTCCTTTGTTGGACTGGAGCAGACTACTCTTTTCTATTGATGATGCAATCTTTGATGGCTTTCTTTCCATGGCGACGGTTACAGTGGTGGTGGCGGAGAAGATGTAACAAGTAATGGTGGCGATTGAAGAGAGGGTGTTGAATGCATGAGGGTTGCGTGAGGGATGCAAACGTAAGGGCTATGTGGGCCACCGTTTGGTAGGTGGAGAGATTTCATGATGGCAGAGCTAAAACGGAAAGAGGGTGCGAGGTTGGGGAGGTGAAATGCCTGAGAACTAGAGCAAGACGATGAGATCCCTGTCGTTGGATCAAGCGATACAATGGTCTAGGTGGGAGCACAAAGGAGCGGTTGACATCAGATCGATTGATATGATCCTAGGGTCAGGAGGTGGGTGTGAATCGAGGGTTGTGATGGAATCTGGAGCATCATCCAATGATGGAAGAGTAGTGGGTGACGTGAAAGATGCTCAACCCTTGGATGGTTAGCCATCCAATGTCTGAGATGGAAGCGGGAAGGAGTGGTGGAGATTTGATCTGGAGAAGGGGATCAAATGGTTGTGAGCGAAGAGGAGGGTGCGGCCAGGATAGAGACGGGGGGTGAAGATCTAAGGACCCAGGAAGTTACAGGTGGAGCAATGAAAAGGGTAGGCATGGGCAACCTAGAGGGTGCCATGTGGCACAATCAGATTACTTAGAAAATAGGAAGAGATTTGAAATTAAGAAAGAAATAGAAGAAAGCAAAATTAGTAAAAAGTTAAAAAATGAAAGTTGTAGATCTCGAGGAGATCTACAAGTTTCATGCTGAACAAAAATAAAAAGAGATCATTTGTACAATGAAAGATTTTTGCAAGTATTTTTGATTAATTAAAAACACTTATTAAAGTGCTTTTGATATTTATTGTATTTCTAATTTTTATGGCCAAAATAAACATATACAACATTTAATCTCATTTTTATGGATTTTTACTAAATAAGAAAATAAGAGAAAATGTTAGTGATAAAAATACAATAATTAGGATTAGGGTTAATTGCAAGGAGAAGGATTATTGCTATAGATGCAGAATTAATAAAGATTTGGAATGAAGTTCTTATTCTTCGAGGATAAAAAGAGAGAATAGTGATGATCAATCAGAGATTCATTGGTCCATTATACACATTTTATTGTAGGTTTTATAATGAATTTTTATCCACATATACCTTGATTTCATTGATTAATTATTTGACTATGAGTTAATTGTTGAATTTAGTCGGATCTCGAGCGAGGTTACCCCAGCGAATGTGTAGCTCGCCTTGTGAGCACACACGACCTCCTCCTTGATTTTGGCTTTTTCAAAGATGTACACATTGCTTGGTTGGGAATCATACAAGAGTCTCCTTTAAGAGACACCCACCATCAATAAATGTGCATGTGTTGGAGCTTGTTCACATTGATGTTTGCATTCCTCTAAAATTAAGTTCTCTCTGTGGTGCATATTATTTTGGTACATATAAAAATTTGTGATCTTTTCAGTAAAGTTTGGGTTTATGCCTTGATGTCCTGCTTTTGAAGACTTCCATGCACTTATGGAGTGACAAACTGGAAAGAGGTTAAAGTACCTAAGTGACAATGGCGGTTACATTGGGTCATTTGAGGAGTACTACAGGTCCCATGGCATTAGGCACTAGATGACTCCATCTAAGATGCCATGGTTGAATGGTGTTGTGGAAAGAAAGAATAGGACCTGGGTCGAGTGAGTTAGATGTCTCCTTTTCAAGATAAAATTGGCCGATGATATATTTTGGTGTGAAGTTGTTTTGACTATGTTCATATTATTAATCTCTCTCTCAACATGTTCCATTAGATGGTGATATCCCTGACAAGATTTAGCATGGAAAGGGTGTTTCAGACAGCCATTTGTTGGTTTTTGGATGCCCCACATTTGGGCATGTTCCTAAGGATGAAAGTACCAAGTTGGATGCAAAGACGAAATAATGCATCTTCTCAGGATAATGCCAAGATGATCTTGTCTATATAGGTTGTATGATTCTGTTGAGAATAAGTTTGTAAGGAGTAGGAACGTGGTCTTTTATGAAGATCAAATCATTAAAGACATCCATATAACTACATATGATTGCTCCTCGAGAAATTATGAGCTAGTTGATTTGGAGTCAACTCCTCTACATAGTGCTACACATGCCATGTCAAGTGACTCTACCGAGTAGTTGTGAGATACATTAGAAAAGTAGGGATATGTTAGAGATCTCCACTTCTGATGATGATATTGAGGCAGATGATGGTAACAATGGTCATGTAGTGAGGATTCTTCTTTAGATGAGCTACCGCAAAGACCCTTGAGAGAGAGGTGTCTCTCCACCAAATATCCAACACACGAGTATGCCCTACTAACATGTTTTGGTGAGAGTCTATATGTCTTGAAGAAGGAATCAAGGTACTAGTACATGGAAGTCGATGTCATTTATGGGGGAGCATGGGTACTCCAAGACAACTTTGAACCATTACGCTTTAATGAAGAAGTTCTAGCCATGATGAAGCCACTACCATTTGGGAAGTTTGAAGTGTGCCACTCCTTTGTTGGACTGGAGCAGACTAATCTTTCTTATTGACGATGCAAGCTTGGATGGTTGGTTCCTTTCCATGTAGGAACATGAACTTCGTGTTGGACCTCAAGAGTCCGCATTAATACGTGGAGCTTGTTGGTTATTGATCTCCTTCTCAATGGTTGGAGAGGGAGATCTTTTGAGATCTAGACATCCAAGTTAGATCAATCCCATGTTGGGCCTAGATGTAAAACAACTCTTGGGCATAACATCAATTTGCCTAGATATTTTTATGTTCTAGCAGACAGAGAGCTGGGTGCATATTCGATTACTTTCTCCCCAAGAGCTTAGAATACATCTATTGTGGGTTTTGAAAGATCTTAGGGACACATATTCACCTCTTCTTCACCTTCATTATCCTTTGGATTGAGCCATGAATGATTTTGTTGATTGTGTTAAGGAGGCATCAAATAGGAGCAATTGGAAAGCTTGTTTGGGCAGCCACATATTGGGTGACATTTCTCCACCTTCTCCCTCTTTCATTTGTATTGGTGTGGTTCTTCGTTGATACAACTTTAGGAGCTTGTTTGGGAAATCACATATTGGGTGACATTTCTTCACCTTTTATACATTCTCCCTCTTTCATTTGGCTTTGTACAGGGAGAAATTTATCAACAAGTTTTAGTGGAGAGGGTTGATTGGGTCGAGTCAGCCCAGTAATTTCCCCCCTCTCATTTTCGAGGTTTCCATGTTAAAATCCCCCCTATGATTATGCTTGTGGTTGTGATTAATTGTGTGTGCGCTTTGATTACTTGCTAGATTTTCTTGTGAAGGTTGTTCATATTTGTTATTGTGCACAAATTGTTTGGTTCGATACGCTTCAACATTATTCATGGGCATTTATTCCCAACTATGTGGTATTAGAGCCTATCGGTGGCTGGCCGCTGCAAGTGGGACTTCACATTTTTCTCCAATAAAAAAGTAAAAAAGTAGAGGAGCCTCTACTATTTTATGTGATAAGAAAATTCTTTTGAAAATCAAAGGAAAATACTACAAAGCAGTTGTGAGGCATGTTATGCCCTATGGATATGATTGTTGTTTTGTGAACCATAGACATGTGTAGAAAATGATAGCAATGAAATCAAAAGTGCAATGGTGTATGTGTGGTCATACGTGAATAGATCGAATTTGAATGATGTGATCAAAAGGAAAGTTGGTATAGTCTCGACTGAGGATAAGATGAGAGAGAAACTCGTAACGTGGTTTGACTATTTGCAATGGAGCTTTGTTGACGCACAAGCTAGAAGATGCAAGTTGATATGTAAAACTAAATTAAGAGAGGATGAGGAAAGGACAAGAAATGTTGAATGAGACTATCCGAAGGATTTTTAATTACTTGAATCTAAGTTTAGAATGACCCAAAATAAATCCGAATGGAAGTAAAAAATCCATGTAAGCGGTGCTACTTAATGAGAGAGAGGTCTTTGTTGTTGTTGTTGAAAGATACTGTACTGTTTGATCAACTATGGTGAGGCAGGAGCTCTTTAGAAGTGTCCCGTCGTTGGGGGAGGTACTCCTCCCTTTCCTCGTCCTTCTATCTTATTCTTTCCCAAAACACTTCCGTCAACAACCGATGATAAGTCACCAATCCAGAGCTATCCAGATTCTTACGATGACTGGTTGAACGTTGATCTTCTTCCTTCCCAACACACTAAATTCTGTGTAAAGACGATGCAGCATGAGTTGTGTGACAGAGGCATGCATAGATGTTAAGACCCGCAATGCCCACCATCCTTGGGTTGGTGAAGAATGGTGGAGATTATTTATTACATGCAGTAATTACCATTAAGAAGCTCTGGAGGGATTCCTTTCTGTTTGAGGAGATCCATATGCACCGCTTTAAAACGCTCTCTGAGACTACAGTATACCGGGTGTGGGCAGCAGCAGAGAGACGTCACTGCAGTATTTATTTCGAGCGACCTACTCCTGCCCTATAAAAGCCCAACACTTGGCACATGACCAACCATTGCACGCACAAGCTCTTCTACTCACTTTAATTTACGTGTGTTTTCTGGGCCTCTGTTCTCTGTTCTGTGTCTCGGGATGGAGAGGTCCAGCAAGACTGCTGTCCTGGTGCTTGTACTCTCTCACGGCTCTTGTTGTGGGCATTGAAGGGAGAAAGCTCCAGGACAAGAAGAAGCCCGAGACTCTGCAGCCGCAGAACTTCTTTGGAGGAGGACTCGGGTATGCCGGTGTCCTTCCGGGGGGCTTCGGCGTGCCTTCAGCTTTCTTTCCCGGAGTTGGAGTTCCCGGAGTCGGACTCCCGAGCTTTGGCGGCGGCTTCGGCCTCCCAATGCCAGCGTCACCCGGTGGTGGCTTTGTTGGACCCCACAAGGCGCCGTAGACCATGCATGAACGCTCTACTTGATGCGCTCTCAGCGATCCTTCACGTCTCCCGTTCCTCCTAGATTAAGTAGTTGCTTCCGTTTTTAGCTTTTAGAGCATCATGTTTTTACGGGCTGAGAGTGTGTGCTACAGCTCTCTCTCTCTCTCTCTCGCTCGCTCTCTCTCTCTCTCTCTGTGTCTTTAGATCCTCTGTTCTTAGTGCTATTCGTGGTAAGTAACTTTATGAGCTTTGCGCTGCCGTTTAAACTTGTTAAAGTTATTATGTTGCACGACTATGAGGGATTAATCAATGAAATTTCTCCAAAGATTGGACTGGACGCACGCCGTGACCAAATACGAGCACGGACACGTTTACCGAGCGTGGATTCTCTGCTGCAGTGCTGTAGTGCTGTAATGATCGAGCGGCTGTAGTGTATTACAGCACTGCAGCAGAGCTTTCTGTTTGAAAAATAAATGTCTTGATACAAGGAAAGCGGCCATGCTATATAAATATTAGAACTTATAATAAGAATCTGGGGCAACCTATAACCTGAGGAAAAGAAGATATGTACAATTAGTCCGTTCTTTCTACTTAGCACCTAGGAGCATACCATCAACTGATTCCAGGTGATCATGGTCCATGGTCCAAGGCTTAACAGTGAGGGACATGTTCCTCTACTGCAGTACTGCAGAGCGGTTGTAAAAGAGGATGTGGCGTGAACCGTTCGATCACGATCGAAAGGTTCACACGAAATGAGAGTTTTTTTCAGCTCTTATTGTGTGAACTGCTCGATCTTGATCGAGCAGTTCATGTCACACCCTACTTTTAAAATCGGCCTGCTATAACAGTGAATCAGTGTGTTATCATTTACACAAGGGACCTCAGCCCACTAATGTTTGGTCATATTGTAGCTGTAAACAGTATCGCTGTTGGCTGTTAACATTGTGGTATCATGATCACGTTTGTTGAATTTTTAGAAAATATGGTAACACATGAGCTAGTGCTCGATAGCGAAGAAGCGGAAGAAAAAAAAGTTCACCGCTCACTAGCGAAGAAGTGGAAGAAAAAATGTTCACCGCTCGCTTGAATACAATCATTTGCAAATGCTTAAAATATTTCCCAGTTGTAACCCAAGTTCCTTATTGCTTGCTTCAACTTGAATAACTCAACTCCACCTTATAAACTATTTTGTACCTTAATACCATATTACTTTATTTTATAACTTAGGAGTGAAATTATATCAGTTTACATGAAACTCTAATATGTCGTCCTTCTAAGCACGGAAGTGCAATTATTATTCCATGTTCAGAAATCAGAAACAAATGAACCCCAGTTACAATCCAATCATTCATCCAAGGAACGTGATTGAGTAGGTTACTGCAATGCCAGATACATTGTATATCATTTACAGATCTTATGCTACTAAGCCTTTTTTAAAAAAAACATTAAGCTAAACCTTGTTCTTATGATGCCTTTCACAATATTGACAGTAGTGTACTACCATCTCTAAGTTATTAACACTGGTAGGATGTGTTCAGGGTGGTATCCAACCCGTAATTAACGGACGCCAGATCAATCTGACTCGTTCCAACGAGTACCCATTAGAATCGAGTACGGGTCCAACATCACCTCCAGTTGCCATAGACTCACTTCTCCACCATCCTCTCTGCAGCCCCGTCCTCTTCATCGCGTACGGCGGCCAAGCCCCTTCTTCCTTGCTCCTCCACAGATATAGAAGAAGACCCACTCCTCCATCGTTATTTCCTCTAACATCTTGGTCGATCCACAGGGCTCGAGCACCTTATCCCTTTTGCTGTGCTCCTGAAACACCTCAAGTCGCATCGTTCATCGGAGAAGAAGTCATTCCCCTAGCTCGATTCGCAAGACGTCGCCATCTCGATGCAACACCATTCACCGGAGGTACTAAACTTGGAAGCCTCGTTGGAGCGTGAACCTACATCGGAGCTCAAAAAATGCTCCGCCGCTCACCACAACAAAGAGCGTCTTACCTTGCAGGTCACATTTAGATGACTATCATGCTTTTCCAGGAAATTGCACCTGAATTGTGGTTGTTTCTGCTGCTAAAACAAATATTAAAAGAAGAAGAAGAAGGTGACTTCCTGAAGGAGCATAGATCGGACCCTCCTCGGAGCGACTCATGACTAATCTGTAGGGGAGGGGCTGACAGATTAGTCATAAGTTGCTCACCAACGGGACGAACCCTCCTAGGATAATCTGTAGGGGGAGGGGCTAACAGATTAGTCATGCTAAAACAAATATTAAAAGCAGAGAGTATCTCGAGCCTCGACCCGCAAGCAGAGCATCATCATAGGAGGGTTCGTCTGATCCTTTTCCCGTTCGATCTGGACCACCAACGGATCTGAGGAAGTTAGTCACCTCGCTTGCCGCAGTTATGCCCGTGCTTGGAAAAATGGAGGAAAAGAAAGAACAGATAAACAATCTTCGTCTGATCAGAGTTCTCCCCTTCCCACGTCAACAAACGGCAAACCATCTGCCGAGCCTATTCTGAGCATTTAGTTTGCCCCTTGACCATTGCATGAAATATTCAGGCTTGCGCCTACAAGTTATCAATTTCGTGCAGGGTGTTCTGCAGTCATGACCTCATGAGTATTTGAACATACGGAAAAGTTCAGTTTGCTCATTTTGATCTTTAGTTTTAATTTCATTATTGCATATCTATCTGGGGATGAGCAAAACATCGGATCGGCTCAGCTCAGCTCGATGTCCGGCTCAACAAATCTCGCCCCCGGCTCGAGCCCGCAACATAAACAGCCGAGGCTAATTTTTTGGCATGATCCACTTTTCAAGCCGGGTTCACGATAGCTTGAGCTCGAGTCTGAAACCGGTGGGTGACCCAAGTTTATGCTCGAATGTAGGCTAGGTTATAGGCCCGAGTATGGGCCAGAACCGGCTCGGTAGTGGGTGGGGTGCGTGCATGCCCAACACACACTGCCCGCCAGCAAAACACCCCAGCGCCCCCCTCTCCCGTTCTCCCTCCCCGACCAACCAGGCGACAATCTCGATGCCACGGCGCCCGCCGCCCACGGCCCACCCCTATCCTCGGCCATCCTCCTCACCCTCTCGTCCTCCTCTCTCGTTGGTCGCAACGTCGCCAACCCCTGTTCTCATGAGTCGAGGGCCTCGAGACCCTAGCCCTAACCCTAGCACCGCTCATGCTGGTCATGCGGCACTACCCACCCCCATCCTTCTGTGCCTCCCCACTTCGTTCAGAGCCTACCAACCCTGCCCTCCCCAACTCAAGCCCATTATGCCTATGGTACTCCGAATCTCGTCGTTTTCTTTTGATTCATACAGATTCTATTTCTACTATATTTAATTTAGTTAAGCTTATGCTTTTAAACTTTTTATAAGTTGACTGAATCCATAATAGTAAGGATGAATTGCAAAAAAATACATTTAAATTTTGTAATTCATGGTGTATTATTGTAGTTTAATAAAATCAAATTAGCAAATATTTTTTACAATATAGTGGGTCAGCCCCACTGTGTTCGACCTATATACTTGCAGGTTGAGCTCGAGCTTGGGCCACAATTTTAGAAATTCAATGGGTTTGGGCCTGGCCTGAGGGCCTGCAAATTGAAACCGAGCTTAGACTGGGTTGGGCCTAGCCCGATGCTCATCTCTATATATATATGTATCCATGTACTTGTAAGACCATTAATCTTTCATCGGTTTTTTTTATAAAATCATTTTTTGTGGATTTATGACAATGGTCTACCATGTATTAAAGTTCCATGAAATTTTGTGGATTATTAATGGTAAATTTATGAACTTCAGCGGTCAGTTTGACTTATTTATTTAATAGCTTTTTTGTACGATTCATATCTCTTGCTCATTTTTTATATATTTTAATTCTAATATAGACCTAACTTGCCTCCAACTTTCATTGAAAAATAAATTGGTTTGTGGTTGTTATCATTTCTTCAAGTATTTGACTAATTAATTTATTTTTAGGAGAATGTTGCACCTATTCAAAATTCAAAAAGTTTTGTGTGTGTATCCCTATTCTTACTCTAGAATATAGAAATTTTTTTAAATAATTATTTTATTTTTTACTTAATTTAAAAAATAAAAACCTCATTTTAACCCATCTGTAGTCTTTTATTTTTTAGTTTATTCATATCACATCAAAATAATATCAAAATCCTACAGATGCCTCTCACCTAAAGACTGACCACATTCAAAAATCTCTGAGAGCTATTGTATCTGCCTCTAAAAATCGCAAAAAGGTCAAAAACTTCATAATATCATTATAAAAATCAAATAAAATCCAAATACAAAAAAAGATGGTCTGAACTCTACTTTAAATATATTTCGACGAAAAAATAACCATCAAAATTTTTGTCCTTATTTTTGAGCCGAAGCCTTATTTTTGAAATTTGCGTTATTTTCCTTTTTAAATTTTTGTTTTTGTTTGATCTAATTTCCTTTTCAATTATCTTGAACAGTATTAAAAATATTTAAAATATATATAACATTTTTATTTATATTAGGAGGGGATTGGTGGGGGTTGGAGGTAAGGGGGGAAGGGAAGATGATGCTACTAATTAAAAACTAAAAAAATAAAAATAAGTAAATGTCAACTCTAAGATATGGTGGCACGAGTAATTGAGTTATTGGATCAATGTAATGGAGGGTTATGGGTGTGAGACAGAGTGATTATTAAGGGCTTCTCATGTAAATATGAATTATCACAGGTTATACGTAAATATTAAAGTACATAGGGTTATGAATGTAAAAATCCCTCTAGTATATCTCCTTCCTTAATGGATCAAATGATTTAGAGGAACTGATAGATCACATTCTCTCGTCGAAGGTAGAACATACCATTACGAGCCTCACTGTCTTGAAAGCTCGTGGTTCGAATGGATGCATGTGGGAGTTCTTCAGAAAAATTTGGACCAACATTAAAAGTGACTTCATGGGTATTATAAATAGGATGTTTTAGGATGATTGTGACTCTAGGAAAACTAAGTTTGTAAAGAACTCAATAGTAGCCCTAATCTTCTAGAATGATAACCCCCAGAAATTTGAGAGGTGCATACCCATTTGTCTCTTTAATGTTCTCATAAGAATAATATCTAAGATCCTAGTAATTAGATGGGCATTGAAACTTATGAACAGCATTCCCCCTTCGCAGTACGTCTTCCTAAAAATCAAGGTGCCTTAGATTGTTTTGTGATCAGTTCAAAGATTCCGGGGACATTGAAACACACTAAAACCAAAGGTATCCTCTTGAAACTGATCTCCGAAAAGCCTTTAACACTATAAGTTGGGACCTGATTAGAAAAGGGATGGAAAGCTCGGGATGCTCTAGAAATTTTGCTGATTGTATTCTTGATTCCTCAAAATCGCGATGGTGGCCCTGAAAATCACCAATAACTAAGTTGGATTCTTGAAGCCTTCTTGTGGGAATCATCAAAAGAATCATATCACTACAAGAAAAACCACTATTGACGTGCCCAGATTAGCGTCCACTAGGCGAGCACATGTGCTCGCTTGACTCTGGGCAAGCACATGAAGAGCACATGTACTCGCCCATGGGGGTCGCCGGTTTGAATTCTGAGGAGCGACTCGATTGCCAATTTGGACGAGCACATGTGTTCGTCCACATGTGCTCGCCCACTTGAAATTTTATGCGCGGATAACTTTAGCGCTAGGGAAATTTTGGGCGAGCACATGACGACGGCTGGGCGATCACTTAAGTATGCTCGCCCAGGTCTGTAAACAGAATGTCGGGTGCCCCTTTCTTCCTCATTCTCACACCATTCCTCCCCCAAATTACCCCTCCGACGACCCGTCAACCCTCCTCTCCGCCACCGGTGCCCACCGTTTCCGTGTTTCGAGTAGATATACATCTACCCTTTAGTATAATCCTTCCTCCTCTCTCTCGTTTTTTAAGATTTCATTAGAAATTTGTCTTGTTTTGATAGTTTTTTGTTTCAATTTTTTGATTTCTTGTTGGATATATTGTATACAACGGATGTATTTAAATATTTTTTACATGTTTAGGATAAGAGTGGATCACTATAATCTTGTTAATACGATTGTGGTTGTCTCATTTATATGTAGAATTTTATGACTTGTAGGTGTTCGATAAAATGACTCAACCAACATTAGGTTTAGATTTTGTAAAATATAAATGATAAAATATCCATTACAACATCTAGGCTAGTTTGTATTGTTAATTTTCTTAAAATGATTACAACTACGATAAAGAAATATCATGCAATGATGTTGTATATTTGTGCTTAAATAATTAACATTAGGTATAACTTTTGAATAACATTAGGTATAACTTGTGAATAACATTAGTTAGTCAATTTCATATAGTGTAGATATTAGATATGATAAACATCATTAATATTAGTTGGACAATTTCATATCGTGTGGATATAATATATGATATACACCAATATTTCTTTTGTGATAATTTATTATCACATTAAATTCTAATTAATGTGACCAAGTATATCACATTAAGTTATAGTTAGGTTGATTATAAGGCTAAAATACTAACCACTAATTAGAATATTAAATCGCACAAAATCATTCACACACAGTGCGTCCCTCCACACCAGGTGGTGTGTGGCCCTGCACAATGGGAGGCGTGTGCAACACATTGGAGGATTTGATCACCTCTAACTGTGTTATATTTTTTTATTTTTCCATAGCACTGTTGGACTCACTTTTTGATATTTATCCCAGACCAATGGTCGTGGATTTTGATGTTTGTAGATTTGAAATTCATTTTTTTGCAGGTGCCCATCAACTATTAGTGACTCAAGCACTCTATTAGACACTAAATTAGGATCACACTTATCCCTATCACCATCATTAACCAACCAAATTTACGTAATTTCCCGGCTAATATAAATGAATAAATATTTTAAGATTATTTTATAGTCCCATTTGTAGCACGTACAAATGTATGACGTAAAGTGATCTTAAAGTATTACATTTATGTTAACTTTCCTTAGTTCGGAGATCCCAGACTAAGGGGGTCCGTAAGGATTCAAACTTACTAAAAGGTGATAGTTGTCACAAGCTCTTTATTTCTTACGGAAATTCGATTAATAACCCCTTCCTCTTCGGTATACCAAATCAATCATAGTTTACTATCGAAATAATCACTAATATGATTATTTTGAAAGTTGAATGCGATTAATTTATGAGGTATACGGGAGAGGTGCAGGGTTATGTTGCCGAATTTTCGTTAGAAATAAAGAAGCTTGTGACAACGTTATCTTTTAGTAAGTTTGAATCCTTATAGACGGGCTCAAGTGATAACATAATTAAGACCTTCTCTTCTCATCTTTTATCTCAATAATGGGATACGTTTAGGTATCCTCACATATTTTCCTGGATTTGACATTATAAATTGTGTAATTCAGGTTGATCAACATGACAAATAGAGAGTGGATGTACAACCGTGTAGTAGATGGATGTATAGCAGATACCTTTCAAAGAGGTGTTCAGGAATTTATACGATTTTCTTACGCACAAGGTTCCCGTATCATGGATTCAGATGGAACTATCTTGTGTCCTTGTAAGAAATATTGCCTAATGAGGAAGAGATCAAAAGATGAAACTCAGTTACATCTTTATAGAATGGGTTTCATGGAAGGATATCAGATTTGGATGGAGGCATTGTGAGGATTACGAGGGCAAGATGAATGATGCGGAAGAAGCTGACAATAGTAATCCTTTTGCAGATATGGTTATGGACGTTGTGGATCCGTATTTTAATGCTACTTTTTTAGATGATGATGAACCATATGGAGAGTCTGTAGAATTTTACGAGCTGTTGAAAAAAGCGGAAGAGCCATTATGATTGGGTTGCAAGACATATTTAAAACTTTTTTCTACGGTTTCGGATCTTTTATCGATGAAAATAAAGTATAATATGACCGATCGTAATTTTGATGCAATGTTTAGGATTATCAAGAAAATGTTAACAGAAGATGCAGAATTACCTAAAAATTATTACAAAATAAAAAAGATGATATTGAAGATGGGTTTAGCGGAAGTTAAAATAAACTCTTGCATAAATCACCATATTATATATTATGGTGAACACCAGCATTTACAACGGTGTCCTGAATGTAATGAGCCAAGATATCAGGCAGCTAGTAAGAGTGGAACAAAAATCTCGAGAAAGATTTTACGTTATTTTCCATTGACTCCGAGATTGAAACGACTATATTATTGCAAAGAAACGGCAAAGTACATGACATGGCACGCGGAACATAAAGTCGATGAGTACATGGAGCATCCATCCAAGTCTGATTGTTGGAAAGTATTGATGTCAGCTTTTCCTACATTTAACGAAGACAAGAGGAATTGCGTTATAGGTTTATGTACAGACGGGTTTAATCTTCATGGAGGAAGTAAAGATTACTCTTGTTGGCCAGTAATGACAACACCATACGATCTACCCCTGTGGTTATGTAATAAGCGATAATTTATGTTTCTTTCGTTGTTGGTACTAGGATCTACTCATCCGGGAAAATACATCAACGTTTATTTACGTCCTCTTATATATGAGTTGAAAATGTTATGGATCGATGGAGTTGATACATATGATGCTAATAAAGGTCCAACATTTAACATGAAAGTAGCTCTGCTTTGGATGATAAATGACTTCCCAGCATATGGAATGTTATCTGGATGGAGTATGCATGGATGTAAAAGTTGTCCATATTGTATGGAGAGTACTAAATCATTCCAGCTTCAACACGGTCAGAAACCATGTTTTTTATTGTCACAGATGTTTTCTTCCAAATAATCATCCATATCGAAGACAGAAGCAGTCTTTTAAAAGGAATACAATTGATCTTTCAGATCCCTCGCCATTTAAGACAGGTGATACGATATTATCAAGCTTAGAAGAATTGGACAAATCAGACTTAGAGAATGGAGATAAAACAAAAAATCTTTCTGATTTTGGTGACAGTCATAATTGGATTAAGAAGAGTATGTTTTAGGAATAACCATATTGGAGTAAGTTACTGATACGACACAACTTAGATGTTATGCATATAGAGAAAAATGTATTTGATAACATCTTCTATACTGTTATGAATGTAACTGGTCGATCAAAAGATACAGTAAAGCATCGTCGTGATTTACAAATCATATGCAATCGACAAGAGTTGCATATAAAGGAACATGATAGTGGAAGGGTTGACTTCCCAAAGCGAAGTATACTTTAGACAGAAATCAAGTTAAGCTTGTCTGCGAACGGACAAGCAAATTAAAGTTTACAGACGGATATGCATCAAATTTTTTCAATTTGATCGATTTAAAGAAGTTTTCATTTAAGGGAATGAAAAGTCATGACTGTCATATTTTTATGAAAAGATTGCTACCGGTAGTGTTCAGATGATTGTTACCAAAAAACATTGTCGATGTTCTTTCAGATGTTAGCAGATTTTTCCAGGTTTTATGCTCGTCATGCATACACCGCATGGAGATGGATTACCTTCTTAAAAATATTCTTTTTATTATGTGTAACTTGGAGAAGATATTTCCGCCGTCATTTTTTGATTCGATGGAACATCTGATGATTCATATTCCATATGAAGCAAAAGTAGGAGGGTCGGTAAAATATCGTTGGATGTATCCATTTGAAAGGTAATTAAAAATGTTATAATCTTCTTTCATTCTTTACTATTTCAACAAAATGTTAACCTATTTTCATATAGGTTTATGTTCTTTCTTAAAAGAAAGGTTCGAAACAAAAGTAAAGTTGAAAGATCAATAAATTCACAATATATATATGAGAAAGTCGCAACATTCTACGCAAGGTATCTTCCAGAAGATGTGGAGACTATCCACAACGAATTTAGGGGGAATGAGACAATTTACTCTGAGGAAGAACCTTATATCAGTATCTTTCGTCCATGACAATTTACTCTGAGGAAGAACCTTATATCAGTATCTTTCGTCCATCCACTCACCTCATAGGAAAGACAACTGAACGTTTCTTAGCGAAACAGGAGAAGGATGTTGCAGAGTTATACGTATTAGACAATTGCGAAGAAATAACACCATATGTTCAGTAAGTATTTGTATTACTTTATGTAAATATTCAAATTCAATTTCAAGTAATTCTTATGTTTCTCTTAGTAATTTTAGGGAATTTAGGAAGAAAATTATCGAGGAAAATCATACGTATTCAGTGGAAGTTCTGAGCGTTTATAGGAATCAATTTCCAGCTTGATTTAAAGACCGCTCAAAATAGTTGGACGGTGGTGATTTTTATTCTCATATTTTAAAATATTTTGGAGAATGACCTGTTTATAAGGTCCGATCGTACAACTCTTGCTGCAACAATGGTTATCATTTTCATACCTTAAATTCCGGTAAATATTTAACAACTCAGAATCATGTAGTGATGGTTCATGGATCTTGTTATGAGGAAGATCATATGAATTATTACGGAATTTTAAAGAAGATACTAGATGTGGAATATAGTATACCATGCTTGAATAAAGTAATTCTCTTCTTGTGTGATTGGTATGAACCCAATGGAGGAGTGGTACTCGATAGAAGAAATAACAGAGTCACGTGGTACCAAGAAAATTTATATACATATTTGAACCATTCGTCTTAGCTTCTCAAGCAAATCAAGTATGCTATCTCCCACAAGTATCAAAGAATAGAAAGAGAGTTGAAACTCTAACTGTTGTGAAGATAAATTCTCGAGGTTATATTTCTAATGGTTAAACTCATCAAGAATATGACATAGATGAAGCATTCACACTGACACATGAACGAATAGACTTAACAGAAGAAGTCTCGATCATCGAATCGATTCGATTGGCTGATAATGAAGTTTTTTGTTTTGACTTCAAAGATGATACTGACTCCAGAAATGATGATTCAGAAAACTCGGAAAACTCAGAAAACGAAGAAATATCCCTTAATCCCACCGAAAAAAATGATGAAGATTAGTTGTAAGTTTTATTACACAATTATAATCGAATTAGCTAAAATCTTTAGTAATAATTATGTGATTAACTATTACATCATCATTACAATCATGGCAGGTTTTGGACGTGGCGGGGCTCATGGATCACATAGATCCAATCGTCTATCTTCCTCAGACACACCTTCATCCAGTAGGCAGTCCACCCCGGATGTTGTTTTAGATTCACAGTCCGACGAGGTCCGGCGGGTCATAGCTTACTATGAGTCTCTTGGTTATCCTCCGCCACCCATTTATGTAGGCGGTTATGGAGAGCCATCTACCTCAGCAGCTCCTACTGGATTCCCGGTCCTGGTCTCCATACCAGCACGGACGATGGGTTCCGATTCTCCTTCTTCTGGACGTCCGAGCACCTTCGTGCCTTTACCTGCTGCATTTGGACAGACTTCGGCGTCCCACCCTTTGTTGGAGGTTACGGCGGATGGGAGGTAATATTTTAATAAATTTTGTCATTAAAATTTTTCCAAATATTTATAAATTATATTATATTTAAAAATTTTAGTAAATGCAGGGATTTTTTGAATAGCAACAGGGTGGCAAAGGAGATAACCAACATAATGAAGACACACTTGACTTCCATGCAATTTAGATGGTGTCGCATTCCTGTTGCACAACAGGAGAGACTGTTTGACATGTTTCTGGTAAGAAAAATTTCTAAAAAGTGTATATAAATTTTTGGTCAAGTTTTTTGAATCTGATATTTTGTTGTAATTTTCAGAGTAGGTTTCGCCTTGGTTCTGATCTGGAGAAGGAGGCTTATTGTCGAGCCTTTATTCATTTGGCGGAAAAGCGAATGAGCGATACATTTTTCAAGGCAAGGAGAGACTCGCATGCGAAGACGGGATGTGAGGAGATGAATTTTGAGGAGATGAAGAGGTTCTCGCCAACATGGTGTACGGAGGATAGGTATTGTATTTCTCAAATAATTTATAATAAACATTTTAAAGTAATCAATAATCATAACATAATCCTTGCAGATGGGAGGATTTCTGTGATGCATTCATTACGGATGCGGAGTTTGGAAGAAGATCCATAGCGGGAAGGACAAACCGCCAAAAACAAAGGATTAAATCGACAAGTGGCTCTAAAAGCCACAATCAGATTAGAGCGGAGATGTTATTACAGTATAAAATTTCTTTTTGAAATCTACTTTAATATATGCAATGTTGTTAACACAACTTAAAATTTTTTTCAGACAGCTAGGTTGGAAAGAGAACCCTCTTTTCAGGAGTGGTGGTCGAAGTCCCATATGAGTGGGAAAGAATGAGAGTCGCAATGGTCCACTCCTGAAGCAGGAGAATTATTGGTAAGTCTATCAATTTATTTGCAATTGAATGATATATTATAACTCATTTTTCTATATTTCACTTAGTATTTCAGGATCGTTATTTGGCACTATCTGCAGAAAAATGGGGTGGTGATCCAACTGGAGAGCAAACACCATTTGATAAAACAATCTGAAAGTAGGTATAGATAAATATTATCTTACTATACTCATTTCTAATATATAATTTCATATTAAACAACGAAATTCTTATAAGGTGTTGGAGGAGTGGGACGTTGTGGCGAACAGGAAGCAGACGCTTGGTGCTCTTCCTCCATACTATGTGGAGGAACATCGTCACTCCTATTCTGCATACTCCCAGCCATCGTACACACAACCACATCCATCCCAATTATCAATTCCAATGGAGTCGCAGATGGCGATGATGATGGAGCAGGTGACGAAGCTCCGAGAAGATTTCACGACGTACATGTAAGTATTCTACTTATAGAATGAGTAATAATTTTATATTTCTATATCTACAAAATGCAAGTAACATGTATAGCTTCCATATATAATATAGATCGCAAGGGCGTGCATCTCAACCTGAGGAGATTGAATCCGACGAGGAAGATGAGGAGGAGAACGACCCTTAAGAAGAGGCCTGCATGTATGCTAGGTTCAAAGAAAAGGAGAAGGAAAAAAAGAAATCAAAGAAGGGTTTAATGTCTAAATTTTTTAGATCAAAGAAGAAGTAAATTGTTGTTGGTATTGATTTGTATTGTTGTTAAACTTTTAACACGTCTTTTAATTTATATGAACTTTGATAATATAATTTGTTGTAATTTTACTTGTCGTTGTTGCTTCAAACATATATCTGTAGTATTTAGATGTTAAATTTGAATATTTATTTCTAAGTTCATGTATATTGCGTGACTTTGACTTGTCAGTGCTAGTTATCTTAGTTGACGAACTGGTATATATATATATATATATATATATATATATATATATATATATGCTTAGCGAGCTCTGATAAGCACCTGCAGTGGTTTATTGGATGGATTTATAGGTTTGACGGGGGGTCAAAACCCCGTCGAACCTGTATATTTTTTTCCTGAAAATCATTTTGGGCGAGCACATGTGCTCGTCAAGTGCTTCGTGCTTGATCGCCCTATTTAATAGGGTCGATCATTGCGACGAGCACATCTGTGCACGCTAGCATGTGGGCGAGCACATAGCGTCCCAATGTGCTCGTCCACCTGCCAGAGCGACTCTCGTAGAAGCGAGCACGCCCTGAACGAGCACATGTGCTCGCCCACCAGTCGGACGTGCACATTACGAGCCTTTATGTGCACGCCAATCCCGCCTTTTTGTAGTGTATATCCCCCTAGTTTTCATAGAGACAATTAATATTCTTATTATTGTATGCTAATAAATTTAGCAAAAAAAGTGTCAACTTATAGGTTTCTTTATTCCCAAATCTACTATGGATATCACTAACATCTAATTCGTCAACGATATCCTCGTCTTTCTACATATGAAGAAAGCCCGATTAAATGTCTAAACGTGAATATGAAAACTTTTCCCTTAATCTCAAGATTTGAGGTAAAAAAGAAAAACTCCTCCCT
The DNA here is from genome assembly GCA_037367405.1 of Ottelia alismoides. NCBI lineage: Eukaryota > Viridiplantae > Streptophyta > Magnoliopsida > Alismatales > Hydrocharitaceae > Ottelia > Ottelia alismoides. The sequence continues at coordinate 693,619 of JAZKJV010005352.1, read as the reverse complement.
ATACTTCTTAAACCCGTACTTATTAAACCCGTCGCAGTTGGAAACTACATGTGCATGTAGCATTTTCGAATGTGGAATGAAGAAAATTAACTACTAACTTTCTTGGCATAGAAACTGTCAACAACGCCTCTTAAGCATGAACATTGGCAACCTATTATCGATAAGTTTGCTACAAAACTTCAAAGTTGGTAAGCAAAGACCCTCTCCCTTCCAACTAGGATTACGCTCCTGAACTGATCACTTACACTTCTGGTAACACACCCATATGAAAAATAAAAAAATATAGATAAAATCAGACGCAACTTCCATTGGAATGGATATAGTAAGGAGAAAAGAAGACATGAAGCCAGCTTGTGATCCATTTTTGTCCATCAAAATGAAACAGTCTGGGGGATTGTTAATATGGGAACCTTTAGTAACTCCATGAATTCATGGATTAAAATTCCGGAGAACCCTACATCACTAACCTAATATATTATCAGAGAATATAACTTGAAGAGCTCAATTTTATCCAGATACATTGTCAGAATAAACCAAGTGATTCTATCTTTTGGTGAGTAGTAAAGAATGGATCCAGGGAGCTTATGGAAGATGGTAAACTTTGGTAAGATCTTTTCAGGGGTCAGTGTACCTTTAAGGCAAAGTTTTCTTCAATTTGGAACTATCTTAGCACTAGAAAAAATGTGCCATAGCTCATGAATATTCAACTATCTCTGCTAGGACAACTGGTTCAAGGCAGTAAAAACTAGAACTCCTGGTGGTCGACATCATTAAGTTTCTCATCTCCAAAACCACCTCACGAACTTTAAGGGGAGCTTAAATGAAGATAATAATCAGATTTTATGCTCGGTTGTGAGGATAATAGACAGCTTAACAAACTTATTTATAAAATCCTTTCTCATGGAGGGTTAGGCCCAAATATAAATGAATGATTGAGGTCGAATTCATTCTAGCTGCAAGTTTTTTATATGGTGTGGCCATTGGCTCAAAATAAATTGATAACACAAGAAAAGTTTTCAAAGTACAGTATTGGTTTACCTAATGGGTGTGCCTTCTTTGCTTGCCCAACATAGTGAAAGCCAACATCATTTATTTGCCAATTGTCCTTATATAATTCAAGTGTGAGCTTATTTAAATCTAAACAATTGTGGTATTTCATAACATTTTTTTAAATGCAAATTCTGTAAATAGTTTGTGGATGGCAAGAATCGAATCAAGGATACCATTAGCTTGGTGGTTGATTTTGGAAGGAGCATTGTTTGAGGAACTTTTAAGAGTCTCTTTCGCTAAGTTCTCAAAGTTGATTGTGAGTCTATCTTCTTCTCAAATCATTTGGAGGGTGTTTCACACCCAGATCAGGAAAATCGACGAGCTCGGGTTTGCAATCGCATGTGTACCCCAAAAGTTTCAAGCCAAAAAAACGTTGTGGATGAAATTCTAGGTCTTGCTTGTTCGTTGTCCAACATAGTTTTTTTGTCTTTGGTTTTTGGCAAAGTTGGATTAAACTTTTTGTATTAGATGAAATTTGGAAATCATCTATTTTGCGCTCTGATATGCGGATTGGTTGTACCCAGTGACTATATCTAGGTTTTATGTGTAACTAAACTCCTCTCTCATGACGTCTTCTCAAGTTGAATCGATTCTGACTGCTTTAAAAATACATATATAAATACATACGCACGTATACATATACGTAGAATGCAAGTGTTTGTGCACACGTGTTGTGCATGCGTATGTGGGTGTGAGAGATATTTGAGAAATTCATCATATGGAAAGTGATTTCATATTGGGATAGATAATCAATCGAGTGATCTGCTGAGAGAGAAATCAAACACAGATCATACAAAAATATACTCATTTCTGTTTAACAATGCTGTATGTTCCATGGACAGAAACACTCTCTATTTCACTAGAGTAATGTATATGATTGATCACCGAAAATCTCTTTAAAGATCATTATGGACTCAATTGGATGGCGGATCCAAGGTCCTTAAATTTGGTTTCTCATTTTGGAAGAGTGCTTTCTCCAATACATATAATATCCTTTATATGATTACATGTTACATAAATAGTTCTCTAGGTCTAATCAAAGAAACGATCAGTGGGTGTGAGGCCTCATTCTGGTCTAACGTTCATTGATTTTGTAATATATGTTGCAAGTAATCAAATTCCAAAGATTGGATTTACAAAATAAATTTGAAAATTTAGAATATTTCTAATTTAAAAAAGATATAAATATCACGAAAAAATCCCGACAATATGTAACATATGTGATGTCAATTTAGGTAAGCTTGAATAAAAACATACAATTGACTAACAAAAATAGGTTAGAAACGGACTAATATTTATGTGAAAGATATAGATGATATAATTTATCCTTCACAACACACTATTGTTATATAATCAATATGATAATATTGTATAGATGTTTTTTAACATTGTGCCCTTCATCAAAATTGTATTGGCTCCATCCCTATGTCTAACCATTGATTTCGAAGTATTGAGTTTCTTGGGTGTCAAGTTGATCCCCAATCTGTGCCAATATGGTAGTCCTTTGTAGGTGATGACATGCCAGCTTGGTATAGCTTTTTCCTCTTTTTGTCTCTAGTGTCTCTTACTACTCCTAAGCTACCATATCAGGGTCCATCTATTTTACCAATCTAATTAATTGGGGTTTGGGGCTTCAATCAATTTATAGATGATTAAAGAATTTATATCTGATCTAAATTTGAACTCTATGCTTCCTAGCTCATGTGGCTAGAAAAGACTGGGATGCGACGTCGGCTACGGTTGCCCCATGTATTTCTAACCACGTCATTTCTCCCACTCTTCTAGTTGCTCATGTTGATGGTTGGTAGAGTAGTTAAAGTAGTCACGTGTCATCGATGATATCTTTGTCCTTTGCTCCCACTTCGTTAATCGTATTATAAATAGTTAAAAGTAGTCGGGTGTGCATCTTCCAATGCTCTTAATACGACTTCGTTGTATTTGCTCTGATTATTAGCAATCATTTTAGGGTTTAATGGGTCTAAGCTAGAGGAGTCAATTCGGCTACTCCTACCCTTATTTTTTAAAATTTCTTATGATATTTTTTGGAATGGGGGATTTAGTCTGCTAGATTATAATATATTGTTATTCAAAGTTCCTATAATTTTTAATGATGCATATGCAAAACATATATTATACATATAGTAAGATATATATACATTCATTACGCATTTTATATCTATTTCAAATATATTTGACAGTGTATTTTATATAGTGTTAGATTCATTCTCATTTGATTAGCTAATTTAATCACTTTTTCTTCACTGATACGGCTCAATCTGTTTTTTAAAGAATGATGTCATCATCATCTAGTTAAATTGGGTTGATTAAATCGTCAAACTCAATATGACCTTCTCGATAAGGTTTCTAAGACAGGCTCCCGTATGATTTTAAAAACATTAATAGGATTATAATGAGTGAAAACCTCATCCCCCCACCCCAAAGACACTTTCATGTTGTAACATCCCTGGTTTCGATCGCCTGATAGTTATCGAATGAACTTTGTCTAACATTTGTTGGTTGCGAGCCCAAACAAGACCCATTGACAACCATTCAAAATTCTTAAGTCCAAATTGTCGAGTATATTCTCTCACTCTTATAGTACACTATGTTTGGGAGTGTTACAACCATCCACACTTATAATCGCAACACCCTCGTTTGTGATATGATCCATCGCATATTCCTAGTAATATTAGCAATCACATGCTCTGAGTATAGGTCCCTCGAGTAGTGCTTTCTATTATTTGAGGGAACTCAATTTGATATCATCCATAACATCTCAGAATTAGATCCCCCACCTGTTATTAAAAACAGACTTTTTGTGAACGGGCATTCGTGTGATCTGTTAGTGCTTTGCGTAACCTGCGGTTTGAGATGGCTCTGTGGAAGTGTATTCATATGATTATCCCAGATCTTCCTCAGCTCTTCTGTTCATGCTTGGGTGATGGCTGCAATTTCTTCTTATGGACTAATGATTGGATGAATGAAAGGCCTCTCTCCTCCCGCTTCCTATGTCTGTTTGCTTTGGCAGATGACAAGAATGTCCGTGTCACAGATATTTGGGTTGACGGTGTTTGGAGACCAACTTTTGCAAGTGCACTCTCTGACCGGCATGTGCAAAAATATTTAGAGATGAGGGAATCCTTTTATATGTTTGAGGGCCCCTCTATTAGAAATGACCATTGAGTTTGGACGGAAGGTGATTCTCTGTCAGGAAGGCCTACAATGAGATGATCAATGGTGCAGAACCACTGTAGGAGGATTGTTAAGAGTTGCAGGATGATTTGGGAGCTGAGGGTGCCAGCACATGTTAGAGTATTTATGTGGCTTCTGAGACATGGAAGACTACTCACAAGGGAGAGGCGAGTTTGTATCTTGCTCTATGATGATAGGTATTGTGTCCTTTGTAATCTGACATCGGAATCCAATGAGCACTTGTTTCTAGGATACGAGAAGACAAAAGATTTCCGGTGCATGTTGGATGCGACTTGGGTAAACCATAGTAGCTTGTCGTCATTCTGGGAATCTCTCCTCAGCTCTTGTTTTCATCCAGATCTCGAGAGATTGGTACTAGTTGTGGGTTTATGGGCTCTTTTGTTTAATAGAAATAGTGTAATTTTTTATGCAGAGAGGTTCTATGTTGAGAATGTAATCCACCTTGCTCGGATTCACCTCGAGTCTTGGTTGTTTTGATTTTTTGTTAGTATATAGGGGTGGACACCTAACATGTCCCCCCCCCCTTTTTGTTTCAGAAAAAAATAGACTTTGAAAAGTTGTTGGATTCATGCACAGACTAGACCTATTGAGAACAACCCAAGATGCTCAAGATCAAGTTGGCAAGTAGCAATCTTCAAATATTTGATACCATATCTACTGCTATTAATATAATAACACATATTATTTCTTGAAAAAAATATCTTTTATTCTTATAATAATGAATGTTATATTCATTGCAAAATTATTTTGTAATGACACTCATCTATTTCGATTTTTTTTGCTAATCATTGCAGATTTATCAATAATTTTAAATAGTCTAACAGATTATCATTGTTAATAATTTAGCAATAAGTCAGTAAATACGATATAACATGAGAATTTTAAAAATCAACCAACAAATAATTTCGTTGTTACATTATTTGTAGACTGCATAAGATAAAGCAAATCTTACATTATTTATTGCTTAAGCCAATTTTGTCATAGTGAATCCTAGGGTAGAAAAAATAACTATATACCCATGCTATATCAAAAATTTACCCAATCCTATTATTAGGGTTAGAATGTAGACCACTTGATTCAACATTTATGTCACTAATATGTCATTCCATTGGAAGACTTGACTTTAAAACAAAGATTGCCGTAGCAGAGACGTCAAACTTTTTACCATTATTTGAGAATCATGTCGGAAATCGTAGCCAAATTAATATGGAAATTATGTGGAGATGAAATTGGGTGCAGGCAAGAAAGTGTGATGTTCATGGGCCAACTCCCCCACGAGACGAGCTAACCGTCAGATGCCTTAAACCACAACTGTGTGATTGGATGATTGTTATAGTTGGATCCACACATCCCATTTGCAGCAAACAAATTAGCCACACCCTTTTAAACACAGAAGCGGATCCTCGAACTCTGTTGTACGCTGATCGAGCGGTTCCTACGAATTCACATTATCAGAACCTAAAAAAAAATAAAAATTCGTGAAAACTGTTCTGCTGCCATGAAATCATCACTTCCTTTCAAAGTTAAGGGAACAATCCTCAACTAAAATCCAGATGGACGGTTAGTTCCGGCGCGTATTTGGCATGCATGACGCCCCTTCGAAATGACGAGCATACCCCTCACCTACCATAGATAACAATGATAATTGGCAACGGTTCAAAAACCATTTCCGGAGGGAATCTCCGAGGGCATAATCGTAACATCATCTTCTCCTTTTCCAAGGAAAGCCCTACCATCCCGTCAGTATCTATAAGTTTGCACTCACATCTTTCCGCAAACGAAACCATCATGTCCAGTGCTTTCTGTTTAGGCTGATTCCGAAGGCCATCAAAATAATCTTCATCAGTATCTCGCTCTCAATCATCTCCTTGCATTTTGTGGAGAGATCATAGCTAGTAAAGTTGTCACATTCAATGGACGTGAAGAGCGTTATGGGGATATCCACATTCCCATTTGATGGGTTGCCCAATCTCAACCTCGCAGATCCAATCGCCGACATGAGTCTCGACCTCAATGGCCACATCTGCTTGGATATCAAGCAAGACACCATGCACCCACAGTTCCTGGGCATCGCGTTGAACCCACCTCTCTTCCCTCTCCAATCTATCCCCTTCAGCAACCCTTACCAGAACTCCTCAGCATTCCGATCTCCGCAGCATCCCACGGATTACTATGAACCGTCATCCTATGGGTATGAGTATGGTCATCTCAACCCTGTTGTCGACTTCGGGAAGGATATGGGTTGCTGTGGTGCAGTAGTGGATGCGGCAAGAGGAAGCAACAGCGCTGAGAAGCAGAGGAGAGGACAGATGTCTGAGAAGTTTAATGAGCTCAGATCTCTCATTCCCAACCAAACTAAGGTAATCCATTGACTCGAATTTTGCATTTTAAATCCGTGGTAAATTATCTCATGTCATTAATTTCGGAATCTAATTGTGTGCAGAAGGACAGGGCGTCGATCATTGGCGATGCGGCGGAGTATATCAAGGAGCTGATGAGAACAGTAGATGAACTCAAGACACTGGTTCACAGAAAGAAGTGCAGTGAGCAGAAGAGAAAGAAGAGAAAGATGGGTGTGGAAGATGATACATGCATCTCGATGGCACGGGAAATCGGCGATCACAAGCTTGGACCGCTGAGGAGCTCTTGGCTCCAGAGGAAATCCAAAGGGACTGCAGTGGACGTGAGGATCGTCGAGGACGAGGCCAACATCAGGCTCACGCAGAGGAACAAGGCCAACTGCTTGCTTGTAGTGGCAACTGCTCTGGATGAGCTGCAGCTTGAGCTCTTCCATTTGGCTTCAGGAAATGTCGGGGATTATCACACCTTCATGATCAACACTAAGGTACGTGGATTTTACCTGCCCAATTTGTTTTGATTGATGTGCCTGCATTCGATCATATATTTCTATTTAACTATGATGTGCAGATTCCCGTAAACTCGACGGCGCATGCAAGTTCTATAGCGGAGAAATTTATCGGAGCCTTGGCTTGTCATGATTTTTATGTCACGCCATATGGATACAATTAGTTAACTCTGTCATTTGTAGGATCAGAGATTTCATAGTTAATTACTTTTTACTAGTTTTTGTTCCTTGTTGGCTCCGGTCACTTTGGTTGAGTGGGTATTTCATGTAATATGTCTTTTCATCAGCAGCTGATGAGTTGATGCAGCTTCTATTTGATGGATAGTTCTTTTTCCTTAATTTCCATCTTCTTCTTCAAGAATTTATTACACATACGAGTATAAAACATGACCTTACACCCTAATCTCGTTGAAATTAAGCAAATTCATTAAAAAGTTGCCGTACCCGGAGGCCACTGTTGAAGGCGATCTTGGGAGAGCGAGAGCGATGAGGGAGGGCGAGAGCGAGAGCGATCTTGGGAGAGTGAGGAAAAATGAAAGAGGGAGAGGGAGAGAGGTAGAGGGGCGGAGACGGAGGGAGACTGCAGTGGGTGGCGGGAGGAGCGGTGCAGCAGGTGTAGAGGCTGGAAAGGATGAAGAGAGGGTCGAGGTCGAAGGAGAGGCTGGGTGGTCCTTTGCCGTCGCGAAGGGTAGTCGGAGGAAGAAAAGGATAGAATCAAGATGGTGCTTTCAATGTGGCGACGTTGGTCACCTCGTCAGATCGTGCTCCAAGGACGTTGTTTGCTTCAAGTGTAATGGAGTGGGTGTCACGACCCGTCTCGCTTACCAGAACGTGCCGCGACAGAGATATTTCTGCTTCTTTTTCCTCAAGTAAACATGTGGCAATCTCATAATACATAAAACCTTTGTATTTCAAGTTCACAACACCGAGAAGTGTATTACACAAGTTCTATCTATTACAACTTCTTACAAAATAACACAGACAGTACAAAAACCACGAAAACCAAAAGCCACCTCCTCCTAGCTGTCAATTCCCCTGCTAGTCGTGATTCTGTTGATCTGTACATAATATAATATAACGGGATGAGTCTAAACCCATTTATAAGCTTAGACCCAATGAAAGGATCTCAAGCTTTTTACATATAACTAAAAGTTGAAATATGAGTAGTATGCCAAAATTTAAGCTCATAACTTTGAAATAGCTTGAAAAAGAGACTCTATGACAGTAAACATATAACAACATGCTAGATTTGCAAATAAATGCTGAAATCACTTCGAAAGCAGACAAACTGAAACATAATCATCACTATCAAGCTGTTTGTACTAATCACCACTGTGGCTAATTTATTGACTCATGAACGCTGAAACAAAGCTAAGTCATACGCGCAGACGGTCCCAAAGACCAAAAACACCCTGCATACGGTCCAAAGCCTATATGTATACAGAATGCGGACCCAAAGTCCTCTTGATACCATATCTAATGGTTTGCCATATCTAATGGCGGTTTCAGGGTCATATCTAATGACATCACCATATCTAATGGCTAGTTCATGATTTGTATAAAAGAGCTACTGTGGTGCTTATCTTCTGATTCTGATTCTTTTCTTGACACTAATAAACCGTACTCTTGCTAATTCAAGCTCATAACAGCTAAAATCATGAACATAAATCACTTTTGACATAACATGCATACTCTGACAACTAGAACTATTAAGAACTTGAAATCTGATTCATATTGCATAGTAACTGCACAAAACCTATTTCTTTTAAAAAAACTCAAATCTAAGTAGTGAAACTTATGCTTTCTATTCCACAACGAGTTTTATGCTTGAAAACGTGCTATCATGATAAAACACCTGAAACGACTTCTGAAATACGTTGTAAAGCCCTGATTTCATATTAATTGTAAGGTACTTGTAATTCATGCGTAAAAGCTTTAGAAAACGCGATTTCATATTTGATATTCAAAACCATGCATAAAAGCTAAAGACTAGTGCTTTAAAATAGCGCTTGAGAATCCCTCACCTGATTGTTGTCTAACTTGGGTCGAAAATGTTTCTTTAGTGAAAACCTCCTCTATAGCCGTCTTAGATTGAATACTACGGCTTGGTGCGGACAGAACTTCGTTACGGCTTCAAAAACGCTCTCGATCACTGACAGGGCTTCGCCGCGGTTCCTCTCGTGTTCCTCCCGCAACCTCGGCGGCCTTGCGGCTCTAAGGTGGAGAGATGGGCGTGGGATGAAGTGAGGAGGAGTATGGGGGGTCATGGGTATTTATAGGCTCCCTCCCCCTTTACATGTGTGACATGTGTCAACATTTAATGGAGCCTCTAAGCCACATGTTGCCTCTCTTCCATGTATGACGACACATGGCATGCCACATGTCTAAATCATGAGAAGACTTGTTGTCCAAGTAATGGGTTTGATTTATCCATGAGATAACTTGTTTCTCAAGCAAGGTTTGTCTTATCCACGAGTTTGCTTGCTGTCCAAGCAAGTGGTTTGGCTTCTACACGAGATAACTTGTTGCCCAAGCAAGCGGCTTCACCATGACACGTGTTAGACTTAGGATGCTGACACATGGCGCTTCTGAGGTTTTGACACTTGTCCTGACTACAAAACGACACGTGTCCCATGATTTTCACTCCATGTGTCCTACTCTTGCTAATGACGCTTAATTATCACTAATGACGGGTAATTAGTACTAATCATGCTTAATTAGTCTTAATGATGTGATTACGGCTAATGGGTATAAATCTATAACATTATAGGCACTATGCAAGTAGTGGCTTCTACTACTTATAAGGTACTACCAAAATTCTAGATTACTAGATGTGGTACCATGTTTTGATGTGCTACACAATTCATAGAACCTTTTTGAAGTCTATTTTATACAAGACGGTCTCTGATATAAACACAACAAGTTTAAATGAAATCATTGCAGAAAGGCGAATCTATTGACTATGGTATCCGTAAAGTGTGAACACTATCAATCCAATATTTCCTTGTAATAACACTTGATATCATTCAAAAGCATAGTGTACAAAACGCGTATTACAATTCTCCCCTACTTGCAATAAATTTCGTCCTCGAAATTTAAGTATCCTTGCTAGCTTGGAAATAAGTGGGGATATCGAGATCTCATTTCTTCTTCTCGTTCCCATGTGGCTTCTTCTATTGCGTGACTCCTCCATAAAACTTTGACTAAAGGAATCTTCTTTGTACGAAGCTCTTGTACTTTATAATCCAGAATTTCCACAGGGACCTCCTCGTATGACAGATCTTCCTTCAATTGAATATCTTGAGGTTGTATCATATGGGTTGGGTCTGGAATAAACTTCCGGAGTGTAGAGACATGAAAGACATCATGTATCCTTGCTAGTTCAGCTGGAAGTTGAAGACGATAAGCTACACTTCCGATTCTCTCAATAATCTCGTAAGGGCCAATGTATCTAGGGCTTAGTTTCCCTTTCTTCCCAAATCTGATTAGGCCTTTCCATGGAGATACTTTTAGAAACACATGGTCTCCTACTTGAAATTCTAAGTCTCTCCTTCGCTTATCTGCATAACTTTTCTGTCTGCTTTGCGCTGCCTTTAAGCATCTCTTGATTTCCTCAACTTTTTCTATTGTGCTTTGTATTAGTTCAGGTTGAACCAATTTCCTTTCTCCAACTTCACTCCAACAGATAGGTGTTCTACACGGTCTACCATGCAAGGCTTCATAAGGTGCCATCCCAATACTCGTATGATAGTTGTTATTGTATGCAAACTCTATAAGTGAGAGGTGTTCATCCCAGCTTTCTTTAAAGCTTAGTGCACATGATCTAAGCATGTCTTCTAGAGTCTGGATAGTCCGTTCTGATTGGCCATCTGTTTGAGGATGAAAGGTTGTGCTAAATGCTAACTTCGTTCCCATAGCTTTATGTAAGCTTGGTCATAGCTCAGAAGTAAATCGTGGATCTCTATCAGATACAATTGACACAGGAGCCCCATGATGGCTAACTATCTCATTAACAAAGATCTTTCCCAAGCGGTCTAGACTGTATGTCATGTTAATGGCTAAGAAATGTGCAGACTTAGTTAATCTGTCTACTATGACCCATATTGCATCGTGACCTCGACGGGTCCTTGGAAATCCTGTAACGAAGTCCATAGTGATGTGTTCCCATTTCCATTCTGGTATTGGAAGTGGCTGTAATGTCCTCGCAGGTCTCAAACGCTCCGGTTTTGTTTGTTGGCATATAGGACATCTAGAAACATACTCTGCAATCTCTCTCTTCATGCCAGACCACCAATAGTAGCTCTTAAGTGTTCTATACATCTTAGTACTTCCCGGATGCATAGTATACATGGAGTTATGTGCCTCTTCCAGAATCTCAGTCTTTATATCAGATTTCCTCGGAACACATAATCTTCCTTTAAAGAATAAAACCCCTTGACCATCTATTGTATACCCGGCTTCATCTCCTCCCTTAATCTTCTCAATCATTCTAATGATTTCATAATCATGGACTTGTGCCTCCTTGATTTTATCATATAATATGGGTCTCACTTGTAAGGATGCTAATAAGGCTCCAGAACTATTTATGGTTAACTTTGCCTGTAATTCTTTCAACTGTAAATACTCTGCTTTTAAGTGAGATAGCCGACAATTGGACTCTCTACTGAGAGCATCAGCTACTACATTGGCTTTCCCCGGGTGATATTCTATGGAACAATCATAATCTTTAATTAGCTCTAACCATCTTCTTTGCCTTAGATTCAACTCTTTCTGAGAGAAAATATATTTCAAACTCTTATGATCCGTAAAGATTCGACAAGTTTCTCCATATAGGTAGTGTCTCCAGATCTTTAAGGCAAATATTATAGCAGCTAACTCAAGGTCATGAGTTGGGTAATTTAACTCATGTTGTTTTAGCTGTCTAGATGCATAAGCAATCACCTTATCATTCTGCATCAAGACGCATCCCAACCCTTGTCTTGAGGCATCACTATAGATTACATAATTACCTTTCCCTGATGGAAGGCTAAGTATAGGTGCTGAGGTAAGACGACTCTTGAGTTCCTTAAAACTTTTCTCGCATTCATCGTCACAACTATACTTCACATTCTTCCTAGTTAATCTTGTCAATGGTGCGGCAATTCTAGAAAAGTTTTCAACAAATCTTCGATAATACCCAGCTAATCCAAGGAAACTTCGGATTTCTGATGCATTTATCGGTCGTTCCCATCTAAGAACTGCTTCTATCTTTGATGGATCTACTGTTATTCCTTCTCCAGATATGACGTGGCCTAGAAATGCAACCTTCTTCAACCAAAACTCACATTTATCAAACTTTGCATATAATCGGTGTTCCTTCAGAGTTTGAAGTACAATTCTCAAGTGTTCTCTATGTTCTTCCTCTGTTTTAGAATATACGAGAATATCATCAATAAATACGATCACGAACTTGTCCAGATATAGACGGAAAACCCTATTCATCAAGTCCATAAAAGCAGCTGGGGCATTTGTCAATCCAAAAGGCATTACTAAGAATTCATAATGCCCATATCGGGTTCGGAATGCAGTTTTAGGGACATCTTCTCCTCTAATCTTTAACTGATGATAGCCAGATCTCAAATCAATCTTGGAAAATATAGAGGCCCCTTGCAATTGGTCAAATAAGTCATCTATTCTGGGTAGAGGATAGTTATTGCAAACAGTCACTCTGTTTAGTCTCCTGTAATCTATACAAAGCCTCATGGAACCATCTTTCTTCTTAACAAATAGAACAGGAGCACCCCATGGTGACATACTGGACTGTATAAATCCCTTATCTGTCAACTCCTGCAATTGAGTTTTGAGTTCTTTAAGTTCAGCTGGGGCCATTCTGTAGGGAGCTAAGGCAATTGGATTGGTACCCGGAATGAGGTCAATAGTGAATTCAATTTCCCTATCAGGAGGAATTCCTGGTAGTTCATTTGGAAACACCTCTGGAAATTCCTTCACCACGGAGATATTTTCTAAACTGGCTGCTTCTGCCTTAGTATTAAACACGTACGCAATATAAGAGGAATATCCCTTCCTTATCAACTTATGGGCTAAGAGACAGGAGATGACATGAGTAGGATATATCCTTCGTTCCCCATAAAAGGTGAATTCGACATCACCTGTTTTCCTAAAAGTAACATGCTTCAGATGACAGTCTAGAAGAGCATGATATGTATTCAAGCAATCCATTCCTAGGATAGCATCAAATTCTCTTATCTCCATAGGAATAAGGTCTACTTCAATATAATTTTCTCCTATCTTAACCAAACAATTCCGAAGGACATTCCTAATAATTTCTGGTTCTCCCTTAGGTAAAGAAATTGCTAAAGCATGCTTGAGAGTACTTGTAACTTTATCAGCATATAGGGAGAATCTTTGTGAAATAAAAGAATGAATTGCACCAGAATCAATAAGAGTGTGTGCACTTTTCCCAAAAATAATAGTGGTACCTGATACAACATCGTCTGCAGATATCGCCTCCTCTAAGGTCATAGCAAAAGCTTTTCCCTCTCTTTGGTTTGATTTCTTCTGTGTATTATTTTTATTTTGTTCCCTTGCAGGTGGAGGACGACGTACAACAATATCACGATTTTCATTTTGTGCTGGTCTTCCCATTACCCGACGGCTTTGGACAAGTGCGGGACAATTCTGACGTATGTGGCCTATCTCGCCACATTGATAACACCCAGCGGTCCCCTTGCGGCAACTTCCCGGGTGAAACTTTCCACAGTTTGTACATTGTGGAAAAGAAAGAGTTCTGTTTTCAGAAGTCCCAACTGCATATCTATTTGTTTGATTCCCTTGTACTCTAGAAGTTGATCTATTATCTTGTCTTGAATTCCCAGCTATTCTTGCTTCTTTGTTCATGGTTCCTCTCCATAGGGGTCTATCTGCAAGCCTTTTCTTTACATGATCATTGCACTTTCTTCTTTCTATCACCACTCGTTCAGCCCTACGAGCAGCCTCCACTAATTTTGCATAATCAGTATAACCCGTGGCCGATACCATTTCCTTTAAATCAATATGCATACCATCTTCTAGACGTCTACATTTTTCTTCCTCAGTTGCAACCAGAGAAGCAGTAAACTTTGAAAGTTCGGTGAATTTCTTCTCATATTCATCAAACAAATTGCTCCCCTGTGTAAGGAATAGGAATTCCCTACGTTTCTCCTCCTGATAAACCCTTGGGTAATATTTTTCATTGAACTCTTTCTCAAAGATCTCCCATGTAATATGAGATGGGGTTGGATATTTCATTTTCACCGATGTCCACCAATCATCAGCGCTATCCTTCAGAAGAAATATGGTATACTTCAACTTTTGTTCATTTGTACAGTCCATTAGAGCAAATATTTTCTCCATATTTTTGAACCATTCTCTGGCCTTCTTTGGATCAGTGTCTCCTACAAATGGCTCTCCTCCCAGCTTCTTTACATGCTCAAATGGTAACTGGTACTCAAATTCATGTCTTTTAACAGACTGTGCAGCCATGCCTCCTAGAGTTCGAGCTATCAAAGTCAACGTGTCATACACGTTGTTATTGTTGTTATTCTCCTGACTAGGGCCGGTCGCTTGTGGCTGCTCTCTTGCCATTGCGTCCTATAAAAATAAAACCTCAGTTAGATCCTTCATCAAGCTAAATCCTCCAATAATGATTCTAGACATCCTCAAGACTATAATATCAATAACTAAATTATCTTCCAATACTTATAGGTCAACTCCTAAAATAATTCTTCCTCAAGGTCCTAAAACCTTTGCTCTGATACCACAAGTTGTCACGACCCGTCCCGCTTACAAGAACGTGCCGCGACAGAGATCTTTCTGCTTTTTTTTCCTCAAGTAAACATGTGGCAATCTCATAATACATAAAACCTTTGTATTTCAAGTTCACAACACCGAGAAGTGTATTACACAAGTTCTATCTATTACAACTTCTTACAAAATAACACAGACAGTACAAAAACCACGAAAACCAAAAGCCACCTCCTCCTAGCTGTCAATTCCCCTGCTAGTCGTGATTCTGTTGATCTGTACATAATATAATATAACGGGATGAGTCTAAACCCATTTATAAGCTTAGACCCAATGAAAGGATCTCAAGCTTTTTACATATAACTAAAAGTTGAAATATGAGTAGTATGCCAAAATTTAAGCTGATAACTTTGAAATAGCTTGAAAAAGAGACTTTATGACAGTAAACATATAACAACATGCTAGATTTGCAAATAAATGCTGAAATCACTTCGAAAGCAGATAAACTGAAACATAATCATCACTATCAAGCTGTTTGTACTAATCACCACTGTGGCTAATTTATTGACTCATGAACGCTGAAACAAAGCTAAGTCATACGCGGAGACGGTCCCAAAGACCAAAAACACCCTGCATACGGCCCAAAGCCTATATGTATACAGAATGCGGACCCAAAGTCCTCTTGATACCATATCTAATGGTTTGCCATATCTAATGGCGGTTTCAGGGTCATATCTAATGACATCACCATATCTAATGGCTAGTTCATGATTTGTATAAAAGAGCTACTGTGGTGCTTATCTTCTGATTCTGATTCTTTTCTTGACACTAATAAACCGTACTCTTGCTAATTCAAGCTCATAACAGCTAAAATCATGAACATAAAATACTTTTGACATAACATGCATACTCTGACAACTAGAACTATTAAGAACTTGAAATCTGATTCATATTGCATAGTAACTGCACAAAACCTATTTCTTTTAAAAAACTCAAATCTAAGTAGTGAAACTTATGCTTTCTATTCCACAACGAGTTTTATGCTTGAAAACGTGCTATCATGATAAAACACCTGAAACGACTTCTGAAATACGTTGTAAAGCCCTGATTTCATATCAATTGTACGGTACTTGTAATTCATGCGTAAAAGCTTTAGAAAACACGATTTCATATTTGATATTCAAAACCATGCATAAAAGCTAAAGACTAGTGCTTTAAAATAGCGCTTGAGAATCCCTCACCTGATTGTTGTCTAACTTGGGTCGAAAACGTTTCTTTAGTGAAAACCTCCTCTATAGCCGTCTTAGATTGAATACTACGGCTTGGTGCGGACAGAACTTCGTTACGGCTTCAAAAACGCTCTCGATCACTGACAGGGCTTCGCCGCGGTTCCTCTCGTGTTCCTCCCGCAACCTCGGCGGCCTTGCGGCTCTAAGGTGGAGAGATGGGCGTGGGATGAAGTGAGGAGGAGTATGGGGGGTCATGGGTATTTATAGGCCCCCTCCCCCTTTACATGTGTGACATGTGTCAACATTTAATGGAGCCTCTAAGCCACATGTTGCCTCTCTTCCATGTATGACGACACATGGCATGCCACATGTCTAAATCATGAGAAGACTTGTTGTCCAAGTAATGGGTTTGATTTATCCATGAGATAACTTGTTTCTCAAGCAAGGTTTGGCTTATCCACGAGTTTACTTGCTGCCCAAGCAAGTGGTTTGGCTTCTACACGAGATAACTTGTTGCCCAAGCAAGCGGCTTCACCATGACACGTGTTAGACTTAGGATGCTGACACATGGCGCTTCTGAGGTTTTGACACTTGTCCTGACTACAAAACGACACGTGTCCCATGATTTTCACTCCATGTGTCCTACTCTTGCTAATGACGCTTAATTATCACTAATGACGGGTAGTTAGCACTAATCATGCTTAATTAGTCTTAATGATGTGATTACGGCTAATGGGTATAAATCTATAACATTATAGGCACTATGCAAGTAGTGGCTTCTACTACTTATAAGGTACTACCAAAATTCTAGATTACTAGATGTGGTACCATGTTTTGATGTGCTACACAATTCATAGAACCTTTTTGAAGTCTATTTTATACAAGACGGTCTCTGATATAAACACAACAAGTTTAAATGAAATCATTGCAGAAAGGCGAATCTATTGACTATGGTATCCGTAAAGTGTGAACACTATCAATCCAATATTTCCTTGTAATAACACTTGATATCATTCAAAAGCATAGTGTACAAAACACGTATTACAGTGGGGCATCGGATGTTTGTTTGCCACCGTAGAGGGATGTGGCAGCCAAAGTCTCGGCCAAGTGTTCCGGCTACCAGAGATCGGCATCTAGTCTCGGATGCGTTCGCTGGGGAAACGACAAGGGTCATGGAGGAACTTCTGCGGTTGCTAGGTTCGACCTTCGAAGGAGACGTCGTGGACCTCGGCGGTGGGATCGTGTGCGCCCGTGGACTTTCTGAACGGGAGGAGGCGCAACTCCTCAACGGCGACTCCAGCCCCATGGTGGATCGGCCTTGGCGGAGGGCTCGTTTCCGAGATGGTGCTGAGCTTGAGCAAGACTGATATCGAGACGTGTTCAGATTTCTGGGGTTCCATTGAGGTGTAGGAGCCTTGACGTTATCCAGGCGTGCTTGACGCCGTTGGGAAAGGTGGTCGCAATCCTATGCGATGGTCTCAAACCAGGTGGTGGTTCTAAAGTTCTGGTGGAGTTGTTGGGACCGTCCTGCCCCCTGCCGGAGTTGGTGACTTTGACGGTGGGCCGGAGCTCGTTCCTTCTCGGTATTGCGGTGGTTGACGATGCTTCTTCGGCATTATCAGATGCGTCTGGGAAACTTGGAGACCCCTTGCACAGGGAAGGAGGAGAGACGGAGGAGAGGACACCGCCAGTCACGGCAGAGGAGGAGACGGCACCGCCGGTCGTGGCGGAGGTGGAGGCTGACTGCCCGTCGTCGTTTGATCTCCCCTGTGAGGTGGAGGCGCCGGGATTTTCGGGACCGTTGTTTGGAGAAGTAATTGCTGGCAATAAATCCTACGTGCCAAATAATGCAACCTTTCAAATTCATGGGTCCAACAATTGGGTGGGGGGACAATTTCCAAAAGCAATAAAGTTTCCATTCACGTCCCCGCAAGGAGCCATGCAGGATGACGTGGTTGGTATTAATGGAGGGAATAGGACTATCGTTAATGCTACTCTGTTCAATACGGTTGATAACCCCTCAAGCTCTGGGACAAGGGATAAAGGCAGAGATGCTAATGCAGCTCCCATGGTGATTGCAGTTGACTTCTCCTGTTATTTGGGTCTCGATCAAACAGAGGCGGTTGGTGCAACTGAGGTCACACTTCCATCTGGGGGGGATGTTTCTTTACTTTTGAGGGTTCAGAGAAGGTGGCATGAGGGTGTCGGGTGCGTTCTGGAAAATTGGAGAGGAGAAGAGGAAATGCTGTTGATCGACTCCAGAGGCCACCTTCCTCGGAGGTGGTCTTGGTTTCTTCGCGGAAGCGACGCCGTGTCGAGGCAGGGTTGATGCTTCTAGAAATCGACAGTACGGGAGCCGAACCATGCCCCTCAAGGGAGCTGTCATTGTTAGTCTCCAGTGCACCTACTGTAGATAGGCAGTCCGTAGAAAAGATATCGGTGGAATGCTTGCGTCAGCAAGTGGCTCGTTGCATTCAGGTGGAGTTGGCGGGGGAAGCCCCCTCTGTTGATAAATGAAGATCATCTCGTGGAATGTACGAGGATTGGGGCAGCTGGAAAAACGACGAGCTGTCGGAGCTTTATTAGATGAATGGCATGCAGATGTGGTTTGGTTACAAGAGACAAAGCTTGAGACGTGGGACCTTCCTCGGTGGAGATCCTTATGGGGGGCCAGGTTGTCAGAGTTTAGATCTGTGCCTTCAATTGGTGCGTCGGGAGGCATCCTGGTTGGTTGGAATAGTGACGTTTTGGAGTTGAGGGACTCGGTGGAGGCTCAACATTCATTGTCGGTGGTCCTGGTGCGCAAGGCAGATGGTACCAGTTTCCTTTTTTCTGCAGTATATGGGCCTTCTGGCGCGCTGGCTGGCTCGGGCCTGTGGGAGGAGCTCCGTTTGATAAGGGCGAGATATGAAGACCTTCCTGGGCTTGTCGGGGGTGACTTCAATATCACACTCTTATCTTCAGATCGGCCCCGTGATCGTGGTGGGTTGGATCCTGGTTCACCTACATTCAGAGAGTTTGTTGATGAGCTCTCTTTGGAGGTTTTTGATGCATTGAAATCCCTCTATACGTGGTGGAACACCTCCTCAAGATCTAGGCTGGATATGTTCATGTGTTCGACGGAGCTACTGGAGGTTTTCCCACTCGCAAGTGCTAGCTCTTTGCCACGAAGTCACTCTGATCATACACCTATCTGTTGGGACTCTGGTGAGTCCGTTCGACTAGGAAGCTTATTCCGATTCGAGCGCTCTTGGCTTTTGGAGGAGGGCCTAAAGGCTCGCGTGGTTCAATGCTGGAGGGAGATTGGTTCTTCTGGATCAACTTCCAGGGATATGGCGGCTCGATTGAAGGCACTAAGGCTGATGTTGGTGAGTTTTCGTAGGGAGCTCAGGATACGTCGTAATGAGCAAAGGGACCTGGCCCATGCTGAAGTCGTTAGACTGGATAGAATTGAAGATGTCAGAGAGCTTTCTGAGGAGGAGAAGCTGACGAGATCAACTCATCACAGGGTGCTTCTAGAAGAGGACAAGAAAAGAGAGGTTGAGTGGAGACAGCGGCTCACGACATATTTGGTTGAGGGAAGGTGACGCGAATACTAGATTCTTTCATGCGATGGCAAATGGAAGGAGGCGGCGAAATTTTATCCACTCTTTGGAGGTTAGGGGAGTGCAGGTTGAAGGTGAAAGGGAGATCGGGGCGTCAGTTGTTGAGCACTTCAGGGAGATGAGCAGGAGAGACCACCTCGGTGGGGTTCGCTGGCATGATAGAGAAGTACCTCGAGTCTCGGAGGTTCAGAAAGCTCAATTGATTTCATCTTTCACTTTACAAGAAATTCGCAAAGCAGTGTTTGATCTAAATGCAGATGGGTCTCCTGGGCCAGATGGATTTCTTATTTTCTTCTTCCAGGAATTCTGGGATTTAGTGGGCCAGGATGTTCTTGCGGTGGTGGAAGAGTTGAGAGGGGGAAATCGTGATTTTGATCGGTTAAATCGATCTTTAATCTTCCTACTCCCTAAGAAGGAAGTGGTAGAACGAATAGAAGACTTCAGGCCCATTGCCCTTTCTAATGCTATATACCTCATTGTTGTAAAAGTTCTTGCAAATAGGCTTCGGGTTGTTATGGGTGACATCATCAGTGATTCACAGACAGCTTTTGTTCCGGGTAGACACATGATGGATGGGGTAGTCATGGCTTCGGAGATTGTTGCTGATTGGAAGAGAAGGAAGGTCAAAGGTTTTCTCTGGAAGATTGACTTCTCCAAAGCGTATGACTGTGTAAGCTGGAAATTCATATGGGCATCCCTTTCTAGACGCGGCTTCCCTGATGAGTGGATCTCTTGGATGAAGAGGTGTGTGACGACGACCGCATGTTCGGTTCTGGTTAATGGAAGGCAGGAGGGGGGTTTTTTTCAGCCGCAAAGGGGGGTTAGGCAGGGGTGCCCATTGGCTCCTCTTCTTTTTGTTATTGCGGCAGACGCATTGGCAAGGATGGTTACTCGTGCTGTGGATGGAAATTTCATACAGGGATTCACATTAGATGGAGTGTCTATCCCAATTTTACAGTATGCTGACGATACGATCCTCTTTGTAGAAGGTGGTGCTCCTGAGGCTGAGGGAATCTCTACAGTTTTAGACTTATTTGGGAGAGTCTCAGGGCTGAAACTAAATGAGGAAAAATCAACTTTTATTCCATTTGGTCTCTTTCCGAAGGGGAGGCCGAGGCATGTGGGGCTTTCCTGCGCTCAAGACGAGGGGCTCTCCCAATCACCTATTTGGGATTGCCTATAGAATACGGCCGCCTAAGACAATCAGATTGGGCTCCAATGATAGAGAGACTTGAGAACAAGCTTGCGGCCTGGCGTGCTTCTTGCTTATCACAGGGTGGACGCTTGGTGCTCCTGAGGTCGATCCTTTCCGCGATTCCTGTTTTTTATCTATCATCTTGCTTGCTCCCAGTGGGAATTCGTGGTCGGTTGGAGAACTTGATGCGTAGATTCTTTTGGGCCGGTACTCCGCTGGTTGCTTGGAAGGTTGTGACGCTTACTGAGGCCGACGGTGGTTTAGGAGTCTCAACCTTGAGGTGATGAATAGGGCCCTCCTGGCGAAGTGGGTCACTCGTATTTTGGGTGATGGATCATATGAAGTTTGTATGCTGTTGAGGAAAATTTATGGCGTGACGGAGATTCTAGAGTGGCGTCCTGGTCGATTGGTAAAACCTTCAAATTTTTGGCGTAGAGTGTGAGCGGTGCTTCCCCAGATTTCTCCATGTCTAAATCCTGTGCCGAGGCATGATGCAGAGGTTAGTCATTGGATATGGTCGGATGGTGCCTTCAGTGTGAAGAAAGCCTACAAGGTCATATATACCTTCGTCGTCTTTGATCCAGGAATTGCAATTCCAAGACTAGGGCAAATTTGGTCTTGGAAGATTCCTAAAAGGGTGAAAGTTTTCCTTTGGTTGTTTGGGAGAGAGCGGGTGATGACGGGTGCTCGGAGGGCCCGTCTCTTTGGGGCTAACGGCTCTTGTTTGCGGTGTGGAGAGGAGATGGAGGATGCTAATCACTTGTTTTTTATTTGTTCTTCCTCGAGACAAATCTGGGCGGGGGTCAACTTACATGCAGTTGCATCCTCAGGGAATATAGAATTCTGGGAGTCCATTGGAACTCGCACAATGGCTGAGAAACAGAGGGCAACATCTATTCTATGGGCAATTTGGTTGGCAAGAAATGGAACTATTTTTCGTGGGGAAAGATTTTGTACCGAAAGTGTAATAGAACATGCCAGACTCCTATATGAGTCTTGGTCTTTGTAACCTTATACCTAACTTGTGATTATAAAGTTTTTGGGTGTCTACCTTCACGGTTTGACACCCTTTTTTCCTTAAAAAAAAGTCGCCGTACCCTAGAAATACTTATACCGTAAACGCGTATTCATAGCAAAATAGCTCATATATGGACAAAGGATATCTAATCCAAAACCTAAATGAAAATGGATCTAACAAAAAGATCTGAAGAAGCAAAACAATTATAAGTGTGCTTCCAGCCCTAACCCTAATCCGATACCTACTTATCGTCCTTATTGATCTATAAACTACGGAAGCCAATATGAACCTTGAGAACCTGAGCCATATCCCCATCGCCAACCTGGATGGCATGCTTCCCTGCAGGAAGAACCCGATACGCCGACTTGTCGACAATGCTGAAGCTCTTGCACACGTTGAGCACGAAGCTCACTGTCTCCGTTGCACCGGCACGCACAAACACTCTCTGGAATGCAACAACCTGCTTGATCGGAGCTCCCACAATATCCCGTGGGGGACGACCGTAGATGAGGATAACGTTGCTACCGTCTATCGACCCAACGTTTGCGACCTCGACGCTGAACTTGATCTCCTCAGTGCAAGGAGCATCATCGGTGACTATGGCCGGACATGGTGGCACTTCGGCATCGGCTTTGTACTCGATCATCTTGCAGAGCTGCCAGGCACCGAGCCTAGCAGTGGCGAACATCGCGGAAGACTTGATGGTGTACTTGAATTGGGTGTAGCTGAGGCCATAGCCGAATGGGTAGACGGCTTTACCTTGGAAGAACTTGTAGGTTCTGCCCGGGAAGCCCAAGTCCTCTACCGGTCTCAGCCTCATGGACGTCATCGGGATCTCGTTCGCGTACGAGGCTCTGTACCATGTAATTGGAAGCCTTCCACCTGATCGAACCAATACATATATTAGCTGTGTTAGCTCTGTCAAGTTCATACGAACTCCTGTAAATATCAATTTATCGACTTCATTACATGACATTAATATTATGATAATTTCGACCTTTCGGAATATATGAACGTCGGAAGTCCATGAAAGAGCTAAAACGGCATTTAAAGCAGAGGGAAAACAAACAAAAATTGGGAAGTATATTTATTTGTGTTTATGAATATTAGGAAGGTGTGTGTTAAATATTGAATATTGATATCTATGCATATATGTAGATTTTGAGAAAAAGAAAAATGAAGGAATATTAACCATACACCTTGAATTTTCATCCAATCATGTGAAACAAAATTACTTGTAAATAAATGCTCGACTTATCTGTAAAAAAATATTGCAATATGTCGCTATTATCTAAGATACCGTTCCTATTTTTAGCCAACTTCAAACAATAAGGTATGGAAAAACTATCACATTTAAAAAAAAGAGTATCGTCTTCTACTTTTTCGGATATATAACTTATCTTTTATCCTGATAAAATGACAAAAAATTAGAGATAGCTCGCCTTACTGAGGTCTAAGTCATGTGGTCATCAGTTATTTTTTGCGAATAACGACATGAATGCCCAATTAAATAATATTGTAAATAGCTTAAAATGATTTATTTAAATCCCATCAATATTTTGTCCAATGTTTATATATAATAACGGATATTTTTAACAAAATTGCACTGATAGTTTCTACCTGTTAGCAACGAGTAGTGCAGATTTGTTGAAAATATTCGTCATTATATATCGAATATTGCGAATTTTGATAACAATGGGAACATATCATGGTTGCATATTGAACGATGCTGATGATATAGCAATAGATTAATATTTTTTATTCCAATAATGAATAATCAATTTGCAACGAATTATATTCGTCTTTATGTAATTTACAATGAATAATTTACAATGAATAATTGAGGAGGCCCTTCCACTTAATTGCTTTAATCAAGAGGTTGGAATTTATGCAGCTATTGACGAGCAATATTCTCGGGAATGCATTGATGGAGATTTTCCCGTTAATATTTCAAATACTGGTGATGTTAATCACGCTAACATTGACGTCCTCCCATCTAGGAAAGAAATTGATGGGGTCGTTCCCCTTAATATCTCAAATGGCGAAGCAGAAACGGGGCCCGAACCGCATGAGGCTCTACTTGTTCGGACTCGGGCGTTGGAGGAGACACGATCGGAGCCGAATCACGTGGGTCTCGAGGATCCGCTAATCACGGGGGAATTGGTTGTACAGATGGGCGCTAGTGCTGTTCAACAAGATCCGTGTAGAATCCCTCTACCCTCGACATAGGTCTTCCATCCGGAGATGACCTCGCCTTGCACGGCACAAGCAGAGGCTACAGATCTACAGTGTTATTCAACAGGAAAAGCTTTGAGGCAGGGGGAGTATTGCCTCAAATGGTGGAGGAGATGGAAAGCCCATCATGTGTGCAACAGCTTGGAGTTGCGTCTACACCGCTGTCAGTTTCAGTCCGTGCTCTTGATGAAGGAGGGGGACTTAATCAGGTCTGCATTGGTGGGGGTGGATCATCGGAGCAACGATCAGGATTAGCAATTAAGATAAACTTCTCTGCTCGGGGTGGGTTTAGAGTGCAGGGGGAGGTAGGCGACGGCCGGGGAAAGGGGCATGAAGGAAGCGTGGCGGCAAAGGGCTCGGAGGTTTAAGGGGATGCAGATGCCGAAGGATGTTGCGGAGGAGACCAAACATGAGGTGCCAATGGGGGGAGGGGTTATGGGAGGCGGTGAGTATAAGCGGTTTGGGTGGTGCTTTGAAAGGAAAGGCGCGTCAACAAAGAGAGGAAGTAGGAGGGCAGTGGAAGCCTCACTGAGGGCTGGTTTGGGAAGTCGGTTGGCAGTAAGGGAAGCTGATGGGTCGGCTTCTCCGCTCGGGTGACAGAGTTATTTCAGCATTCTAGACAGAAGCTTTGCAGAAAGTTTGGGGGTAGTGGCACCATCAAGGAAGAAGAAAGGGTTGCCCATATGAAGGTGTTATCGTGGAACGTTAGGGGTTTGGGCTGACCCGAGAAACGGCTAGGGGTTAAGAAGCTCATGTTTGATGCATAAGCAGATGTTTTATTATTACAGGAGACGAAGCTATCGAGGGGAGGAGATGAAGTATGGTGCGATATAGGGAATGGGAGGGCCTTTGAGTTTGCGGAGGTAAAGGCGCAAGGGGCGGCATGCGGGCTGCTAACAGGCTGGAAGAGTGCAGTGTTCGAGAAGATTGGTGAACGACGATCTCTTTTCTCTTTATCGGTGCGCCTCAAGCGCCGACTTGACCGAGTTTGCCTTACTGTGACAAATATGTATGGCCCCATGGGAAACAACTGTGGCTCTTTGGCGGATGATCTGGAGCAGTTGGGCTCGGTCAGGGAGGACGACATTTGGCTCATTGGGGGAGATCTCAATCTTACGATTCTACCAGAGGATCGGCCTATGCAAGGCGGTGGTCATGACATCGGTTCAGAGGCCTTTGCAAATTTAGTCCAGATGCTAGGATTGACGATCATGGATGTTGTTGTGTGTACGTACACTTGGCGCAATGTTAGATCCAGATCTCGATTGGACAGATTCTTTCTATCGCCCGAGGGGTCAGAGCTTTTCCCCCTTTCATGGGCTTGGGCGTTGCCTCAGGCTCATTCAGACCATACCCCAATTCTATGGTCTTTTGAGGAGTAGACGGGGACAAGATATTTCTTTAGGTTCGAGCGGTCATGGCTTATGGAGGAAGGATTCAAGGAAATGGTGTCTACATTTTGGATTGAGTGGAGGTCGAAGGGGTCGGCAGTGGCGCGCTTGGCAGGGAAGCTTGCACTGCTGAAGAAGCTCTTGATGGATTATAGCAAGAAGGTGAAAGCGAATTGAAGCACCCGAAGGGGTGCGGCCCAGGAGGGCATTGTGCAGCTGGACGGCCTGGAGGATCAGAGAGGGCTAGAACAGGAAGAGATAGCTGAGAGGGCGAGGCTGTTAGAAGAGCTGTTGCTCGAGGATAGAAAAGAAGAGGTAGAATGGAGGCAGAGATCCAGGCAAAAGTGGTTTCGGGAGGGAGATGCGAATACAAAATTTTTCCATGCAATGGCGTCAGGAAGAAGGAGGAGAAACTACATCCACGAGCTGGAGGTTAGGGGGGGAGGGTGGTGGGGGACACACAGTTGGATCGTGCTCTCTGGGGACATTTTGTGGAAGCGACTAGGAGGAGACGAGGGGAGGGTTGGGGCTGGCTTGGGAGAGGGGTGGAGGTGTTGTCGGGCGAGCAAGTGGTGGGGCTTGAGGCCCCTTTTAAAGAGGAGGAGGTTAAGAAAGCGGTATGGGGACTTAATGCAGACAGTGCCCCTGGTCCAGATGGTTTTTCAGTCCTGTTCTACAGGGAATTCTGGGAGGTGCTGAAGGATGAGCTTATGGAAGTGATCAATGAGTTTAGGGAGGGTAATAGGGGCTTTGAGAAGGTCAATAAAGCTTTTCTTGTCCTTCTCCCAAAGAAAGAACATCCATTAACAGTGGAAGACTATAGACTGATTGCTCTTTCAAATGTCGTCTACTTGATTGTTGCAAAGGCTCTAGCAAACAGGCTTAAGGGTGTCCTTGACTCAGTGATTCTTAAAGGTCAGTCTGCTTTCATTCCCGGTCGACAAATGGCAGATGGTATGATTATGGCATCACAAATTTGCCTTCAGTGGAAGCGTGAAAAAAAGAAGCCAATGATTTGGAAGATAGACTATGCGAAGGCTTACGATTTTGTAGACTGGAGATTTCTGTGGGTATCCCTGAGGCGTCGCGGATGGATCGAATGGATGAAGAGGTGTGTCACGACTTCCTTTTACTCGGTGTTGGTGAACCTGGCTTGAGGGAGGTTTTTTTAGCCCCAAAGGGGTATTCGTCAGGGGTTTCCTCTGGCCCCTTTATAGTTTGTCCTGGTGGCAGATGCATTGGCAGTTTTATTTAGGTGCGCAGTGAACGAAGGCTGGTGTGAGGTTCCACTCTTGTAATATGTATATGATACAATGCTCTTTCTGGGAGGTTCGAATGATATGACTACAAGGGCGGTTCAGATCGTGGAGGTGTTCAGTAGGTTATCGGGCCTTCAGATCAATAAGCATAAGTCAGTTGCGATCCCGTATGGAATGGAGGAGGAAGATAGGGGCAGAATGGCAGAGCTGCTGGGATGCCCTCTAGGTGAGCTGCCGATTTTGTATTTGGGACTTCCCTTGGTAGAGGGAAAACTCAATAAGATAGATTGGGATGTGGTTCTGCAAAGATTCGAGCAAAGGTTGGCAAGTTGGAAGGCGGTCTTCCTCTCCAAGGGTGGAAAGTTGATCCTCTTGAAACATGTGCTTTCGGCTATCCCTATTTTCTTTTTTTCCACTAGACTGATGCCCGTGGGAGTACGGAAAAAATTGAAAAGATGATGAGGAGATTTTTCTGGTCCGATGGAAAGCAACAAAGAACGGAAGTGCACTTGGTGGGTTGGGAGGAATTGACACGCCCAAAAAAATGAAGGAGGTTTGGAAATTCGAGATGTAGCGTGCATGAACAAGGTGCTTTTGGCAAAATGGGATACTCAGATATGGGGTGATTCAAATAGACTGGCAATCAGGCTCCTACGAGAGTTATACGAGGTTCGAGGATAGCTTGAGGCTGGGGGTGCGATTTCAATCTCCTCTGTGGGAAGGTGTCTGCGATGTTTTACCTCTTTTAGCACCAAGATTGCGGCCGAAGATCGGTGATGGGGAATTATTTCAGTTCTGGCAAGATGATTGGACAGGGGACAAAAAGCTATGTAACCGTTTCCCGAGGTTGTTTGCATTGGCGGAAATGAAGAAGTGCTCTTTAGCGTAGACAGGGATGACAGGATCATGGGATCCACAGTTTGTATCGAATCTCTCTTCTCAACGTTTGGAGGATTTTGTCAGAATGCGGTCCGAGTTGCCATCACCAAACCGCATCAATGTGGGAAGAGACCATTTTGAGTGGAATGGTGGGAGGTTCTCGACGAAGAAGGCATACATGGAGTTCAAGGGGACCTCGACGAACACAGATGCATAACTATGTCAACATATGAAGATCATATGGGCTAGAAAGATTCCATGCAGGGTTAAGATCTTCCTATGGTGCCTGAGAAGGGGTAGACTGTGTGACAAAACAAGGAGGGGAAGGCTCTTCTGCAGTGGGGACACCCAGTGCAACAAGTGTGGTGGGCAGACCGAAAACTCTAATCATTTGTTCTTCAGGTGTCCATCATCGGCTCGGATTTGGCAGGAGATAGGAGAATCTTGGATATCAAGTGGAAGCATTGATGAGTTTTGGAGGTCAGTGAGATCGGTAGGAAGCAACTCAACACATGACTGCACGATGGCCTTTGCATCTTTGTGGGCGATTTGGGTAGGAAGAAACAACCTCATTTTTCAAAAATCAGAGGTTCTATCCAGAAAATGTAGTTGCACATTGTACCTTCCTTTTTAATTTCTGATCCTCCAGATAATGTACTACACTATTTTTTTAAGTAATATATTTCACAGGAGGTGAATCCCAACTCGGGATGTCACCCTCACATTTCTCAAAAAAAAAATACGATTATGGATTAAAAATCGTCACTGGAAATTCTTTGTAATGAAATAGAAATATTATATTTGCAAAAATGACAAGAAGACTATGAAATTTTACATGATATCACTATAGATAACTACACAATAATTAATGTGAAATATGGTATACAGTTGTATTCATATAAAAGCTGATACTAAAATGTTATAGAAAGATGCGAAGGCACGTAGAAGCGAAAATAACTTAAATGGGAATCAAGAGCTCCTCACCCAAAATCGACCTGTTATTCTGTAATTGCGGTCGTTTAAAATGCATAATATGTTCATCATTTGATAGACAAAGGCCTAATGCACCATTTCTATAATTTAAATTCCATTTGTATGAGATGATCACCTGGATTGTATCTGCCGAAGACGACATCGGCAATGGCTCGCCCACCCTCACCACCAGGATATCCAGCCCATATAATAGCGTCAACGTCAGGGCTAAGCTTAGCATAGCTGACGTCCACATTGCCGGCGGAGAGGATGACCAGAACAACAGGGCCCTTGGAGGCTCGGGTCACCTCCTTCACCAACCGGGATTGCAGCCCCGGGAGGAGGAAGTCCGTGCGGTCGCGGCCCTCCGCCTCGATGCTCAGATCCAGTCCCACGAAGATGAACGTCATGTCCGCACCGCCTGCGGCCCTCCTCGCCTCTCCGAACGAGCTCCGGTTCGAGCAGGCAACGTCGCAGCCGGCCGCGTAAGCCACGGTGGCCTCCTCCGAGAACGCCTGAAGCGGTGACACGTACCGACACGGCGTACCTACAGAACATATATGATTGATACTACTTAAGCACCGAATCACCTTGTCTAGTCGACGTATTAAATGAGATCTTTGCACTGTTGAGTACGTTGATCACAATCAGTTAGGGTTATATATCTATAAATATACCTGCATAGTTTCCGATCATGACTTCCGTCGCGTTGGCATGGGGACCAACCAAAGCAATCCGCTTGTACTGCCCCGCCTTGAGGGGAAGCAGGTTGTCGTTGTTCTTCAGCAGAACGATCCCTTGCCTGGCAGCGTCTGCCGCCAACTCCATGTTGGCTGCCGTGCAGATATCATCCTGCCCTAGATGTGCGTACTGAGGCATCCCGTCGAAATACCCCACCCTCATCAGCACCACGAAGAGGTTCCGCAGCGCGTTGTTGAGATCGCTCTCCTTCACCTTCCCTTGCTCCACCGCCGATGTGGTGTACGGCAGGAAGTAGTGGCTGCATTGCAGATCCAATCCTGCCACAGATACCATATAAAACTAAGTAAATTAATGGTCATCGAGATTTGATCCCTAGATCAGTTCGACTGATACCAGCATTCAGAACTTGATGCACCGCATCGGCGGGGGTGTCGTTGAGCCACTTCTGGCCGTTCACGATAGTGTTCACGGAATCACAATCCGAGACGATGTATCTACGTACAAAAGGAAATTTTAAGTTCGCGAATGGAAAACAAGCAAAAAAACCCTTTTGTTCTATGGATTAATTACCCGTGCAGGTTCCAATCCTTCCTGATGGTCTGTGACAAGAGCCTCGGGTCAGCACAAACGGGAATTCCATTCACATTGTTGAAGGAGCACATAACACTGCTAACGTCCCCTTCCTTCACGCAAGTCTCAAATGGCCGTAAAAACGTGTCCACCATATCTTGATCCGTCACCTGTTTATTCAACCAACATGTTAGCAAATTTCACAGTCGGGTCGATCGTGAACATAGATAGATAGACAGATAGACACCCTTGCATCGAAGTGCCAGCGGTCGACGCCCATCCAAGCCTCGACGTCGTACGCGGCGTAGTGCTTGCAGCAGGAGGAGACCTTGAGGGGCCTCGAGTACAGGTCGTCGGTGATCTCCTGGCCCTCTATGTCCTGCATCCCACGAACGAAGTTCACGGCGTATCGGCCGACTACGTAGGGATCCTCCCCCGGTGTCTCCAATACCCTTCCCCATCTCGTATCCCTCACCACATTAATATTTGGGCTCCAGAACGTCAATCCAGTATGCCCGAGATTGTACATTGCCCTGGCTTCCGTGGAGATCGCCTTCAAATCAATTAATTACGGTTTTAGAGATCACAACAACGACTGCACATGAACTAGATAGATTAGATGCATGGATGTATATAGATAAACACCTGCCCAATGGACTTCCACAAGGTCTCGTTGAAGGAGGCGGCGGATACTATGGGAGTAGGGAAGCTGGTGCAACCGGGTACAACGTCGCCGAAGTACGTGGAGTGCCCGGTGATGGATACGCCGTGAAGTGCCTCCGACCACCACCGGTACTTGGGGATGCCGATCCTGTCGGAACCGACGAAGTTGTCCCCAATGTGGCCGATCTTCTCCGACACAGTCATGCTGTCGACGAGTCTCCTGGCCCGCTCCTGATAGGGCAACGACTTGTCGCAATACGCGAAGCCGGAGACATCGAGGCCGAGCGCGGCGAACCTCTCGGGATCGCAGACATAGGTGTAGTTCTTGCCGGCGGTGAGGATCGGACCAGGAGCGGAGGAGACGGGTTTAGTCGACGGTGCCACGTTGATCGCAGCAACGCAGGGAGCAAGTGAAGGTGAGAAGGCCAAGGCCAAGAACAAGAAGAAGAAGGCGACGGCCATCTCATGGAGGGTCTGTTTTTCGCTCTGCCTTATTTATATGCATTTCCATATTATTTCTTTCCGATTACATCAGTGGAAACAAATTCCGTTGAGAATTTTCAGGATAGCGACTCGTTAAGTTTGTTAACAAGGATGTAGAAAAGAGCGAGTCTTGTCGCGCAACAGAATTTACGTGTATAAACAAAAGAAGGTTTATGTTGATATACAGTATATTTCACTTCGTTTTTTATCTTTAATCAGTATTTTTTTATCTTTAATTGACCCCTGTAATGGGTTTGAAATGATTGTAATAACCCAGGCATGCATGTGGTTAAACATGACGAGAATTTTATGAAAATTCGTATTGGCTTTTTATAGTTTTTATTGATTTCATGATCCAGAGTCGAATATGAACTATAGACTCATTTTATTCGAAAATTAAAGGACGTGTTCCAATGGATAAGAGATAAGAGATGATGAGAGATAGGCAAGTTTAATCCCTTATTGTATATGTTTGCAAGGATTTTTTAAAAGGGAAAAGGATGTCGAATCATAAAGGTGAATAACCAAAAACTCATATTCATAAGTTAGTACAAAGATTACAAAGACCAAGCCCCGCGTAAGAGTAAAGATTGCTCCATTACATTTTTAATATATAATCTCTCCCCACGAAAAATAATTACATTCCTTACCAAACATATCGCCCATAAAATAGATCTTGCATGAACCATCTCAATTATTGTGCTTGTCCTAAACATGCCCATGGACTTTCAAAATTCTCTAACCCTTAGGATGCAACAATAAGGATATTGGCATCCTCCAAATCGATCTCGAAGAAGAATGAAGAAAAACATATGATCAGCATCCACCACCTCCTCACCACAACACTGGCAGGAACTATTAGCCACAATGAATAGCCCATCACCCTCTCTCTCCCGAGCAACCAAAGGAATACTTTTATCCTTTTGGGGATTTATGAATCTCCATTTCATAAACTTTGTTCTTTCATTTTGGCCTTAAATCCCTAGCTAAATGCATGTATACAGCATTAATCTGTACAAAATAACACTCACAAATTGACTCTTAAATACTGTATAAATACAGATATTTGGCCCCTATTTTATTTTGTATTATACACATATCAAATAATAAAATCCTCAACATGAAAGTTGTACATGAAAATATAAAGAAAAATACAAAATTACTGCAAAGAAAAATAATGCATAATGCACCCGGGGTACACAGAAGAAAAGCCACAAACAAAATTCACAGACTTGTATCTCCTCCATATGAACTCAAAATTCACAAAACTGACCTTTATTGTTCATAAACTTAAATTATCTATCTAGTGAAGGTAGTTTCATTAAAATGGAGCTTAGACACAAAAGTTGGCATTTGGGGTCTATATTGTACTGTATACTTGTATATTATATTCAATATATTCATTCTTTATATTTTTAAATTCTCATATTTTTAAATATTTATATATATTATTTGAAATACAATAAAACATAAACATAAAATAAAGGCATAAAAATACATTAAAATAAATAATGTATCAAAATTTAGAGATAAGTTTTTTTAATAATGCAATGATGACATCCCGAGATGGGATTCACCGCTTAAAGTATATATTACTAAAAAAGATGGAGTACATTACCTGTTGCTCCAGGAATGATATAGAGTGTTAGAAAGGGTGAGTACATTCTATATATGGCTAAAATCTTATATTTCTAAAAATGTGCTCATACCTCCCCCTCCCCCCAAATGGCCCAAAGAATTACGAAAGGCAAACTGCAATCCCCCGTGGAGTTGCCCCCCACTGACCTCACCAAGCTCCAGAAATCTACAGCACCTCTCGACGAACACCAGGGGACCCCAACCTCCTTCCAGACCCTCTTGGATGTTGGACATCTGAAGAACAAATGATCTATGTCTTGCACCTACTCCCCACACCTATCGCATTGAGTGTCGGAGATGCGGAACAACCTTCCCCTTCTTGCTTTGTCGCACAATATTCCCCTTCTCAAACACCAAAGAAAGACTTTAATCCTGCACAGGACTCTGCTAGCCCATATTATCTTCATATCTATGCACATGTCTGGATCCAGGATCGATACAATTCTCATGAACTCTTGTATGCCTTCTTCGTCGAGAAGCTGCCTCCCACCCACTCAAAGTGGTCTATGTCCTGTGTGATGCAATCGGGCGGTGGAAACTCCGAATGCATTCTGGCGAGCTCCTCTGAACGTTGGTTTGAAAGGACTGATACAAACTGTGGGGCCCAATATCTTGATGCCCCAACCTGGCCCAAAGAGCAGTCCTTTGTCGCCGCTAAAGCAAAAAGCCTCGGGAACCTATTGCTTAGTAGCTCGCCCCATGTACAATCATCCATCCAGAATCTAAAGCCCTCCTCATCACCAACCTTCGGATGCAGTCTTGGGGCCAACATTGGTAGAACTTCCCGCAATCCACCCCACAGTGGAGATTCAAACCATACTCTCCTAACCTCCAAGGAGCCCTGAACTCCGTAGAGCTCACGTAAGAGTCTGGCCACCAAACTTTTCAGCTTGCCCCAAATCTGAATGACCCACTTCGCCAATAGATCATTATTCATGCATGCCACATCTCGAATACCCAAACCTCCTTTGCCCTGCGGTCGCGTCAGCTCTTCCCAGCCAACTAGATGCATCCCTGGTCATTGTTGTTTGCCATCTGACAAAAAAATCTCATCATCATGGTTTCAATCTTCTTGCGTACTCACACTAGCATCAATCGAGTATAGAAAAAGAAAATAGGGATTGCTGACAGCACATGCTTCATAAGGATCAACTTTCCTCCTCTAAATAGAGCAATTGCCTTCCACCCAGCTAACCTCCTCTCTAGTATTTGCAGAACCATGTCCCAATGTAACATCTTTAGCTTTCTTGCGACTAGGGGAAGACCCAAATAAGAAATCAACAATTTACCCAATGGACAGTCCAGCAATTCTGCCATTCTACCATCTTCGTCAGCCCCCAACCCCAAAGGAATCACAACTGACTTATGCTTGTTGATCTGAAGACCTGAAAGACTGCTAAAGTCCTCCACAGTTTGCTTTGACCTTGTAGATATCTCCTCTAAACCTCCTAAAAAGAGCACCATATGATAAACCCAAAAAATTCCATCGCGAGTCTAAGTATGCCTCACACAAGGCGAAGACCCAATCACTGTAGCAACCCGCGGCTAGAACCTCGGATTCAATCAACAAATAAACCACAATATGAATAAAGCAATTAAGTATCAAAAATGTGGATTTAAATATTATTAAAACTCTACAGTAAAAATGTATCGGTGTAGGTACGTGTAGAGGTTGAACACTGGGTGCAAACGGTAGGAAGCAAAATACAAGGCTCAAAATTATGTCTTTTAGCTCTTGTCCAATTTACTGTTTTTGTAGGTTTTTTATTTTATATTTTTTATTTTTGGTTTTATAATTTTGCATTTTCTTTTTATATTTTTCAATTTTATGTAGATGTATATAGGTATATGTATATAGATACTATAAATATATAAATATGTAAAAATAGGTAAAATACAATAAATATAAGATTTTTGTGATCTTTATATTTTTCTAAATTTTTTTGTTATTTTTATGGAATTTTTGCTAATTTTGATGTATTTTAAAAGTCAAAAATATCCTAAAGATGGGATTAAATATAATACCTGAAATTTATTTGGATTTTAAAAATAATTAAATAAATCCTAAAATTGCCCAAATCAATTTTTAATATATAAATATTTATATAAATAAAATTATTGAACATAATAATATTTTTTGATTTTTTTTAAGATTTTTTTATATTTTTATAATAGATTTTTGGTTTTTTTTATTTTTAGGGTTTTTATTTTTCAATTTTTAGTGATTTTTGGTCTGCAATTAGAATAAGACAAAATATACCATATATGATTTTTCTGGAATTTTTAGGCACGTTTTTATATTTTTGTTTTTTATAAGTTAAACAAGGAATGAATAAGCTCTATTACATTTTTAGTAAATAGATTAAATGCAGAAAATACCAAATAAAATATGGGTGTGAATATACATGGCATAGAGCATCTAACCCTATTTTGGGGGATTTTTAGGAGCACATTAGATATATTAAATAAATAGATAAAAGCTACAAAAATACATGTCCTAGCAGGGGCATAAATGCAATAAGAATAAACATCAAGGGTTCATCTGCAAATTTGTCAACGTAATAAAGAATTTGTTTAATTTTTAAAGACCATTTTATAATTATAAAATTTGCCAGGGTTTACATTGCAATTTTTCCCCAATCACGAGGGGACTACACGTGACTCTGGAAGGGACCAAAGTGTAAATACATAAAGTATAGGGCCATCATTACAAAATGTCCAATTTATTAATACGCTACATTTTATTTACAAGGGTAAGTATGAAGTATACAAAAATGAGGGGTACAAGGTGAAATTTACCCCATAAACTGGATCGAGCGGCGATGGGAGATTCTCTTGGACACACTAGCGCTCATCCAACAGAGGATTCCGGTTGCAGTTGGACGCTGGAGATTAGATCACTTGAGGCGATCAAACGGTCGTGGTTGGGCTCCATCCTACGGCTGAGGTTCAATCTGGGTCGTTGCATCTGATCCGACGACGTTGACGTGAAGGGGAAGAACAGGGAAGAAGGCCGACAAAGTCGAGCTTCCCCACCCCCGATCTCCCTTCTCTGACGTTCTTTGAGGCTCCAAGGCGGACTAACAGCTTCCTGGCAAGGTCCTCTACATGCTGGAGGTGTCAGAAGGATCGGAGGTCACCACTACGAGGTTGGAGAAGATGTGGTGCTCCAGGTACCTTTGGCAAGGAGAAAAATCACCTCCAGATGCCTTTAAATCTCATAGGACCTACAAGAGCAATTCCTGGGTCGAGGGCAAAGTGCCTCGACCTATTAAGAGGTGAAATGGAAGCGGGGGAGTCGATGTGGAGGCTACTCTGGCAAGGCGGAGGAGATGGAGGGGCCAAATCTCGATACCAAGGGATTCGAGTGGAGTGACATGGGTGGTTGTGTATGGAATTAGTGGGGAAAGTACATGAGGGCGGTCAAGGGGTCGGTCAAAAGATGGTATACGGCAAAATCGTTCGCCGAAGCTGAGCTCCGGCGAACTACAGGTAGTGGTTTTTATGCTAGACCTAAGGGCTAAATGTTAAACTAATTGTGTAAATAAAATGTTGGAACGGAATTCTACCTAGAAATGTAAAGATGCGCAACTCTTACCTAGCTTTTGGCCAAGGAGCAGAGGTCACCAACGTGAGCGACCTTGGGTGCACCTCCACCCTCCATCGATCGCCGTGAGCTCAGGGGATCCCCTCCTATCACGAGGGTGCTTGCTTTGGCCGAGTCACAGGGCTTCAGGGGGCAGAAGATGACCAAAATTGGATGGAGGGGCGGAGGTGTTTATTTATAAAACAGAGCAAGCACCCTTATTGACCGGGGAAAATCAAGAATTTGACGATATGTACAGGGGTTCTGATCGATGGGCATGTATGTACAATGATGATAGATCATTTCGTATGTTGAAGTCGGGGACAGATGATGGATGCATCAGCCATGAAAAATGGCAGAAAATGCAGGGAAAAGGCATGTGTCGTGCAGGAGGCGTTGAGGGGACAATTAACCAGGGGTCAACTGTTGACGCGACCCCATTGGGCCACGTTAGTCGCTACGCGACAAAACTACGGATTTCATTCAAAAATAGTTATTTTAAAATAGTAAATGATTTTATTATTTTTTGTACATAAAATAAATTATTTAATGTAGTATTTTAATTTGATTTTCATTTATTTTTTGGTGTATTTTGTTAGTAGTTAATTTTTATTAGTGTATTTATAGGTATATTTACCTAGATTTTATAAATATTTTTATTTTTGTTTTTATTTTGTATATTTTATTTTTATTATTTTAGTCTTTTATGTTATATATTTATAACTTATTTTTGTGAGTATATATATATATATTTCATTTTTATGATGGTATTTCATACTTAAATAAATAGATAAGTATATCTTATAGTATATTTATAGGTATTCTACCTATGTATTATATACATCTTTTTATTTTAATATATTTTAACAGGTTTTATTTTGGTTTTGTATTTTTAGTAGAATATATACAGTATTTCCAATATTATAAAAATATGAAGAATAAAGAATAAAAGAATACGATTCCCTTTTATTTATATATAAGTATAACTACAGGTATTTTGTCTATGTATTTATAGGCTTACTTTATTTTTCATTTACTTTTTGGTTTTATTTTAGTTTCAATATGCACATATATTATGAATAATAATTACAAAAATATAAAAATATGAGTTTGTAAAAATAATGAACAATGTATAAATTGAATATTTTAATCAGTATAATATACAATGAGGGTCGAAAACCTAACTTTGACACAATAACTCCGAAAAAATGTAAAACTACCACCATTAAATAGCTTGTGAAAAGTTATATACAATTAGAGTGATTTTAATATGTCTTGATTTTTATTTGAAAGATATGGGTCTGTGAAGTTTGGTTTTTGATTTTTTTATTTTGTACATAAAATGAACATTGTGTATTATTTTTGTACAAAATCAATTTTATATTTTTATTACATTATTATCTACAACTTTCATGTATAAAGTTTCTTTATTTGATGAATAAAATAATAAAGAATAAAATAGGTGTCAAAATGCATAATTAATGAATAAATAAATGGTATTTTATTCTATTTTTGACCGTTATCTCCTCCTACTTTATTCCTTGTCGACCAACTCAATTCTTGACTTGGTCTCAGGGTTTAGGGTCATCAAATATCTTCAATATTTTATTATTTTTTCTTTTATTCTCTTTATTCTATAATTTTTGCATTAAAAATGTTATTTTATATACAAATAATACAATAATTAATGAGTGCTATTATGTACAAATTGATGCTTTTTACATGCATTAGGTAGGGGTTTTAAGGCTAAAATGATAGAATAAAGGTGATGAAATGGAGATTCATCACCCCCCTATACTTGCCTTTGCTAGTCCCTAGCAAACACTTATGCAATAAGTACAAAAAGAATAAAGAAGAAAAGAAAAAGAAAGAATAAATAGAATTGATCAAGATTATTAATTTATCTATACAAAGTCAAAGTTTGGTGCTCAGGTTAGACCTTGGTGTGAGAATGTGTGTGGAACCTGATTGAGAAACAACTTTAAAGCACAACAGCTTTCAAGAGCCACAGAACTCGGTTCAAACCACCTCAATAGCCAGGTCAGAACTAGATTACCTCATACGCAAACTCTTATGACTATGAAGCTGACTTGTACAGTGTAAGTGATAGTGGCTCTCCTAACTGAAATGACAAAGGAACTGACTTCTCCATAAGGGACAACCCAATGATTCCCCAATCTAGCACTCTATCCTCGAGGAGTGGGGTATTCCCTTCTAAGTTCAAGTGGCATCCAACTCAAGAGGAGGAGGTGAAGAAAAGAATGGACGGTAGACATTGTGGCTACCTATCTTGGGATGCATGATCAGTGTAGTCAACTCATCCAGCTGCAGGCTCACATGGTATAAATTTGATGCTCAAGCTTGCTTATTTTCTATACAACATATATACATACTTCGGCAGGCATTTTATTTTATTTTCAGGCATGTTCACTGTTTTGGAGTTTTTTTTGAAATACTATTTACAACAGCATTTACATAAGGATTTTTTTCCTCTTGAGCTAGAAGATTATTCCTCTTTTGAAGCATTATTGCAACCCACAATCTCCTGTCATTCGACTTCATGGCAACTGGATCAGGTTGGGATGCACTTCCCTCCTTAGATGAGGATGAATGTTTCCACTCGTGTGCATCTCAGACCAACAAATCCAACCCCCTCACCACTCCAACTGAGTTGAGTGAAGTGAAAGGTGCAAGTGTCGAAGTTAGGTCATGGCCTACAAGAGTCATGCGTGCATCTCGAAAAGTTCTAGTTAGTCAGTTGAGGTGACTTGAACCCAGCCCTGAGTCTCAAAGAAAAGTCTTAATGGACCTGAAGTACAATAAACCTAGTTCCCATAAGGTTCCAGTGCAGTTAGGTGCAGTAAGGTCCATTCAAGCTCCAAATCTTCGACTTTATTGGACTAGTTCAATCATCAAGATCAATCAAAAGAATATGAATGCTATGCAAATGCTATGTACAATGCAGAAAGCATGATGCAATTATTCAAAGAATTTGAAAATAAAAGAATTTTTTATAAAAAGAATTTTGGCACAAGAAGTATAAAAAATGTAAAACTATTTACACCAGCGTGTTTTTTTATTTACTTACAAGAATTAAGAATTTTCAAGAATTTACAAATTTTAAAAGTTATTTTATATGTATATATACAATTAGTAAAGAATTTTACTTTTAGATGTATATATATTATTTAATGATGCATTTATTCCTCAAATTTATTTGCAAATAATTTTCAAAACTATAGTACAAAATAATTTTTGCAATTATTTACATATATTTGAAAGCCATTTTCCAAAGATTTTTCAAACAGTATACATACATCTTTCAAAGTATTTTAAAAATCATTTGCAAATTGGTTTTCGAATCTTTTATTTCACACGAAGAAAAGTATATTTCAATCAAAACATTTTTTACAAAGATTGAAAACATTTCACAAAAAGTTTTCCAAATGGTTCACACCATTTTTCAAATCATTTGGCAAAAATATTTTTAACCTGATTTATTAATCATTATATAGAAAAAGAACTTTGAGGAATAAGAAGCATTATTAATGAATTATATATGTATATATAGTGTTTTTAGCCATATTTATTAATAATAATATGAAAGCACGAGTTATATCTAAGGTATATACAGAGTATATACAATTTCCCTATACTTAGCATGAGCTATGTCCTCATAGATCGAAAAGAGAAAGAGAAGACATAACTCGTACTAACTATAGAAAAGCCTATACTACAATAACTAAAGAATAAGAAATGACATATAAAATGAATAAGAATTTTACTGTCCCCACAATACTTAGGATCAAATAGTCCTGAGTATAGCAGACTGTTTACAATGCAGGGAGGGTCACAAGGTGGGAATAAACAGATCACAGTTCGGGATGTCTCCCCCTATACTTAGGCTAAGATATCCCTAAGTATAGTAGAGCAAATCAAAAAGAAAGGAGTGGAGGGAATCAAAGAATGAAAGAATCCAGGTGCACCCCCTATACTTAGGACAAAGTACATCCTAAGTACAGAAAACTGACACAAAGGGGCGACACCTTTTTTGTAGAAAAAGAAAAATGGAGAGGAAAAGAAAAAAAAATAAGAAAAGACATATATATACGGATATATGAAAAGATCATAGATGAGTACACATCACTCCCCCTATACTTAGGGTAAAGGAGTCCTAACTATAAGCAACGATGGGAGTGATGAAACGAAACATAGAAAGAACAACACGGTGTGTACCCCCTATAATTAGGATAAAGTACGTCCTAAGTATAGTCATAAGGATATGACGAAAGATCTAGAGTACACAATAGACATACAGAAGAAAGAAGGAATAGAATACACAACATGTATATACATCAAGCAAAGAGTGTGAAGTACAGGACGGTATTTGACAAGTGAATACTGTGCTCTTGTCATCTCCCTGTGAGAACGAGGATGCAGTCAGACAGTGAAAAGACACTCGGATGTGCAATCAATTGGGTGTCAGTTACAGGGGACAAGAGATCAAAAACTAAACCAGGGACTGGTAGCGAAAGCAGAATATCAGCTCATAAGGAATGGGAGATCATAGCCAATACCGTAAGACATGGAGGAAGAGTGAGCAATAAAGACTCCTCCAAGTCAATCATAGTCTCAGAAAGGTCTAAAAAGTGAAGAGCAGGAGACTCCTAATGCGGTGTGGTATCTGGTGGTCATATAATATGAAAGTCACAAGAATACACCTAACGCCAGAAGACATGGCTCGACCCTGTGAGGGTCCTCAAGGTGAGAAGACTCAGATGAGTCAAAGATCCTACAATAATCAGAAGGCTTGGCTCTGTGCTCCAACAAAAAGGAGACACAACCAGAGAGGAGAGCGAGTACACAAATCAGCAGACACAGCTTCGTGCTCCACCAAATGGAAGACACCAAAAGGA
Source organism: Ottelia alismoides (assembly GCA_037367405.1). NCBI lineage: Eukaryota > Viridiplantae > Streptophyta > Magnoliopsida > Alismatales > Hydrocharitaceae > Ottelia > Ottelia alismoides. Next base: position 652,367 of record JAZKJV010005352.1, on the reverse strand, counting down.
AGCCGAGTACCAAGAAAATGATGTACCCTCATGCAGATAACCCTCGGGGAGTAATAGATTCTAGTCAATGAATAATCAAATAGATCTCACCCTTGCAAGGGTCGTCAAGGTGAGCGGACTCAAAGGAGTCAGATCCATCAGACGGATCAGCAAAAGTGGTCTCGGTAGGCGATAAATCGTCTACCAGCAGAAGAGACCGACATATCAAGAAAATATGGCAGCCTTCCGCATATTACCCTCAGGGAGCATACGGCCAACTACGCATTGAATAATCAGAATAGGATGGCCTGTCCTCGTGAGGACCATCAAGGAGAGAAGACTCAAAGGAGTCTAGTCAGATGGGTCACAAGATCCATCAGATCAGATAAACATCAAAGCAGTGGGGACTTGAAGCATATCAGACAACTCGGTTCCGTGCCTTAACAGATAGGAGACCAATCAGCAAGGGGAGCCGAGCGTGAATAAAATGTTGTATTTTCCCGCAGATAGTCCTTGGGAAGAATGCAAACTAAGCGGTGAATAGAATATCAGATCTCATCCTTGTGAAGGTCATCAAGGACAAAAGACTCAAAGGTGTCAATCAAGATAGTCTCAGTAGACGATAGATCGGCTACCCAGCAGAAGAGACTGCAAATCTAGCAAGTTGCCATAGTCTCTTGCAGATAACCCTAGGAGAGCACTATGAACTAGGTAGGGAATAATCAGAAAAGTGAAGCTCATCCTTGCAAGGACTGTCAAGGAGAGGAGACTCAAAGGAGTCGGGGAAATTGGCCTCATGCACCGACAGATCGGGCATACAATCAGACAGAGAGGCCAAACAGTCAAATCAGATGATGCGGTTCTCAGCTCCGATAAGGTGTATACATAGTCAGTGAATGAAAAGATCGTAGAGAATGTGTTGCACCCTCCCGCAGATAGTCCTCCGGGAGTAATGCAAACTAAGTCAATCAAGTCATGGGATTTCTAGCATCGCATCTTAGGTCCTCAAAAGCAATCAATCAATCAATCCTCAGGAGGGCATAATATCATGGAACGGAAGGCAAATAATCTGGTCAATCACAGTGTGTCCCTTAAGTTAAACAATCTAGCTGAGATGGCACAAAATATATGCAGAAATCCTCAAAGTGCCATAGGTGGATGGATGAGTCAAGAGATCTAGGATGACTCAGACAAGTAGATGAAATCATGTGGGTTCTGGTCACCGTCACTATGAAGTCCAAATCCAGATAGTAAATCAAATCTCTTAATCAAGACGGGTGGAACCTCAAAATAGATCGATCAGTCATAACTCATGAAATCATCATCGAACCATCATAGTATATCACATCCTCAATTCGGTGTGCATGATCAAAAATCCTCAATGAAGAATCACACCTAGTGATCGTGCATCATTAAAGTCCTCAATAAGTTCCTATGCACATATCAAAAGTCAAATCCACCAAGAGTACCATATCAATCTCAACGTCCTCAAAGTATGCCTAACTTATTCTAATAATCAATATACAACATAATCCTCGATGCGAGCTATTTCTACCAGCACAACAATCCCGGGTAAGAGAAGAGATGATACGGGGGACATGAGGAGGGTGGGCGAGATGAAGGTAGACACATTCAAAATCGTGGTTCAAGGAGAGGGCCTCCTCTAACCGGACTAGATGTGGGTGATATGGGCAAGGAGAGAAACCGCAAAATACGGCTAAGAAGGTGAAACTCAAGACCTAATACGACGACTCAAGTGTATATGAGGAATTATATGTGTAAGAGAGATAGAGAGACTCAAAGATGGAAGATAATGGCTCACACGGTGGGACCGCAAACTCAAAGAGATGGGAAAATGCAAACGGACTCCCAGTCACAATCAATACACAAAGCAAACCCCGATTCACCTACTCAGCACAGTGAAGACCTAGATGGTCTTTTATCTTTTCATTTTCAGAGTTAGGTGATCATCACAAAGTTGTACACACTGAAGACAAACTTGGGATTTGGGCACTAATCCTTAGCGTGTACGTAGGAATAAAATGTGCATAAAAGGAGGGGTTGATCTCCCCAATACAAGGAATCCATTACATTTTATGTTAGATATCAAGTAGAGTTAGCAATCCCGATTTTATTTAGATTATCACTTTTTTTGGTTATTTTTCAATGCACGAACCTGAAAGGGTTCCAATTCCATTAACATCCTAGGCGAGAAAAAATCGAAGGGAGATGATCGGAAAAGCCATGCAAGTTGGAAATCGATGATGCATGCAAAGTAAGAAGACTTACCCCATCTCTCTCCATGCGGTATGCATAACAGAATTGAAACCTAGAGTATATGCAAATGCAGTCCGATGAAATCGTCCTAAGTGAGAAACGGTTATGATCGTGAAGCACCACCATATGTCAATTATTTGGAAGCAGACCCTAAGGTCTGATCTTGGAGACATCTCGGTGCCCACCACAATGGGTCCTGCCAACGCTGTATGACGTCTCTCATGACGTACGGGTTCAAATCTAAATAACCAACAATTATTATTTGACTAAATCCAAAAGTGCATCTATAGGTATGCAAATATACTGGGGGCTTTGGACCTTATTCTATCAAGCAAGCAACTCCTAAGCTAGGTCTCATTCACACAAAATAATAAAAATAAAATAAAAAGTGAAAAAAAACGTCAAAATCGTCGAGACCCCAGAGGGAACAATCCTTCGGGCACTGGACCTCGGGAAGTCGGAAAGTCTCTGAGAGTCATGAATTATTGCATGCCAAGTGTCACTCTCTCACATAAATATAAATAATAAATAAATAATGTAAAATAAACTAAACTGGTCTTTAAAAATTCATCTCCATCTGCCATTGATGCTCTCTCCTGTCAGCTGGGCAAGAAAGGCTGACTCCGCCTTGCTTGGGTGCATCGGTCCTCCTAAGAGGTCCTCCTTCGCGCGGCGGTCCCGTGCATCAAAGACAAACAAAGAAGAGTGGTCATAGCAGTCAAAAATAATATCAAATAATAAAAGGAGAATAAACAAATGAATAACAAAAATAAATAAATGCAATAAATAAATGAACAAGAGATACTAGACAAAATAAAATAAGCTCCAACTAGCAATGTTGCTCTTCGGCAATGACTTCATTTAATAAACCAAAAAATTTCCATCGTGGGTCTAAGTATGCCTCACACAAGGCGGAGACACAGTCGTTGTGGCAACCCGCGATGAAAACCTCGGATTCAATCAATCGATAACCCACAATATGAATAAAGCAATAAGTATAAAAAATGTGGAGTTAAAATTTATTATAACTCCACAGTAAAAGTGTACAGGTGTAAGTACGTGTAGAGGTCGAACATTTGGAGCAAACGATAGATGGAGGCAAAATACAATGCTCAAAAATTCTGTCTTTGAACTCTTGTCCAATTTATCATTTTTGTGGATTTTTAATTTTATATTTTTATTTTAGTATTGGTTTTATAATTTTGTATTTTCTTTTTGTATTTTTCATTTTTTATATTTTTTATTTAAATATAATACATATATGTATATGTATATATGTATATGTATATTTATAAATACAATATAAGATATATATATACTATAAATACATAAATATGTAAAAATAGGTAAAATACAGTAAATATAAGGTTTAGTGATCTTTAGATTTCTAATTTTTTGTTATTTTTCTTGAATTTTTGCTAATTTTTAAGTATTTTTAAAGTCGAAAATATCCCAAAGATGGGATTAAATATAATACCCGAAATTGATTTGGATTTTAAAAATAAGAAATAAATCCCAAAAGTACCCAAATTAATTTTTAATAATAAGAAATAAATAAATAAAATTATAGAACATAAAAATAAATTTTTGGATTTTTTAAGAATTTTTTAAGATGTTTATAATAGATTTTGGGGTTTTTCGATTTTTAGGGTTTTTGTTTTTCGATTTTTACTTATTTTTGGTCTGTAATTAAAATAAGACAAAATATACCATATTTTTTGGAATTTTAGGCATGTTTTTATTTTTTGTTATTTTAAAGTTAAACATGGAATAAATATGCTCCATTATATTTTTAATAAATAGATTAAATGCAAAAAATGTGAAATAAAATATGGACGTAAATATACATAACATAGAGATCTAACCTATTTTTGGGGGATTTTTAGGAGCACATTAGCTATATTAAATAAATATATAAAATCTACAAAAAAATACATATCCTGACAGGGGCATAAATGTAATAAGAATAAACATCAGGGGTTCATATGCAAATATGCAAAGTAAGAAAGCATTTATTTAACTTTTAAAGACCATTTTTAATTACAAAATTCACCAGGGTTTGCATTGCAATTTCCCCCAGTCATGTGGGGACTACACGTGACTCTAGGAGGGAGCAAAGTGTAAATACAGAAAATATAGGGCCCTCATTGCAAAACATCCAATTTATTTATACGCTACATCTTATTATAGAGATAAGTGATAAGTATACAAAAATAAGGGGTACAAGGTGAAATTTACCCCATAAGTTGGATCGAGCAACGATGGGAAACTCCCTTGGACGCGTGGCGCTCATCCAACAGAGGATACCGGTTCGCAGATGGACGCTGGAGCTTAGATCACTAAACATGATCGGACGGTCGTGGCTGGGCTCCATCTTGCGGCTGAGGTTCAATCTGGGTTGTTGCATATGATCCGACGGCGCTAAGGTGATGGGGAAGAACAGGGAAGAAGGTCGGTGAAGCCGAGCTTCCCCGCCCCTGATCTCCCTTCTTTGACGTTCTTCGAGGCTCCAAGGCAGCCTAACAGCTTCCTAGCAAGGTCCTCAACATGTTGGGGGTGTCAGAAGGATCGAAGGGTCACCGGAGCACCACCATGAGGTCGGAGAAGATGTGGTGTTCCAGGTACCTTCGGCGAGGCACAAAATCACCTCCAGGTGCGTCTAAAGCTCGTAGGACTTGCAAGAGAAATTCTTGGGTCGAGGGAAAAGTGCCTCGACCCTTTAAGAGGTGAAATGGAAGCGGGGGAGTCGATATGGAGGCTACTCTGGCGAGGCGGAGGAGATGGAGCAGCCAAATCTCGATCCCAAGGGATTCGAATGGAATGAAATGAGTGCTTGCATAGGGAATCAGTGGGGAAAGGAAATGAGGGTGTTCAAGGGGTTGGTCAACATGCGGTATGAGGCGGAATCATTTGTTAGAACTGAGCTCCGACGAACTACGGGTAGTGGTTTTTACGCTTGACCTAAGGGCTAAATGTTAAACTAATTGCATAAATAAAATGCTCGAATGAAATTCTTCCTAGAAATTTAAAGATGCACAGCTCTTACCTAGCTTTTGGCCAAGGAGCAGAGGTCGCCAGCATGAGCAGTCTTGGGTTCACCTCCACCCTCCATCGACCGTCGCGAGCTCAGGGGATACCCTCCTGTCATGAGGGTGCTCGTTGTGCTCGAGTCACGAGGCTTCGAGGGGCAGAAGATGACCAAAATTGGATGGAGGAGTGGAGGTGTTTATTTATAAAACAAAGCGGGCACTCTTATTGACCAGGGAAAATCAAGAATTTGACGATATGTACAGGAGTTTTGATCGATGGGCGTGTATGTACAATGATCATAGATCATTTCATCTGAAGAAGTCGGGAACAGATGATGGATGGATCAGCCACGAAAAATGGCAAAAAATGCGGGAAAAAGACATCTTTCGTGTAGGAGGCGCTGAGGGGACAGTTGACCATGGGTCAACTGTTGACGTGCCCCATTGGGCCACGTTAGTCGCTACGCAACAAAACTGCGGATTTTATTCAAAAATAATTATTTTAAAATAGTAGATGATTTTATTAACTCTTGTATATATTATGAAAAATGTTTATTATTTAATGTAGTATTTCAATATGATTTTTATTTATTATTTGTGTATTTTTTAGCAGTTAATTTTTATTAGTGTATTTATAGGTATATTTGCTTATAATTTATACATTTTTATTTTTATTTTGTATATTTTATTTTATTATTTTATTTTATATATTTATAACTTTTTTATGAGTATAAATATATTTTTATTTTATTTTTATGATGTTATTTGTATACTTAAATAAATAGAAAAGTATATCTTATAGGTATATTTATAAGTATTTTACCTATGTATTATGTACATATTTTTATTTTAATGTATTTTAATGGGTTTTATAATTTTAATATAATATAGATAATATTTATAATGTTATAAAAATATGAAGAATAAAAAATAAAAGAATATGGTTCCCTTTTATTTATATACAAATATAACTATAGGTATTTTGTCTATGTATTTATAGACTTATTTTATTTTTCATTTTCTTTTTGGTTTTATTTTAGTTTAAATATGCACATATGTTATGAATAATAATTATTGAAATATAAAAATATGAATTTGTAAAAATAATGAATAATGAATAAATTGAATATTTTAATCAGTATAATATAAAATGAGGGTAAAAACCTAGATTTCTCACAGTAACTTAAAAAATATAAAACCACCACCATTAAATACCTTGTGAAAAGTTATATACAATTAGAGTGATTTTAATATGTTTTGAGTTTTTATTTGAAGGTATAGGTCTGTGAAGTTTGTTTTTGGCTTTTTACTTTGTGCATAAAATGAACGTTGTCTATTATTTTTGTACAAACTCAATTTTGTATTTTTATTTACATTATTATCTACAACTTTCATGTACAAAGTTTCTTTATTTGATGAATGAATAATAAAGAATAAAATAGATGTCAAATATTCATAAATAATGAATAAATAAAGGGTATTTTGTTCTATTTTGGCCCTTATCTCATCCTACTTTATTCCTTGTTGACCAACTCATTCTTGACTTGGTCTCGAGGTTTAGGGTCATAAAATATCTTCGATATTTTATTCCTTTTTCTTTTCTTCTCTTTATTCTATAATTTTGGCATTAAAAACATTATTTTATATACAAATAATACAATAATTAGTGAGTGCTATTATGTACAAATTGATGCTTTTTAATGCATTGGCTAAGGTTTTTAGGGCCAAATGATAGAATAAAGGTGATGAAATGGAGATTCATCACCGTATCATCTGCATATTACAAGAGAGGTACAGAGATGGCCCCACAACGGAACACCTCACACCACCCGTCTTCAACCGCACGTCTAAACAGAACTGCTAAAGCATCAGCTACCAAGACAAACAATAATTACGCCAATGGATACCCCTGCCGAACTCCCCTTTGAGGCTGGAAGAGCCCCCCTTCGGGTCTCCCATTCACCATGATTGAGTAAGAGGAGGTCGTGACACATCTCTTCATCCATGCAATCCAAAGATCTGGGAATCCTCCACATCTATACCCATAGAAAACTCCAGTATATGCAATCGTAAGCTTTTGCATAGTCGATCTTCCAAATCAGAGCTTTCTTCTTCACCTACTTCCATTGGAGGCAGATCTCAGATGCAAGAATCAAACCATCAATCATCTGTCAACCATGTATGAAAGCATATTGTCCCAAAGTATCACTGAGTCGAGGACACTCTTGAGTCTATTTGCCAAAACCTTTGCCACAATAAAGTAAATGGCATTAGACAACACTATCGGCATGTAGTTTTCTACTCTCAGTGGATGATCTTTCTTAGGCAGTAGGACAAGCAGTGCCCTGTTGACTTTCTCGAAATCCGTGTTCCCCTACCTATACTCAGTGATCACAGCCATGATCTCACCCTTTAACAATTCCGAGAACTCTCTACAGAAGAAAATAGGAAAGCCATCTGGACCAGGGGTGCCATTTGCATTGAGCCCCCAAACCGCAATTTTTACATCCTCCTCCTCAAAAGAAGCCTCAAGCCCCTCCGCTTGCTCCTCCAACAATACCTCCACCCCTCTCCCCAGCTATCCCTAGCCTCCCCCCTCCTCCGGATGTATCCACAAAATGCCCCTGAGATCGCACCCCAACTGCGCAGCCCCCCTCCACCCTCACCCCCCGACCTCCAGTTCATGGATGTGATTCTGTCTTCTTCCTGATGCCATGGAATGGAATTTTTTTGTATTTGTGTCTCCCTTCCGCAACCACTTCTGTCTCGATCTCTGCCTCTGTTCTATCTCCTATTTCCTATCTTCCAACAGTAACTCTTCTAGTAGTTGTACGCTCTCTGCAAACTCATCCTGATTTTGTTCTTTTCTATCATCCAGTCCGTCTAGACGAACAACCCCCTCCTGAATTGTTTCCCTCTTAGCCCTTCACCTCCCCCCTACCTCTTTTCTGTAAGTCAATAGGAATTTTTTCGACAACACCATCTTGCTTGCAAAACGGACGATCGTCGACCCCTCCGGTCTCCACCCATTCTAGCGTGATATCACCTCATCCTTGAATCTGTTTTCCCATGGCCATGATCTCTCAAATCAGAAGCTAAATCATGTCCTTGTCTGCTCCTCAGTAGACTGCAGAATTGACGTATGATCTGAATGGGCCCGAGGTAAACCCAAGCCCAAGAAAGGGGGAAGTGCTCCGTCCCTTCAGGAGAAAGTAGAAATATATCTAATCGAGATGTCGATCTGACATTACGCCAAGTGTAGGTGCACCCCGTTGCATCCATGATCAACAACCCCCATGAATGAACAAAGTTCGCAAAAGCTTCAGAGCCCGGATCACGACCCCTACCATGTCTAGGCCGGTCCTCTGGAAAAAGAGCTAAGTTGAGTTCCCTTCCAATTAGCCACACGTCATCCTCTAATACCGCTCCCACCTGGACCATATCGGCGGCGAGTGAACCGCAATCACTCCCAGTAGGATCATACACATTTGTCCATCGTAAAGGAAATCCCATCACGACGGTGTTTCAGGTGCACCGAGATAGAGAATAGTGAATGTTTCTCTCCCACTTTCTCGAACGCATCCTTCTTCCAGCCCGTACGGAGGCCTCCTGCTGCTCCATGGGCCTCCACCTCGGCAAACTCCATAACATCCCCACTCCCCAAGTCTCTCCACAAAGAAGCTCCCCCCTTGACACTTTTGACTCTTGCGGTAACAACACATATGCATGTGCTTCAGTAAAAATATTTTAGACTCTGAGCCATTTATCGGGGCGACCCAGACCCCTCACATTCCAAGATAGCACCTTCATAAAGACACCTCTTTTTCTTCTCCAAAGGGGCTACAATCCCTAGACATTCTGTAAATTTTCTGTTTAACAAGATGAATTAACATGGACATCCGATAGGAGATGCTGACTCTACGACTTCTATTGTTGGGTTATATAGTCCTAGGCTCACCCTTGTTGACGACTCTGCCACCCTCCTTCCCCGCCTCTTCCTTGTCGCCACCCCTTTCCTCTCAAAGCACCAGCCGACCCGTCGAGAATCTCTGCCCCCTCACGCTCTCCCCCCTGTGAATACCCTTGCTGACTTTCCATAGCTGCACCGACCCCCTCGCCTTCCTTCAGGACCACCGCCAAACCAATCCCTTCAGCCCCTGATGAATTTCCATTTCATCACCTTTATTCTATCATTTTGGTCTTAAAAACCCTAATAATGCATGTAAATAACATTAATTTGTGCATAATAGCATTCATTATTTTTGTATTATTTGTACATAAAATAAGTTTTGTAATGCCAAAATTATAGAATAAAGAGAAGAAAAGAAAAAGGAATAAATTATTGAAAATATTTTATGACCCTAACCCCGAGACTAAGTCGAGAATGGAATTGGTCCACAAGGAATAAAGTAGGGGGAGATAATGGCCAAAAGTATTATATATTTGTTCTTTATATATGCATTTTGACACCTATTTTATTCTTTATTATTTAGTTATCAAATAAAGAAACTTTGAACATAAAAGTAGTAGATAATAATGTAAATAAAAATACAAAATTGAGTTTGTACAAAAATAATATACAGTATGTATTTTATACACAAAATAAAAAGGCAAAAACCAAACTTCACAGACCCATATCTTTCAAATAAAAACTCAAAGCATATCAAAATCACACTCTGATTTTATATGACTTTTCACGAGCTATTTAATGGTGGTGGTTTTATATTTTTTGGAGTTACTGGGTAGAAGTTAGGTTTTTGGCCCCTATTGTACATTCTACCAATTAAATTATTCAATTTATTCATTATACACTAGTTTTATAAATTCATATTTTTATAATTTTGTAAATATTATTTATAACATAGGTACATATTAAAATTAAAATAAAACCTAAAATAAAATGTAAAATAAAAAATCTAGGTAAAAACATAGATGAATTACCTATGTCATATATGTATATAAATAAAACAGAAATACATTCTTTTATTCTCTTATTCATTATATTTTTTATAATATTATAAATATTATATAAATTATGTTAAAAAAATCAAAATAAAACTCAATAAAATACCTTAAAATAAAAATATGTAAATAATACATAGGTAAAACACCTATAAATATATCTACATAATATACTTACCTATTTATTTAAGTGTACAAATAACATCATAAAAATAAAATAAAAATTTATTTATACTCACAGAAATTATCTATAAATTTATAAAATATAAGAATAAAGTAATAAAATAAAATATACAAAATAAAAAGAAAAATGTTTAGAATATAGATGAATATACCTATAAATACACTAATAAAAATTAACTACTAATAAAAAGGCCAAAAATAAATAAAAATCATAATTAAATACTACATAAAATAATATACATTTTTTATATTATATCAAAAAATCAATAAAATCATTTATTATTTTAAAATAATTATTTTTGAATAATACTTCTATTTTGTTCCTCGATTTTCCTCCATTTTCACACATGAACCATCCGTCATCAGTCCCCGATCCCTTCATGAAAAATACTCTCTAATCATCCGTGATTCTCACCGAGATTGCGGAACCCTTGTACATATCGTCGATTCGTTAATACCGACATGTCAATAAGGGTGCGCATATACATGTTTATAAATAAACATCCTCTTTCCTCCATTAATTTTTGGTCATTTCTTCATCCATAGACCCCTGGATCTCGGTCTAGAGCGTATCCCCATGACAAGGGGAGTCTCCTGAGCATCCACGATGGTTCGCAGAGGAGGAGGTGCACCCACGACCGCCGTCGTCAGTGACCCTACTCCCTGGGCGTCCCCCAGGTATAAGAGCTGCGCTTTTATTATTTAGTTTGCTCACATTAATCTTAGTTTTCATTTCCAGTAATTAGCTTGATTCCTAGATGGTTAGCTTAGTTGAATCACTCAAACCCGTACTTCGCCAGAGTTGACCTCCAGCGAGCTCCTCCGCACGTTCTCGACATTTCTCAACCATGTTCCCCGTTTCCATTTCATGCATGTGCCCTCTATGATCATTCCGTGCATCTCGTCCCCTCCAGATCCCTAGTGGATCAAGAGATCCAGGTGCTCCACTCCGTCGTTCGCCGGAGCACCTCCCCCCTACCCATTCTGCGCCATTTCACCACCAAATATGGCTTCCAGATCGTCTGTGTGCTTGTGCGTATACCCTTTGCAGGTATGGAGAGCTAAAGGACCCTCAAGGGTTGAGTTTCGAGGAAAAGTGAAGTACATGGGCACCCATTTCTTCACCGACCTTGTTGGAGAGCTCCCCCGAGCCTCGTGCTCTTTCGAGTCCTCCAGGCGATACATTGTGTCCCCAGGAAGCTCCTCGAACTCTCAACAGCTCGTGGGAGGAGCTAATGCGCACGCGACATCAAATCTAAGCTCAGGAGGAATGAGGTTCTTCCCTGTTCTTCTGAGTACCTTCAGAACCGTCCGATCAGGGGAGGAGCCCCATATGCTACAAATGTCGTACGATGGAGCCTCGTCTCGACCGACAGATCCTCTCCAAGGATTTAATCTCTACCGCTCATCAGCGAATCATCATCAACCGTCAGATGAACGATACGTGTATTAGTGAACATCATTCGGCCATCCGTCTGCGCCTTATATGGGGTAATTTGCATATCTTAACCCCGCCTTTTTGTATTTATTATTTAGTCATGTAAATAAAATGCTTCGTTATTAAATAAGTGGAAATTTTGCATGAAGGGCCCTGTACTTATTTTAATTGCACTTAGGTCCATTCCACGTTGATGAATACTCATTCATCACTCTTTATTCTTATATTTTAGCTACAAAAACCTTTGCAAATACATGTAGATAGGTGTAAATACAAATAATTACTAAAAGACATGCATTGTATAAAGTTTAATAATTAGCATTTTTTGTGCAAAAATAAAAGAATAAAGAGACAAAAGAAAAAGAGGGAGATATTTAGAATAAATATTGAGCGACCTAATCCCAAGGGAGGTCTCAGCATGGGCCTGACCGCATAAAAGCCAAAGTAGAGAGAGATAGGGAGCTCATGTGTGTAAATATACCTGTAAATATAATAAAAATATTTTCCTCTAAAAATAAAAATAAAAATAGATTGTATTTATTTGTAAATATTTGTAAATGCAAAATCAAAATAAAAATGGAAAAATAAAAAGAAAATTAAAAATCCCTTCATCATTGTATAAAAGCCATGTACATAGATCCCTTTACCTATTTATTTATCCCTATAAATAAATAAATTCAAATCCAATAAAATATGTACATGTTCCACATTCCATAATGTAAATAAATAAAATAAAAATTACAAAAAAATAAAACAAAAATAAAATAAAAAGAAATAGAAATCAAAACCTATATTGTGCATATACCATGTATATAGATGTATATATCTATTTATTTACCCCTTGTATATAAATAATAAAAATAAAATAAAAATAACTTTTTATTCCTAATTTTATGCTATAAATAAATAAAAAAATAAAATGGGAATAAAAATGTACAAAAATAGCAAATTAAAAATCAAAAATTAAAAAGCTATATTGTATATATACCTATATATAGCACTATAGTGTAAATACCTTATTTTTATTTCATAAAAATAATTAAAAATAACAAAAAAATAGAAAAAAATTAAAATAAACGTTTTTCATGTTTTGAGTTTTTAATAATTTGGCCATTTTCTATTTTTAAATCAATTTTTAAATCATTACCACGTGGCCAGCCCTGATTAGTCCACGGGGACGTTCACCCCCCGGTCAACGCCCCCCCCCGGACAACCGAGCCCCGGATCCAAGCCCGCGACCCGACTTCTCGAATTTTTCCACACTCGATCCGACGCCCATATCTGCAAACCCTGGGCTTGCCTTCTTCCTCGTGCATCCGAGAGCCTCGCCCGATCATCCGCGTGGGGATCCGCGCTTCGTGGAACCCTGCCTGGTCCCTTCTTCTCGGACCTGCACTCGCATATAAGCCGAGCTCCGCCTCCCATTTCAGACATCTTTGGATCATTTCACGCCACCCTAGGACCTCCATAGCCTTCGCGAGAGTGACAACTCGCTTCAGGCCGTGTTGCAGCGAGGAAGGAGTGGAGGACCATCGATCCGGCAGCTACGCACCGTCGTGTGCCGCCTGGAGGTGACGCTCGAGCCTCGGACACCGACGGTCTTTGAGGCTAGGACCTGGAGCACCCCCTGCTCTTTCCCAGTCGACAACAGCCAGTAGGTAGACCTCTCTCCTTCTCTATTTCTTTAATTTTGATTTTCGCCCAATTTCCCCCGTCGTCGTTCATCACCGATTCCGACCACCCTCGCCTTCGTTTCAACCATCGGAGTCACCCATCATCTCCGTCGTTCCCCCGCGCACCTTCTTAGCCCACTCATTCACCCCAGTTCGCAAAGGAACTGGGTCTCGAGTTCCTTTGCCGTCGCTCCGCCAGAGCTCGCACGCCCCGCCGCACCATCTACCTTCACCTCCGCTTACAGGGTCGAGGCACTTTGCCCTCAACCCAGGAGTGCGTTGCTGTGCTTTTCAGGTTCATCCGAGCCCATCTGAGGGTCTCGATCATTTGGAGCATCCGCTCCTCCTCCGCCAGTGCCGTCGGACTCTCCAGAGCTCCTCGCCACCATCGGAGGGCACCAGTCGACGCGGGAGGCAAGGCGCAGCATCTCCGATCTTCAGCAGCCTCCGAGGAGCTCCCCCGTACACACACGAGCCCGGCGAAGTTCGTCGGCCGCCAGTTCGTCGAGCATCCTCTGCAGCCGTTCGATCACCTTCGAGCTCCAGTTTAGATCGTAGCCGTCCACACCAGGAGCAGCCATCACCGTTCGATCCTTGGAGGAGTGATCGTGACCGTCCGATCAGTGAGGGCTTCCCACGTTGCTTCCCAGCCGCCCGATCTTCCACGTGGCGAGGCTCCAGCCGTTCGATCAGGACCGAAGGATCCTTGCTGAGGTGCCACCCTTCCCCGACCGTTGGATCTCCACGTGGCGCCCATCCGAGCCTCGACTTAATAAAGGGTAAATTTCTTCTTAGGCCCCTAGCTTTTTAGGTGTTAATCTTCAGTCTTGTAAATATTTTAAAACGTTTATTTCAATAGGGTAATTTACATGGTGGACCTTGTCTTTTATCGTATTTGCATTTATACCCCTGTATGTAGTGGAACACGTGCTTCGACACGTGCTTTTGTGGGTTAATTGCATGTATGGACCTATGGTTTCAGGGTGTTAATGAATGAATTTATATTTTTGATATTTGCAGATATACCCCTGTACGTGGTTTATTTGTGCATGTGCTTTATATAGTGGGTTACACTGAAGCCCCTGGACTTTTAGTATGTGTTACTAAATAGTCCAGGAACTTAAGTTTTCTTGCAAATAGGTCCCTGAGTGCCCCAGGTCACGCTCTTTGCACGTGAGCTCTTGGGAATTTTGCACCGTACCCCCTGGAACTTATTTTAATTGCATTTAGGTCCCTGTGTACTGTGCCCTTGTGTTTGAATTTAATAAAATAGCAAATCAACTCCAAATTTGATGAAAATTGGATACATGGCTCCTGCCATGGCGTAAAATTTTCTCTAATTTTTGGAGACATTTTTGACACTTTTTGATATTTTAAAAAATTCAAAAACACGCATTTTCTTTACTGTCTAACTTTAAAAATCACAAAAAATATTAAAACACCTTTAAAAATCACAAAAAAATATATATTGCTTGTTTTACCTTGCTTGATTTTCTGACCAATTTTGGTCATTTTTAGATTTATAAAACATAAAAAAATTACAAAACCCCTAAAAACCCATAAAAATTCTAATAATTAAAAGAAAAATCAAAAATTAATAATTTTGGTGCGTAAATTTTCCTTGTGTTTTCTTATCTACAAGAAAATTATCTTCAGGTTTTAATAGAGCAATTTTGCATTTTAATTTGGCCTTTGAAACCTGACTGGACAATATATCTATTTTCTTGTCTTGTTTGATTTTTAGAAAATTCAATAAAAAGCAGA
This sequence comes from Ottelia alismoides, assembly GCA_037367405.1. NCBI lineage: Eukaryota > Viridiplantae > Streptophyta > Magnoliopsida > Alismatales > Hydrocharitaceae > Ottelia > Ottelia alismoides. Next base: position 637,062 of record JAZKJV010005352.1, on the reverse strand, counting down.
AAATTACCAAAAATTTACCAAAAATAGTAAAAAATTTAAAAAAACATAAAAACATTTTTGTTTGAATTTTTGAATGATTTTTGAGTAGGTAAATAATTGGTTGTAGTTGGTTGTTTTATTGCTTTCCTATTTTCTTAATTAATTATAAAAAATCCAAAAAAATTAAGAACATTAAAAATCCACCAAAAATCCCTTTCTTTTATTTTATTTCATTTCTGGACTACTTCGTAGGCCGCAAGGCCATCATGTGCTCCCTGAGTCCGACTCTGGTCGCTATACCAGGCTAATCCAATAGCCAGGACCGCTATCGTTTTTTTATTTTATTCTTCTGTTTGGTGGTCTGCACTTTATTTTCTTGATTGAGTCAAAATTCTTATCGATCCGGGTCGCAACGACCCGAGGGTGATATTTTACCTGATCCGGATTAGTAGGATTTTGGCACATCACACGTCACCTCACTTGTCGTCCCATATGAGGAGGCAAAATTACATGGGAGCCCTTGTCAGTTTCTGTATTTATTGTTTAGTCCAATAAATTAGAAAGCATGTTGTATATTTTTGTAAAAATTGCAAGCATGTCCTAGAACTTTCATATATTTGTGTTTTAGTCCCTACCTGAATGCGTCACGTGCAATCCACGTGTTGGTAAAATTGCACCTATGCCCTCGTGGTTTTGTAATTATAATTCATTTCATTACATTTTTATTTACGTTGTATATTTTCTGGATATTTGCATTGTTCCCCTGTACTTTTATTTATTTGCAAAAATGCCCCTATAAGGACATGTACTTTTGTATATTTTATCTATTTAATTAAAATACCTAACGTGCTCCAAAAAATCTACAAAAATAGGATTAGATGCCCCATGCATGTACTTACACGTCACATGTCCACTTTGCATTTTTTGCATCTAATCTATTTATTAAAATTAAAAAGGAGCCTAAATAATCCTTGTTTACATATAAAAATTCCAAAAAATATAAAAACTTTTTGAAAAATTCCAAACAAAATATATATAGTATATTTTGTTATTTATTAAGTATAGAAAACAATAAACCCTAAAAATAAGAAAAAGAAAATTATAAAAATCATAAAACTCCAAAATCCAACAAAAAATATGAAAATTCTACAAAAATACAAAAAATATGTTTTTTCTATTTTATAATTATCTATATATTATTTATATATTAAAATTAAATTGGGTAATTTTGGGACCTATCTATTATTTTTAAGTCCCAAATTAATTTCAGATTATTTATTAATCCCATATTTGGTATAATTTTGACTTTAAAAATACATATAAATTAACAGAATTTCGGAAAAATAACAAAAAATATAAAAAATAAAAATCACAAAAACATTATTTTTACTTTCTTTTATCTAATTTTACATATTTTTACTATATTGTATCTATATATATCTTATATTATATTTATAAATATACTTGTATTTGTCTAATTTTTAAATGAAAAAGAAAATAAAATGCAAACTATGAAAATAAAATACAAAATTTAAAACAAAACTATAAAATATAAAATAAAAACCCACAAAAATAATAATATCGATAAGATATAAAAGACAGAAGTTTTGTGCATTCACTTGCTTCCTCCTCCCGTTTGATCCCAGAGTTCGACATCTACTTGTGCTTACACCTATACACATTTGAATGTAGAGTTATAATAAATTTTAACTCCACATTTTTTAGATTCATTGATTTATTCTTGTTGTGGGTTAATTGTTGATTGAACACGAGATTTTCGTCGGTCACCGTAGCAACTGTGTTCCCGCCTTGTGTGAAACGCACGATCGATGATTATTTTCATGTTATCAGCCCCTCCCCCTCAACTTCCCCCTCCAACGCCTGATGTCACCCCTTCTCTTGAGAAATTAAGTGCACCTCCAACTCTATCCGGGTATCGAATGTGAAGTTGTAGAGACCTCGAGCTATGTATCGTAGGCCTGACATCTAGACTCCTCTATGGGCAAGTAAGTGGTCCCCCCATCCTAGACGTCGAGACCTCCTTATCTCAATGAAGATGATGAACTGAAATGACTATGTCCCCAGCGGCCTGGGAGATGTCCTTTGATAGCTCAATACGGGTTGATTGCGCGTGTTGTTGAGAAGGATATGGTTAAACCCCGTTTCCCTCACTCCCCAGCCACAAGACCTCCATACCGGACAAGTCCTGTAACCGGGTTTGCACCCGTGCATGGCTTCCCATCTCGGGTTGATCACAATGAGGCTCCGCGCCAGTATTGCTTGCATGACTCGGAAAGGAAATAACATGGTTTTTCATACCTCTTTTTGAGAATCTTGGATATGTGCTTCCATACATGGCACAACTAGAATGGGAGCACAGGTAGCTTGTCGTTGCAAACACCCTGCATATTCATTTCCTACAATCAAGGCTCCCAATTGCGTTCCCTGCAGAGGAATATGGGCGGGAGCTTTGAAATTTTCTTTCCCATAATAAAGGATTGGAGCCACCTTTAACGGGGGATACAAAACGTCCGCAGTAAATGGAGTACATTCCTTCATGCACCTCGGAAAACACTCCCTCGCAGTGAAGGCTCCAAACCGCAATTCATGTGGACAAACTTGAAGCGCTTTGACTTCCACGTTGGATGGGACTGTCACTGCCTCTACTGTTGCACTCACCGGACCGGTCCCTTGTTGCATCTGATCCACACCATGGCTGAGGCGTCCATGGATAAGGCGTCCACCATCGTTACACTGCCATCGGACATCCAGAATGAACGTCGAAACTCCTATCGTGGTCAGCTCCAAATGAAGGGATTGCCCTCCATCCATACCATCCATCGGCCAAGACTTCGAGGATGAAACTCTCGAACCTGGATAATGTGATTTGGTCACTCGCCTCTGACAACTCCGGAGTTGACAATATTCTCAACCTCAACAATTCTCGAAAGAACCTTCCTTACTCGATCCAGGCCACGCCAAAGATAAGAAATCCCTCGCACCCGAATCACCGACAAATATCGTGATGAGAAGATGTCATCTGTCGCATTCACCGATCTCCACCGAATGAGAGATTTTCCTTATTCTAACGTCTTCAACAATGCTTCCACCTCATCCCCATCCATACCCCATGCCAGCACTCGCCGCCATGTCACCAAGACAACATCCCCTGGCACGCCCCCCCCCCCCCCTGACATTTGAAGCATCTAACCAGCTCTCTACACTCGCTTGCCCAGTGATCGAGTGCTCCACAGCGGAAGCATCCTCGCCTAAAAGGACGACGCCTTGCTACGACCTGGATCGATCCACTTCCAACCCCAGATCACCCATGGCGGCGACGACGAACCTGCACCTAGCCACTGTCACGCTCGCCCACCTGATGGCCCTGAGCTGTACACACCCCGGCCTGTGGGCCTCCACCATGAGATCGTCCTTGCTCTTCCTTACGGTCGGTGCTGCTTCCACGACTCCATCACACTCTCTCTCGCTTCCCCGACTCCATCCTCAAAATTCTTATAGATAAGTTATACTTATAATATACGGACATATATTTATTTAATTAAGTAAATGAATCAAAAAAATAAAATAAAATATGTAAATGTGTATTTGAATATATTATAAATATATAAAACATTTTAATATCATGATAAAATATAAAAATACAAAATAAAAATAAAATACCCAAATATAGGTAAATATACCTATATATACTCATAAAAATTAATACCAAATAAATAACGATGTAAAAATAAATAAAAATCATATTAACGTTGTTTAGAAAAAATAAGCATTTTTTTTGTATTTTAATTTTTATTTAGTTAATTTGTTTGGTACTTTATTTCCATCAATCTATTCTTTTCCCTCTATTTTGTCCTTATTGGTCCAACGTGGACCAATAAGGGCTTCATGTTTGTTGACAATTCAATCAACTATCCCTTTGGTGTCTATGAGTTGTCAGGAATGTCTCATACCCCTCAATTCACCCATTTTTCACGGACCATACACCACTCTTTTCCTTCAGATTTTTTACGCAACCTCTATTACAATCTTCTTACACGCCATACCCTTAGATCCCTTGTACATACATCCGTGCAATTAGAATCACCAACTTTTAACACCTCCTCGACTCTATGTATAAACAAACCCAGCCCACTTTTTGGGTTTTTGATCCATATTTACCCTCGTAACCCCAATAGGAATTAGTCGAGTCAAGTTCTTAGTGACAGGAGGAGCTCCATAATCCATGCCGGCGTGGAGAAGAGGCAAATTTTAGAGGTCCACCATCGCCGGAAATTTCTTCAGGCGATAGTCCCCATGCTCCCTGTTTTCTGCAGGTTCGAGTCACTTTCTCTAGCTTTTTCTTTAGAATTTTAGTCCCGCATCTGAGATTATGTGTTAGTTAAATTAATTAGTCGTTATCTTAGTATAATTTTAGGTTCTTTGTGTGCTGAAGCTACTGGATCCTTAAGCTGCGGCTCAAAATCACCTTGAATCCCTCAATGTTTCGATGCACAACCACTCCCATTTCATTCCTCGATGCTTTATCCATCTTTCCCTTTTATTTCACCCTCAATCATGCAAGGATTGAGGTCCACCAAATCTCATCCTTCTCCATTCACAGGATCTCCTCCGCCCAACCATTTCCTTGTGCTGCAAGCTTCAAAATTGGTTGAGGCATATCACCTTGAGCCGTTGATCCTTTTGTGCAGGGTCTCGAGCCTAGAAGTCATTCTTTTATCTTGAATCGTGATCATCCAGAAGCTCCAGGTTGCGTTGAGAAGATAGAGACCCATGTACCTATCTATGGGACCTGGATCCCATTGAGGTGGTCATGCATTTTAAATCAAAGCATTTCTGATCGAGACAAGGATCTGGTGTGAATAAGGGGAGATGATGTACTGATTTTTCATGAAGATTCCAATCCGAAAAGATGAAAGCCTTGAGCTCTACAAAATGTGAAGTCATCTCTAACGTGCTTCTAACACTATAAAGCCTAGGGGGAACAGTTGACCGGGGTCAACACAAGATCAGCCCCTATTGGGCCACGTTAGGGATGGGCATGGGCCAGGCTAGGCTAGGACCTGAAGGGCCTAGGCCCAAGCCCGTCTAAATATTTCGGGCCTTAGGCCGGGCCTAGGCCCATAATTCTTCCTTTTGTTCGGACTAAGACCAGACCCGACCCATTTCTGTTGGGTCGGGCTTGGGCCAGATAGGCCGAATCCCCGGCACATTATACATGCCAGCAAAAATATATCATCAACTCCTCGTGAATAATTTCCATGAATTCACCCAAAAAATGATCAATCCTTTCTCACTTTTAGAAGTGTGACTACATCGTTCATTTCTACATCTTCATTCTGAGTTTCTACATTAACGACAGTTGGATGTGGATTTGTGCATTGCTCTTGTGGTTGTGATTCTGACATCTAAGTTTATTAATTAGACTATTAGTGCAAATGATAATCGAAATCGATCTCTCTAAATTATAATTAAAATAGTCATTTGCAAAACAACGACATTCTTTTTAACTGAAATCAAACTCTCTATTTCTAAAACAATAGCATTCTAGTGCAAACATTGTCTAACTTCTGAAATCCATCACATGATTAAACTTCAGTTGCTACAAAAAATAAAAAATAATTATTCAATAATGATATAACTTAGGCTCTTAGCAACTAAGCTTGGAGCCTTAGGGTTGGGAGGCAGGAGTGGGGAGTCTCGTGCGCAAGGCGACGAGGGTTAGGGCTAGGCAAGACCATATGGCGGCAACGTCGGCGGGGGTGTGGGCGTGGGTGAGTTGGCATCGCCTTCTAGGGATAGGGTGAGGCCATAGCAGGAGGCTGGGAGGCAGGCGTCGGTGGGAGATGGTGCACGAGGCTGGGAGGCAGGAGGCTCGAGCGATTGTGGGAGATCGAGCGCGAGGTCGTGGTGATGAGGGTTCGGGGCCAAGCAGGCGCATGGAGACAGGGGGTGTGGGGTGTTGACGGTCGTATGGGGATAGGGGTATCGCGTGGTGTGGGATTTGGACTTGGGACTTGGGAGTAGGGGTTGGGCATGGGCCGGGCTCGGGCTGGGTTCGCCTTGGCCCGGCCCAAGCCCATTTTAGAATATGGGCTAACGGGTCGGGCCTAGGCCCATTTTATTTTCAAAAATTAGGCCCAAGCCCAAACCCGGCCCAAATAAAATGGGTCGGGTTCGGGTCGGGCCGGCCCAATTTAACACCTATGTATACGAATATCATGTCTTCCATTCTTCTTGCATTTGTGTGGTTGTTTCTTATGCATGTGTGCATGTTTAAAACTATAAAGCATGCTAACTAATTTGTGATTTTAACATTAGTTGTATGTTGGAAATACAAATGTGGTAAAAATATGGCGACTTAAACCACCATTCAATTCACCATTACATATTCTATTGTAGATGCGGGCACTATGACCTAATACAAATTGGTTACTTACAGTTGTACATGCTGTAACACTTGAGGACACAGATTCCATTATTGCATATTAATGTAATAATTTTGTATATTAATGTAATAATATCCTCAATCCACTAATGGATATGATTATTAATGTATCTAAGCATTTATTCTACACTTGAATAAGGATAGTAAAGTTAGAACATGGTATTTGGAATGAACATGAATATAATTGATATAATTATACCGTACTAGATATAAATATACTTGCTTTAGAATGGATCGGGCTATGGGGCTAACGGGTTTGTGCCTTCTCAGGCCCAAACCCGGCCCGATAATCAATATGGGCTCATTTTAGGGCCCACGGCCCGCCCATTAAATTTCGGGTTCGGGTTTGGGTCGGGTTATACGGGTCGGGTTTTGGGTCGGGTCGGGCCGGCCCAGCCCAATGCCCAACCCTACTTGGGAGGGACCTTTTTAAGCCGATATTCATTCGAATCCTTCCTGGGTAATGCCTGAACCATTTTCTTGGACTGGGTATCGGGCCGAAGATCGGGACCATATATCGGGCCATACGTCGGGCTAGGCCTCAGGCCAGGTCGGTTTGGGCCAAGCAAACCCGAGCCCGATCCAACGTTTTTTTGGGTTGATATTGTAGGCCCAGAATCGACCCAATACCTTTCGGGCTAGAGTTGGCCAGGTCGGTTCAGTTTAATGCCCATCCCGAGGCCACGTGGACCGAATAAAGACAAAACTGAAAATAAAACCTTTATTGATTCAGTAATAAATAGTAATTGATTTTATTAATTTAAATTTAAAAAATACTTATTATTTTATATACTATGTTATGTGTATTTTAATTTATTTTTACAGTATTTTTTGTTAGGTGCTCATTTTGATAAGTATATACATGGGTATAAATACCTATATTTAAGTGTTTTATTTTATTTTGTATTTTGAAATCTATTATCTTATGTACATATTTTATATATTTATAATATATTTAAATACAAATTAAAATATTTTTATTTTATTTTTCTTGTTTTATTCATATACTTAAATACATATATGTATATATAGGTATAATAAACTATATATTTTATTCCATGATTTATTTTAATGCATTTTTAATGGTTTTATTTTATATTTATATTTGTATTATGTTTGAAATATTATTTACAAGTATTTAATAATATAAAAAATGTAAAAGTATAAAGGATAAATTAACTGAATAAAGTATGCATGTATATAGTACAATGGGACCCAGAAAGCCAACTTTTGTATCTTGACTCTATTTTAAATGAAATCCAATTAGATGAGTAATTTAATTTTAAATACAATGGAAGTGAGTTTGAAGAATTTTGAGTTGATATGGAGAAGATATTGATACGTGAAGTTCGATTTGTGGCTATTTCATTTATGTGACCCAATTGCACAGTATATTATTTTTATGTGCAATTATTGTTATAATTTTCTATGTATTTTTATGTACAAGTTTTGTTATGCCCGTCTCCCTCTAGGATCTGGGTATTCGGCAAGCCAATCCATGCACATACATTCCACATTTGAATATTTTGGCATTCACAAAAGTAGAAAAAAATAGCACATGCATTGGAATTTAAAAAAAATCTTTCTTTGCATTCAACCTATCACAACAGCATGTATTTCCATTCCTTCATTCCATACACCAATTCCATTTCATTCCATTGTCCATTTCCATGTCCACAAAAATATACATGTAAGCATAAATATAAATGTCTACAATTATATATTACATGCCATGTCTCTAGAAAAGAAACTAGCACAAAAAAATAAAAGAACTACCAACCATTGTACCACAAAAAGGGTGAAGCTGCACAAAAGATTGTGCCTCCAACTAATCACTGTTGCAAACCTACGGATCTACACGTAGGTACGTTATGATCAAAGTTCCCAATACTATATAAAAACTATACAACAACAAGCATGATATAATTTCAATGGGTGCAAAAGAACAACTGGATAATTGATCTCATAAAGAATTACATTATTATTATTATTATTATTATTATTTGATCTATATATGGATATGAGTAACCAAGCTTCGTGGATAGTCTGTCGTCTTAGTCTTGATGAGACCTCACACTATGACTCTAAGGTAAAGAGGATGACTTAGGGTTTTGATGCCTCTGCAGGCATGCGATGGGGTACAATGCATCCTAACTAAGTTCCCAATACGTCCATTTAGCCTCACTTCCCAATGATACTTTCAATTCACAATTTAGATTCCAACTCGTGAATAATTGTGACAACCCAATCCTCCTTATGCCCAGGAGAAATATCTCTCATTCCCAACTTCACTAACCACATTTCCTGGAACTCCCCTATTAACACTCCAACTCAAAATACCGACCAATGTGGCCTACACTGGCATGTACATGAGTCTTAACTCTAAGTGACAAGCGAAACACTAGCCGACCAATCATTACTACTTGTCCTGCACTCGAGCACCGAGCTGAAACACACAAGTGATGAGGCCAACACCGTCATATTAGCACCTCGATGTGCCAAGAAACATGTCCCCCAACAATTGCAACTACAATAGAAGTTGGGATCGCAGTCATCTAGGCTTCTACCCAGGGCCCCAATGATGCATGCCCCTTCCTTGGCGGCAACTACTCCACTACCCACAATTTCCTGAGTTTGGATCAACAATCAATGTTATCGCACCATGTCATAACCTCCAGAATACAAACCATTAGATATCCTTCATGAGATATGATTAAGGAAACAACTGTAATACGCAACATTGACACTTACAAAAGCTCATCTTGGTGAAGTCACACTTTGTTATTCTATTTACTATTGGACAATTGAGTATTGACATGTGCAGAGAATTTATCAAGCATTCGAGAAGCAAAAGGAATGACAAGAACATGATGCAATTAGAATCAAATATGACCAATATTTTGAGCGTCTAAATCACGAAAATTTTTGCATTACCAGATCATGAACACTTCTGCATTACTACAATTATAGGCCACTAGTCATAATCAGGTGACCAGCCTTGATGTTATGGTATTGCTCACATTCTAGTTTTTTTGAAGGGTATGGATAAGGATCCCAGATGAGCCTCTAAATACTCAATCAGATTCATATTATAGTACCATGTAATTCCAAATAAACAACCAACCAGTTAACATGTGTTCTCTGCTATAAGGATTGGATTGAATGCTGATGGGAACCAACTGATGCAAGAAGGAAATCACGATCTCAAGTGGCAGATTTTTATCAGTATGCAGAACTAGTTTCCAGTATGCAGAACTACCCCTGTACCATAATCATTTTAATGGTCAAACCTCTAATCATGAAAGAGGTGATCCCAAGTATTAGAGGTGATCCCAAGTAGTAGGCAGTCAAGGAATGTGAATCATTTCTAAATCCAGCATATCGCTACATGGTACAGCACAAATGGAAGTTCATTAATTCATAATGGATGATAACAGGTGCGTTGAAGTATAACAATTTCAAAAGCTTGAACTTGTCATAGAATTCCCTGCAAGCTCAATGCCCTACCTTTTGACTCCATTCTGAAAGCAAGCACTCACGTCCACATTTTAGTAAAGCCCTTCGTACCAAATGCAATAGCTCTATTCTAAGTCTTTGCACAAGTTTTCAAGAACAAACATGACCCCAAACACTAGGTTCCAGGGAGATACCCATAAAATTTCTCGAACAACAGGAGCAGTTTCCTCATTTTAATCATTCGTGCCCATAATATTTTTGGGTTTGCTTTCCTGCTTTTCCATTCTAATAATTGGAGTCTAACACTGTTCAGGCCATAATTCAAATGAAGCTATGTTATTCCCTTCTTTCTTCAGTTATAATTTTGGTAGAAAACAATGTTTAAGCCCGCACTGGAGATCAACTATACAATGTTGCATATGTCAAACACCACATGCAACGGTTAGGAGTATGAATTTCTTGATACTTAGGATCATTCGAGTGAAAATATACCCTTCTTCAAATAGGAAACTCAAATATACTTGGAAAATGCCTAAACTAAAACAGTGGACCTCATTCATATATCGAATGAAATCTCAACATCCAAATACTAAGAACCATGACAAGTTGGGAGGGCTCTATAGATACTACAACATAGGAACAAATCGTGTGGAGTCCGTAGCAAGGAGGTGGAGACATCATACATCAAGAATTCCATCACCTAGATTACTCTGTTGGTGAAGAACAATGCGATCGATGCTTTGTTCGTGATTGAGAACCGCACACGAGGATGCCTTGGACTTCCTCTATACGGAGATAGTTTTGGATCATCGATCTGAGGTGCTCCAGCGAGCCTCGATGAGGGAGAGGGAAGATGAGGGTTGGTCAAAGGGAGGAAGAGGTCTGGACTCATTTTGGGTATTTTAGGGTGGGGGTCTCATTTGGGATTTTAAATGTGAAGGGGTATTTAGGTTTGGATCTGGAACAGGTCTATACCCCGACTTACTAAAATACCCGTAACTTGGGCTCTCGGACTCGAATTTTCACATTATTGGACTTGTTGGAAAGATCTCGACGAGCATTACGCGATAGAGTATTGGAATAAATTGTTTGGATAGTGGAATAAAATCAGATTTGCAATGAAGATCGGAACCATCTGAATTTTACGATTAAGTCCATGCTCGGGTCGCGAGTCTTAACAAGTTTCGTGCTGAATATTTAATTATTTAATGTGTATAAAATAAAATATAAAATCAAGGGAAAATGGATATTTTAAAAGATGAAATTATGATTCTGTATACTGTGTTTGTCCCTTATCTCCCCCTATTTTATTCCTTGTCGACCAAGTCAGTATTAACTTAGTCTCAAGGTTTAGGTTCATTCACTATCGTTGATACTTCATTTATTTTTCCTTTCTTTTCATTATTATTTTATTTTGGATTTAAATACAAATGTTTATGTATTATTTATAGATGAATAATGAATGTTAATTTGCATGATTTATCAATATTTTATATGTGTTTTGATAAGGATTTAAATGCAAAATGGAAGAATAAAGGTAGATGAATATCTATTCATCATATTCTAAATGAAGATGTAATGGAAAGAGGAAGGAGGTGGGGCGAATAGTGCTTTTTTTGGACTTGTAAGTCCTTGGCGGTCTATTGATGCAAAAAAGTTACTATGTCTCTGAATTGAATATTTGTATTTGCACTTAATCAAAGGTCTCTCAATACAATTAGGGTTATGTATAGTGGCCATCTTGAAAACAATGTAGTTGTTAATATGAAGAGTTAGATTGGTGATACAACTGATATCATCATGAGATATTAGTCAATCCCCACTCTAAGAAAGAGATGGCAACTTTCTTTCAAGATTGATGTCTTACTTATATCTTGATGCATGTCCTCTACATAGGAATAGATATTCGGAGGTATTGGAATAGTTAAGTCAAAGTGTTGACTTGATGAAGTCGAGATAAATTAAGACATGAATCGTAACTGTCAGATCAGACATACATCCTTTTACCAGAGACAGATATACATATAATATGTCTAAGTATGTGAATTAGGCATACCATTAGGTTAAAGACCTAACCAAGTCCATATACTGGTGCATTGGTGTGCGTATAAGGACATATGAGACTTATGATGTCTCAAAAGAATCATACATGTTCATACTTGGATGAACCGAGAGAACCGATCATGAGATATTTAGGGTCAAATATAATTCCATGCATGGTCATCTTATTTATGGAATAAGACATGAAATCATAAATATTAATGTATGCTTTTGGAAAATATATATTTAACATTTTCGTGTGTATTATCAAATGGGAAATCAATTCATATTCCCTAGAAGGAGAAAATAAAACAAGGGTTTGAACTTTGGATTTATCAGAGTCTCCAGGTATATAATATGATGGGGTATTATGATACTCTAGGTTGATGTATTCATAATAGATCGTATACTATGACACTTCCATTCCGATGGAGTGATGAAACTGGATAGATTTTAGTGACTCCATTTTATGACGATATTCTGGATATTTAATTGGATCAAATCTCATATCATATAACCCATTTTTAGTGCCCATTTATAGTGGTCATTTCTAGGTCCAAATGTTGAAAATGGAAATGCAAATGGACTCACTTCCATAATCCATTTCTAGGTCCAAATGGTTTAGATAAATGTTTAAAAATGTAAATGGAGGTGGAACTCACGTGTATGTCCATTTCCGAGCTCAAACAGAGTGAAGTGATTGTAAATGGAAATGGGATGACCAATGGGAAATGGATCCAAATGGTCATATACGATAAATTGTTTAAACCCTGAAATTGGATGGATATCCAAATTTTGAGTCATTATACGCAGATAGTGTGATTTCCCTGACATTATCTCCAAGTATTAGCGATAACTGCCTGATGAATACCAATTCATCACTCTTTATTCCTTTATTTTAGCTAGAAACCTTAGCTAAATACCATGTAAATATGTGTAAATATCATAAATTGCCAAAATACATGCATCATGTAAATATGCATAATTAGCATGTTTTTGAGTGAAAATAAAGGAATAAAGAAACACAAGAAAAAGAGGGAAATATTTAAAATAAATATTGAGCATCTAATCCCAAGGGAGGGCTCAGCATGGGCCTGACCACAAAAAGAACCCAAGTAGAGAGAGATAAGGTCAATCATATATGTACATACTCCTATGTATTTAAATAAATCTATTTTCCTCAAAATAAAAATTAAAAAGAGTTTCTCATATTTTGTACATATTTGTAAAAACAAAACTAAAATAAAAATGGAAAAATAAAAAGAAATAAAAATCTCTCTCATAAGTGTACATAGACCGTGTATATACAATAAAATGCCTATTTATTTTCTCATTGTAAATAATTAATAAACCCAATAAAAATACATTTTTATATTCCATATTTTATGGGGTAAATAAATAAAATAAAAATCAGAAAAATAAAAACAAAAATAAAAATCATTGCCCACCTTGTATATATACCATGTACTTATGTATATAAACCTATTTATTTAACCCATGTAAATACATAATAAAAATAAAATAGAAATACCTTATTATTCGAAATTTTATGTTGTAAATAAATAAAATATAAATTTGGTATAATTGTGCAAAAATAAACAAATAAAAATAAAAATAAAAAATCCATATGTATATACACTTGTATATAATAATAATATAATGTAAATACGTTATATATTTTTCAAAAAAATAAATAAAAATCACTAAAAAATAATTTGAAAAAAATAAACATTTTTTATGTCGAAAGTTTTTAAAATAAAATCATCTACTATTTTTAATTGAATTTCCAAATATTTAATAAATGGGGAATTCTGATTGGTCCACAGGGGGATTGTTGACCCCCGGTCAACTCCCCCCGGACCACTTTCTCCCGCGGATCTTGCTCCCGACCCGATTTCTCCTAATTTCTCCCACTCGATCCAACACCCATCCGCCTAAACCCCGGGCTCCATTTACACTTGATCCATCCGAGACCCTCGCCCGAGGGAGATTTTAGGGATCCGTGCACCATTGCATCTCGCCCGACCCCCTCTTATCGGACCCGCCATCATATAAAACCACACCTCCGACCACAATTCCTCTCCATCTTTGGCCTTCCCCCTCATCGCCAGTGAGCTCCTCTCCCTCTCCTGAGTGACAGTTGTGCGAGAGAGGGTCGAAGCGAGGCAACGGAAGCCGGGAACCACTGATCCGACGACTACACCGCCGTGCTCCACCGCGAGGTGAGCTAGAGCCTCTGGACCGTCGACCCATCAAGGCGAAGACCCCCGGAGGTCCCTGACATCCAGCACATACACCTTCTTTCGCCAGGTAGCGTAGATCACTCGTAGTTTAGGTTAGATTATAATCTTTAGTTTATAGCCCGTTTCGCTCCGTTGCCGTCGCCCGCCATCTCCGATTATCCATTCGCCCTTTCGACTGCCCTACCACCTCCATCAGACTTCCCTCCACCTGCTACGCCCTTCCATTCAACCCGGTTCGCCCAAGAACTGGGAGTTCAGCCCTCCTCCTCCGCCGCTCGTCGGAGGAATACGCTGCGACCCATTTTGTCACCCCCTTCACCCGCTGACAGGTCGAGGCACTTTGCCCTCAACCCAGGAGTCTTGCTGTGCCATTTTGCAAGTCAAAGGGACCCATCTGAGGGCCCAACGGTTCGAGCACAGCCGCCTTGCTCTTCCGTCGTCGCCGGAGCTCCCCGGAGCTTCTCAGCCTCATCGGAGGTGCCCACCAGCTGCGGATCATCGTGACAGAGCATTTCCACATCCCAGCATCCTCATCGAAGCCCCCCACCGCGCGCATTGGGCCGGCGAACTTCGCCGGCAAGCTGTTCTTGGAGGAGGTTCAGCGACCGTCCGATCGTGCCCCCTCGCCCAGTTCAGATCTTGATCGTCCATCTACGAGGAGTTCTCAGCCGTCTGATCTTCATCTGGGGTTGATCTGGACCGATCATCGACGAAGGGGTGCCCTTGTTTCTCAACCGTCGGATCTACACGTGGCACGCTCTCGACCGTCCATCTTAAATAAAGGGGTAATATTACTTAGGTCCCTATATTTACTGCATTTACTGTTTAGTCTTGTAAATATTTATCGTGGTTGTTTTTAATTTGGATATTTTGCATTGTGGACCTCGTGTTTATTTTATTTGCATTTTAGTCCCTGTCTACGTAGAACACCTGCATCGTCACGTGATATTCTGGGATATTTGCATGTATGGGCTTGGGGTTTATGCCTGTTATGAAATGAAATTAAGTTTTTGATATTTGCAGTTATACCCCTATGCGTGGTTTTTATTAAACATGTGCTGAATATTTGGGCTTTTTGTTCCTTTTACCCTAAAGTTTCCGTAGGTGTTACGATTAAGCCACTGGAACTATGTTTCTTTGCATTTAGGTCCCTGCTTGCTGTGTGCCTTGTTTTTATTAAATAAAATATCAAATCAAATCCAAATTAGGTAAAATTTATATACGTGGCTCCTGCTATTGTGTAAAAATTTTCCTAAATTTTTGGGACATTTTTGAGGCTTTTTCCTATTTTAAAAATTCAAAAATACGCATTTTTGTTACTGTTTGAAAAAGAAAATCAAAGAAAAATATAAAAACTTCTTTAAAAATTCAAAAAAATAGTGACAGTTAGTTTTAGTGTATTTTAGCTTCTATCAAATTTTGTGCTATTTGGATTTATAAAATCCATAAAAATTGTGAAACCCTAAAAAACTTATAAAAATCATTGTAATTTTATAAAAATAAAAAAAAATGCGAACTCTTTTCCTGTAGTTTAATTTTTGTCTATATTTTTCATAAAAAGTACCTCCAGAGTTTTATAGATCAATTTTATATTTTTAATTGATCTTTCAAGTGTGGCTGCACAATGACCCTTATTTTTCCTCTTTCTTGATTTTTATAAAATCAAATAAATATTGGAAAATTCTGAAAAATTCACCGAAAATACTTAAAAACCTAAAAAACATAAAAACATTTTTATTGGAATTTTCTATGTATTTTTGAGTGTTTTTAATAATTGTTGAAGTTGCTTGTTTTTACATTTCCTTATAAAATCAAAAACACAAAAACATTTAAAATAATTAAAATCCACCAAAAACATTTTCTCCTTTGTTTTTAGATTTTGACAACTTCGTAGGCCGTCTTGGCCATTCCGTGCTCCTTGAGTCCGACCGTGGTCGTTATACCAGGTTAATAAAGGTAGTGAGGATCGTTATTGATTTTATTCATTGATTTATACCTTGTTTGGTGGTTCTTAGATTTTCTTGATTGACCGATTCGCGAGTGATTGGGGTCGCAACAACCTGAGATATTTATCTTCCTTAGTCGCTCGTGATTTTTTGGCTCATCAGAATGGCGTCGTTGCCGGGAGCACGGCTTAGTTGTCGTTTTCGATTTTTCCGCGGCTTTCTTTTTCGCGGGCTTTTGTAGATATTTGTATATACTTTTTATATGAATTGTTTACATAAATTTTTCAGACTGACACTTCGGTTTATGTTTCTTGCGAGGGCCCGAGGATCGAGGCAGCTTCTTCGGAAGCTGAAGCAACCGCGGGAGTTGAAGGCACCCTCTTTCTCTACGAAGCCGTAGGAGAGCGCGAGAAGGAGGAGCCGAAGTTAGGGAGCTGTGGAATAGCCGCGAAATAATCGTAGGATTAACCGTAGAATTAGTTTAGTTTATTTTGCAGCAGATATTTTATTGTAATAATATAGGGACAGACTTGGACACTTGGTAGATTTCGGGGTTGTTTCGTCGAGCACCGATGTGTTCGGGGGACCTCAACGAGATTTTCGCAGCTTTTCGCGGTTTTCTAGATTTTTGACCGTTTGTTTACTACTCATTTGATTTACACATTTTTAGCCCTAGCTTACGAGTTTTCTTTGATTGTGACATAATTAATTAAGGCCAAACCCTAATTATCTGCATGTTCCTATAGCTCGGTAATTGGACTTAATTAATTAAATCACTAAGAAAAAGTTGGCTTATTTGAGCTCTGATCTACGTGCCTTGAGGAGTCACATACAGTGCGTGCAGGATCTGTTGTGGCAGACACCGAGTGGCTCCCTAGATAGGACTCCGGACCTAGGCTCGAATACCCGGCTACTGTTCTTCACGAGTAGAACTGCTTTGTTTAGGACCGGTTTTCGCGTGCATCATATAGGTAGTTTATATTCAGTCTTTACTTTATGCGCGGATCACTCTGCATGTAGACTGCTGGAGTCAGGTATGCATTTCTTACTCTGCATGCATCATTGATTCCCACGCATCGGCTTTTTCATTTTCTCGCTCGATTTTTGGACTTAAAATAATAGGGAGAACCAAAAAAATCGTTAGGCATTGTTTTTTTGAAAAAGACTTAAAAACAAAAACCATAAAATTGGGATTGTTAACCAAACTTGATCTTAAAAGACATTGACCTAATAATTTGTCTTGGGAGCTAGAGCCATATCCAATTTCTTGACAGACTACCGGCTTTTTAGTTAGGACGGTCTATTAGAAGTATTGGATCCCTATCAGCTCGCTTAATCGCTCTGACAGATTGTTTGATCACCTAATAAAATAGACAAGATAATCGAACGATCTCTTACGGTCATCAGCTCTTGGTGCATAGGTGAATCAGGGGTTTGCTTGACCGGCCTTGATTGTGTTTTCAGATCCCGTCCGTCTTCTTCTCCTCTATCTCTTCTTCTAGTCAGCTATCTCTTCTCCCTCCCATCCTCCCTTCACTTTTCTCTTCCTCTTCTATATGCCTGGATGATGGATCCCCCTCACTTCTGGCCGACTCTTGCGGCTTCTTCTCCATCTTCTGACCATCAGTCCAGTCTTCCTTCGAGGGAGGTCAGATCTCCGACCAACCTCCTGTTCCCTCCCTCCCATCCCTTTCATTCTTCTGGGCATGTTGCGCTACACGTCCGTGGAGATCAGATTGAGCAGATGCAAGGCCTGGACGATGCCATTGCTGAGTTGAAAGTGCACTTCGGACACGATCATAGAGAGCAGACGCGACTATCAGATGCCTCCTATGCCAGCATGATGGTTGAGCAGATAGGACAGAGAGCTCAGTCAGCTTCTACATTAGGACCATTCATTCTGGGTTTGGAGCATATTCAGATACTGCCGACATTTTCAGGAGAGGTGCACGAGGAGCCCTATCTTCACCTGTCCGAGTTCGAGGAGTTTTGCAGGACACAGATATATTCAGATATCACTGCAGAGGAGATGATGCTGAAGACCTTCCCATTCACACTTCAGGATAGAGCCATGAGATGGCACCGACGGTTGGGAAGGAGATTCGCTACGTGGGAAGACTTACGGTTCGAGTTTCTACAGAGATATTTTCCCCAGCGTAGAGCAGAGATGATGCGGTCTTTGATCGCAGAGTTTTCAGTAAACCCACAGGAGCCACTACATGAGGCATGGCCAAGGTTTCTTGACCTCCTGAGGAGATTTCCCGAGCACGAAATTTCACCGATCAACCTTATCGAGATCTCCATGCAGGGGATGACCGCAGATCAGATAGCACTGGTGATTACCTCATGTGGTGGTTCACACCGCAGTTCCGACATTGACTTACTGGATACCATCTCGCGGTTACTTTCACAGAGACCACCTTCACGAGATACCGTAGTCGGGACAACACATGAGGATGTTGCAGTTTCAGTAGAGTGTGTCGCACTACATGAGGATACCGTTTCTACACACTAGCCCGAGGACTTGGATTCGGCAGCACCATAGAGTACAGAGGACATGACTGCTACAGTGGAGGTTTTGACCCAGAGTCTACTTGAGTTCCCGTTGGCTTTCCAGCTAGAGTTCGAGTCAGTCCCAGAGTTTTCAGTTGACGATTCTTGGATATCAGATCTTCTGATACTCCAAGACACAGAGGAGCCCCCACTACTACAGCCATTGACCCAGCCATTTCAGAGCCCAGTCCCGGATGATTCAGCTTCTTTTCTGTAGAGACACTTCTCGGAGTCAGACAGATACCCAGACTCAGCTCAGCAACCACAGCTTGATATGGGACACCACTTTGAGAGGCCAGACATAGAGAGTCCCGTATTTGAGCCTTTTGTCCTCCACTTTGATGAGACAGATACATTTTTTGAGGACCAGATGCCAGCCAGCATTGCCGCAGAGCGAGAATCAGCCGCAGTCACCTTACCAGCCTCCGCGATGATGATCAGTACCTTCTCCTTCTTCCAGATTGCCGAGAGCCAGATTTCCGATGATGATGCAGCCTGGTGCACAAAGTGGGTGCTTGACAGCAGCGTAGATTCCCTTATATATCCTAATCCTCTACTCCTCACTGATGATCTTGCATTTTTCCCCGAGGGTTATCTGCGGGAGAATGTTGTACATGATGAATACTCGGTTTCACCTTCTGAGAGTGTATCCGATCTAGCAGATCACGAAACCGAGTCTCCCGATCACTCTGATTCTGAGTCTTCTCACCTCGACGACCCTCACGAGGATGAGTCGATCTTTGAGATATTCGATGATCTGTCTGATTTTGCTCCATTATATGCATCGGATATCAGTTTTCTTAGAGAGGCTCCTGATCTTCACTTACAATACCTCTTTGAGACACTGATTGACGTGGAGAATTCCATGACTTATCCATCCTTCTCCATGTTTGATTTCTTCGGCTCTACAGTTACACTCCAGTCTGATCCTGAGCCGATGATTTCTTTTGTGCTAGCAGACCCCAATCACATATTCTCATATCCTTCGCCGGTAGCAGACACCCGCCTGATTGCAAACTGGGTGTCCTTTACACTGTTGATTTCATCGTAGTTCATCCACCACAACTACGACAACAATACAACATTTGCCTTACAGATGTCGTCATGAACCTTGACACAGCATTATCCTAGCCTTTGCGCCCAGCTAGGGGCATAAAATCTAGCACTTGTTGAGAGGCACCTCAACATTGTACCCTTTTGTATATACGTGCTTCGTCTTGGTTTGATCATTCTTTCTGCCGTATTTGTTTTTACCCCAGGTCTCGATTAGGATTATCTTTGTTATACTTAGGATATACCTCATCCTAAGTATAGGGGGGTGGAAACACCGAATTGTTCATAGCATTCTATTTCATTACTCCTGTCGTTGCCTATACTTAAGGATCCTTCACCTTAAGTATAGGGGGAGTGATGCCCTTCCATCTTGCATATATTTGTCTTCTTCGTCATTTCTACCCCTGTTTTTTTGCCTATACTTAGGGATATTTCACTCTAAGTATAGGGGGTAGACCCTGTACATCCTTCACTCGGATTTCCCTTCATGTACAACTTGCTATACTTAGGATTACTTGATCCTAAGTATAGGGGGAAACACCGAGTCTTCTTCATTCTATTCTTTGATTCATTTTTGTATATACCATTCCTTTTCACTTCCCTATACCAAGCACGAGTTATGTCTTCTTCATCGCTCTTGATCACTCTGAGGACATCGTTCGAGCTAAGTATAGGGGAGTGTCGTATATGTTCCATATATACTTTAGCCATAACTCATACTTTGTGTGAGTGTGTTAATAAATAAAAAATGGCTAAAAATCCATAAAAATTTAAAAATTTCCCTTGTACATAAAATTCTTCTTGCACATACCTATTTATTTATAAACTTATTTTTGTACAAATGATTATAAAATCTTTTTGTGTAAATAGCTTGTAAATATTTTCATATCAAAATTATGTATATAGTACAAATTTTTTGTAAAATGTTTTGAAAACAAAAACTTTGCAAAAACCTTGTGTAAATTTTTGTAAATATTTTGCAAAATTTGCATTCATGCATTATACATCCATGTTTTCAAACATTTTTCAAAAATTTTGCACATGTGTAAATCTTTGTAAATAGCATCATTGTAACTACTTGCACAGTTTTTCCAAATCATAGTTGACATTTAAATTGACCTGGAATTAAATTGACAAATGGAGCTTGGTTAAGACCTTAATCCACTTAATAATAAGAGGAACCTTATAGTGCTTAGGATTGAGACTTTTCAGGTCCATTGGGACTTAATTCTTTGAGTCCACTAGGCTATGAGCATATGTCATCTTGATGAGCCTATGTAGAGCACTTAACAACACACGCATGACTCTCAGAACAATGGCTTTACTTGCACCAGCACTTTACACATAGCTCTCCACGGATGAGGTGGTGAGGAGGCAGTTTCCTTTGGCTTGGGGTAGCATATGAGGGTAGTACTTCTAGGCGGAACCTCTCTTCTTCTTATAGTGAAGGAAGTGCGTCTCAACTTGGTCTGGTGGTTATGAAGTCTAAAGACAGAAGCTGTGGGTTGCAATAAGGCTTCAAAAGAGGGATAGTATACTGGCTCAAGAGGAAAAACTCCTTGTATATATGATGCACCATGTAGATATGTTGTACATATGCACATGAAAAAAATGTGCAAAAAGAAAAGAACTCCAAAAAAGTGGTGGGACGGATTGAAAATTTAATAACCCCACCAGAGTGTATTGATAACAAGGGAAAATTGATCGGTCGTATTGATCCACAAGGCGGATCAACAGTCGGTGTAGACCGCTCAAAAATCCCTAATTAGTCAACAATTAACCCACGATGTAAAATCAAACAATGACAAGCAAAAGTGGAGTTAAAACTTATTATTAACTATACATAAAATGTGTATAGTGTGCAAGTGTGTAGAGTGTCGAACTCAGGGAGCAAGGAAAGACAGATCAAGCAAGTGCAAAAATGTGAATGTGATTAAGTGTCTACAAGTATGTAATTTTTTGGGTTTTTAATTTTAAATTTTTTTAAATTTTTGATTTTATATTTTTGTATTTCGATTTTAAATTTACTTATTTTGTATTTTCTTTTTATATTTTATATTTTTATATTTTCTTTTTCTATAATAGACATATATATACAAAGTAAGGAAGAGAAAGATGGGGTATTTATAAAGATGAGGGAAAATGCTCAAAAATCAGGGAAATAAATGTTTTTGGTCTTTTTATGATTTTAAGATGTTTTTGTGATTTTTAGATATTTTTATAAATGTTTTTGGTATTTTTAAAAGTGAAAATACAAGAAAACAGTGGACTAACCTACTGGCCGAAATTAAAAAGAGGATTAAAAATAGAAATCAGAGTCTAAAATTCCTCAAATTAATTTTAAATAAAAGAGAATAAATCAGAGAAAATTTAAAAACTGAAATTGGATTTTTAGGCTTTTATGAATTTTTAATATTTTTATGAAGGTTTTAGGGGTTTTCTAATTTTTAGGAGTTTTCTTTTACATTTTTTATGATCCTTTGGTCTGAAACTAAAAGACACTAAAATAGACCTAATGTAATTTTTTTGGAATTTTTCAAGGAGTTTTGATATTGTTTTGGTATTTTCTAATGCAAACATTAGCAAAAATGCATATTTTGGAATTTTTATAAGCATTAAAATGCAAGAAAAATGCAAAATAAAAAAATGGCGTTAAACTATAATGCAACAGGGACTTAAGTCTATTTTTTGAGAATTTTTGGGGTTTTAAAGATGCATGCAATAAATGGAGGAAACAAAAAGAAAAATCACACTAGCAGGGTCATTAATGTAATTAACCAGAAAGTCCGGGGCCTAAGTGAAATTTTCCTCAACACTTATATAATGAAATAAAAACTTTGGGGACTAAGCATCAAGTCCCAAACCCGCAAGGACATGTTCGCAAAAACACCAGGAGACACGTGCGTGAGCACAGCACCTGACAGGGATGATCCAGCAATTATCAGAACCCTCGGAGCTTAAATGCAAATGTACCAAAACTATAATACTGCAACCAAAAGTTTGTAGATTAAAAACTAAATACAAAAAGAACCTAGGGCCCCTCTCCAAAATGCCCAAACGCATGTGACGAGCACGTGCGCAAGGCGGGGACCAAAATGTGAAACTACAAACGTTGGGGGGCTATATGTAAATTCCACCAAAATTTAACAGCTGCAGATGAATGTTTGAGCTTTATTTAATAAATAAAAAATGCGGGGGGTGATGATGCAATATATCCCACTCGGGCGCGATCCAACGGCGGCAGATCTATCACTTACGCCACGTGGCACGCTGGCGACGCCCGATACCGCTTTGCTCTGACGGCCTGGATTAGATGATCTCCTGACGATCCAACGACTGACACTAGGGGCGATCCAACGCTTCCTGTACACCTGGAAGAACGCGGCCAAATCCAACGGCGAGGGGGACTAGGGAAGAATTGGGAGGAACACTGGTGACCCGACGTTCTCCATGCTCAATCTTCGACCTCCACCGGTCGTGAGGCTCATAAAACGGCCGCGGCGACTCCTGAGCGGATCCTCTATATGCCTGGGGGTGCAAAACGGTCCGGCGGAGCTCGGAGTGGCGGTACGAGGTCGGCGGAGCCGTGGATCCCCAAGAACCTCGTGCGGCCTTCAAAATCCTCCCCCAGGTGCGCGATGTAGTTCCTGGACCTGCAAAATAAAATGAAGGCACGCGCGAGCAAAGTGCCGCGGTCCCGCAAAGGGGTGCAACAAGGTGGTGATGTGAAGTCAAAGCTCGCCGGAGCAAGCTCCGGCGAGGTGAACGGTGAAGGCGAAAATGGGGTGAAAGGATGAGAGGGATGGACGGGTCGATTCCTAAGACTAAGGCGAGTAAATAAATGCAAGAAAAAGACAAGAAAAGCAAACCTGGAGCCGTGAATGGCGAGATGGTACCTCGACGGACAAGTGGCCGGAGGTGGTTGGAATCTGATCTTCAGCCTCGCCACACCTCGACGGGGGGTGTGGGGATCTCCCCTGTTACAGGAGCTCTCCCTATACCCACTCCCGGAGGTCTGAAGCTTCTCAAAGGCGGTTCGAATCTTCAAATGAGGAAGAGGGTGGTATTTTGAATGGTAGTGAACAGGGCGAGAGGAACGAGGTGGCAACGGGTGCTGCGATGATCCATAATCCGAAAAAAACACTCGAGCGTGCATCATGGGTATGCGGGCTTCAAAAGTCATGAAGACGTCGACACAAGAAGATGCAAGTAGCATCCTCGAAAAATGCGAGAAGCGGGGTCAAAAAGTTGTTTTGACACAGGGCAGGGCATTGGGCAGAGAGTTGACCCGAGGTCAACTCTCCAGCCCTCCTGGTTAGTCCACGTGGACCAATTAGGAAAAAGCCTGGAAAAATGCTCCTAAATTTGATTAAATATAGCAAATCAATTTATTTATTAAATAAAAAATGATTATTATTTTATAAACTATTTTATGGTGATTTTTATTTATTTTTATGGGATGTATATTTATAAGTTACCTCTTATACCCTTTATAGGTGTCTTTATCTATATATTTTAATGTTTTATTTTTATTTTGTATATTTAATTTACTTAATTTTGTTTATTATTTTATAAATTTATAACGTATTTTTATACACTTGAATAAATTTTTATTTTATTTTTTATGATGTAATTTGTACACTTAATAAAATAGAAAATGTAATTATATATATATGTATATAGGTATTATACCTAGGTATTATATACAAGTATTTTATTTTGTATTTTCTCTAGGTTTTTATTCTTGTTTTAATGTACATATATATTATAAATAATATTTACAAATTATAAAAATATAAAATTATAAAAATAATGAATAAATAATAAAAAGAATATTCTAATCAGTATAATTATACAATAGGGGTCCAAAACTCAACTTTCAAACCGTAGCTCCGCCAAATGCGAAACCATTGCCATTAAATAGCTTATTTTAAACTATATACAATTAAAGGTGAGTTTGATGCATTTGGAGTTTTTATTTGGGAGATACCGGTCTAGGAAGTTGGTATTCTGGAATTTTATTCGGACCATAACTTTTTATCTGTGCATTATTTTTCTATGAAATCAATTTTGTATTTTTCTATGTTTAATTATCTACAACTTTCATTATCAAATTTCTTTATTTGATGTATAAAAAGTGGAACCAAAAATAGGTCCCAAACTGAATAAAGAATGAATTAAATAGAAGGGATTTTTCTTGTGTTTTGGCCCTTATCTCCCTCTACTTTATTCATTGTCAACCTATTCATCGAGATGCCTAGGTCTCGGGGTTTTGGGTCATAAAATATTTACAATATTTTATTCTTTTTATTTTCTTTTTTTTATTTTATAATTTTGGCTTTAATTACAGTATTTTATACACTATTTGCATACACATGCATGGATGCGAAGATGCTGGAATTAAAGGTATTTACACGCATTTGCCAGGGTTTTTGATGCCAAAATGATAGAATAAAGATGATGAAATGTGGATTCATCATCCCCCTATACTTTACCTTTACTAGTCCCTAGCAAACACTTATGCAATAGTATAGAAAATAAAAACAAAGAAAAGAAAAAGAAGAAAGTGGATTAAGTTTAATTATCAAACTTGTCTTCACAAAATCAAAGTTTGGAGCTTAAGTTAGACCTTTGGAATTTTAGTGCGGGTGGAACCTTAATGAGAACCGGATTTGAAATCCAACAGCCTTCGAGAATCCCAAAACTAGTCTCCTCAATAGCCAGGTCATAAATATTTCAACTCATACGCAAACCCTTACGACTATGAATCTGACTCGTACAGTGTAAGTGATGGTGGCTCTCCCCAACTGAAATGACAAAGAGACTGACTTCTCCAATATGACAACCCAATGATTCCCCAATCCAACAACTCATTCCTCAAGGAGCAGGATATTCCCTTCTAAGTTCAAGTGGCAACCAACCCAAGAGGAGGGGTGAAGAGAAAATAAAAACAAAGAAAAGAAAAAGAAGAAAGTGGATTAAGTTTAATTATCAAACTTGTCTTCACAAAATCAAAGTTTGGAGCTTAAGTTAGATCTTTGGAATTTTAGTGCGGGTGGAACCTTAATGAGAACCGGATTTGAAATCCAACAGCCTTCGAGAATCCCAATTTATTCAATTGTACATTCTACCAATTAAATTATTCAATTTATTCATTATACACTAGTTTTATAAATTCATATTTTTATAATTTTGTAAATATTATTTATAACATAGGTACATATTAAAATTAAAATAAAACCTAAAATAAAATGTAAAATAAAAAATCTAGGTAAAAACATAGATGAATTACCTATGTCATATATGTATATAAATAAAACAGAAATACATTCTTTTATTCTCTTATTCATTATATTTTTTATAATATTATAAATATTATATAAATTATGTTAAAAAAATCAAAATAAAACTCAATAAAATACCTTAAAATAAAAATATGTAAATAATACATAGGTAAAACACCTATAAATATATCTACATAATATACTTACCTATTTATTTAAGTGTACAAATAACATCATAAAAATAAAATAAAAATTTATTTATACTCACAAAGATTATCTATAAATTTATAAAATATAAGAATAAAGTAATAAAATAAAATATACAAAATAAAAAGAAAAATGTTTAGAATATAGATGAATATACCTATAAATACACTGATAAAAATTAACTACTAATAAAAAGGCCAAAAATAAATAAAAATCATAATTAAATACTACATAAAATAATATACATTTTTTATATTATATCAAAAAATCAATAAAATCATTTATTATTTTAAAATAATTATTTTTGAATAATACTTCTATTTTGTTCCTCGATTTTCCTCCATTTTCACACATGAACCATCCGTCATCAGTCCCCGATCCCTTCATGAAAAATACTCTCTAATCATCCGTGATTCTCACCGAGATTGCGGAACCCTTGTACATATCGTCGATTCGTTAATACCGGCATGTCAATAAGGGTGCGTATATACATGTTTATAAATAAACCTCCTCTTTCCTCCATTAATTTTTGGTCATTTCTTCATCCATAGACCCCTGGATCTCGGTCTAGAGCGTATCCCCATGACAAGGGGAGTCTCCTGAGCATCCACGATGGTTCGCAGAGGAGGAGGTGCACCCACGACCGCCGTCGTCAGTGACCCTACTCCCTGGGCGTCCCCCATGTATAAGAGCTGCGCTTTTATTATTTAGTTTGCTCACATTAATCTTAGTTTTCATTTCCAGTAATTAGCTTGATTCCTAGATGGTTAGCTTAGTTGAATCACTCAAACCCGTACTTCGCCAGGGTTGACCTCCAGCAAGCTCCTCCGCACGTTCTCGACATTTCTCAACCATGTTCCCCGTTTCCATTTCATACATGTGCCCTCTATGATCATTCCGTGCATCTCGTCCCCTCCAGATCCCTAGTGGATCAAGAGATCCAGGTGCTCCACTCCGTCGTTCGCCGGAGCACCTCCCCCTACCCATTCTGTGCCATTTCACCACCAAATATGGCTTCCAGATCATCTGTGTGCTTGTGCGTATACCCTTTGCAGGTATGGAGAGCTAAAGGACCCTCAAGGGTTGAGTTTCGAGGAAAAGTGAAGTACATGGGCACCCATTTCTTCACCGACCTTGTTGGAGAGCTCCCCCGAGCCTCGTGCTCTTTCGAGTCCTCCAGGCGATACATTGTGTCCCCAGGAAGCTCCTCGAACTCTCAACAGCTCGTGGGAGGAGCTAATGCACACGCGACATCAAATCTAAGCTCAGGAGGAATGAGGTTCTTCCCTGTTCTTCTGAGTACCTTCAGAACCGTCCGATCAGGGGAGGAGCCCCATATGCTACAAATGTCGTACGATGGAGCCTCGTCTCGACCGACAGATCCTCTCCAAGGATTTAATCTCTACCGCTCATCAGCGAATCATCATCAACCGTCAGATGAACGATACGTGTATTAGTGAACATCATCCGGCCATCCGTCTGCGCCTTATATGGGGTAATTTGCATATCTTAACCCCGCCTTTTTGTATTTATTATTTAGTCATGTAAATAAAATGCTTCGTTATTAAATAAGTGGAAATTTTGCATGAAGGGCCCTGTACTTATTTTAATTGCACTTAGGTCCATTCCACGTTGATGAATACTCATTCATCACTCTTTATTCTTATATTTTAGCTACAAAAACCTTTGCAAATACATGTAGATAGGTGTAAATACAAATAATTACTAAAAGACATGCATTGTATAAAGTTTAATAATTAACATGTTTTTGTGCAAAAATAAAAGAATAAAGAGACAAAAGAAAAAGAGGGAGATATTTAGAATAAATATTGAGCGACCTAATCCCAAGGGAGGGCTCAGCATGGGCCTGACCGCATAAAAGCCAAAGTAGAGAGAGATAGGGAGCTCATGTGTATAAATATACCGTAAATATAATAAAAATATTTTCCTCTAAAAATAAAAATAAAAATAGATTGTATTTATTTGTAAATATTTGTAAATACAAAATCAAAATAAAAATGGAAAAATAAAAAGAAAATTAAAAATCCCTTCATCATTGTATAAAAGCCATGTACATAGATCCCTTTACCTATTTATTTATCCCTATAAATAAATAAATTCAAATCCAATAAAATATGTACATGTTCCACATTCCATAATGTAAATAAATAAAATAAAAATTACAAAAAAATAAAACAAAAATTAAATAAAAAGAAATAGAAATCAAAACCTATATTGTGCAAATACCATGTATATAGATGTATATATCTATTTATTTACCCCTTGTATATAAATAATAAAAATAAAATAAAAATACCTTTTTATTCCTAATTTTATGCTATAAATAAATAAAAAAATAAAATGGGAATAAAAATGTACAAAAATAGCAAATTAAAAATCAAAAATTAAAAAGCTATATTGTATATATACCTATATATAGCACTATAGTGTAAATACCTTATTTTTATTTCATAAAAATAATTAAAAATCACAAAAAATAGAAAAAATTAAAATAAACGTTTTTCATGTTTTGAGTTTTTAATAATTTGGCCATTTTCTATTTTTAAATCAATTTTTAAATCATTACCACGTGGCCAGCCCTGATTGGTCCACGGGGACGTTCACCCCCCGGTCAACGCCCCCCCCCAGACCACCGAGCCCCGGATCCAAGCCCGCGACCCGACTTCTCGAATTTTTCCACACTCGATCCGATGCCCATATCTGCAAACCCTGGGCTCGCCTTCTTCCTCGTGCATCCGAGAGCCTCGCCCGATCATCGCGTGGGGATCCGCGCTTCGTGGAACCCTGCCTGATCCCTTCTTCTCGGACCTGCACTCGCATATAAGCCGAGCTCCGCCTCCCATTTCAGACATCTTTGGATCATTTTACGCCACCCTAGGACCTCCATAGCCTTCGCGAGAGTGACAACTCGCTTCAGGCCGTGTTGCAGCGAGGAAGGAGTGGAGGACCATCGATCCGGCAGCTACGCACCGTCGTGTGCCGCCTGGAGGTGACGCTCGAGCCTCGGACACCGACGGTCCTTGAGGCTAGGACCTGGAGCACCCCCTGCTCTTTCCCAGTCGACAACAGCCAGTAGGTAGACCTCTCTCCTTCTCTATTTCTTTAATTTTGATTTTCGCCCAATTTCCCCCGTCGTCGTTCATCACCGATTCCGACCACCCTCGCCTTCGTTTCAACCATCGGAGTCACCCATCATCTCCGTCGTTCCCCCGCGCACCTTCTTAGCCCACTCATTCACCCCAGTTCGCAAAGGAACTGGGTCTCGAGTTCCTTTGCCGTCGCTCCGCCAGAGCTCGCACGCCCCGCCGCACCATCTACCTTCACCTCCGCTTACAGGGTCGAGGCACTTTGCCCTCAACCCAGGAGTGCGTTGCTGTGCTTTTCAGGTTCATCCGAGCCCATCTGAGGGTCTCGATCATTTGGAGCATCCGCTCCTCCTCCGCCAGTGCCGCCGGACTCTCCAGAGCTCCTCGCCACCATCGGAGGGAACCAGTCGACGCGGGAGGCAAGGCGCAGCATCTCCGATCTTCAGCAGCCTCCGAGGAGCTCCCCCGTACACACACGAGCCCGGCGAAGTTCGTTGGCCGCCAGTTCGTCGAGCATCCTCTGCAGCCGTTCGATCACCTTCGAGCTCCAGTTTAGATCGTAGCCGTCCACACCAGGAGCAGCCATCACCGTTCGATCCTTGGAGGAGTGATCGTGACCGTCCGATCAGTGAGGGCTTCCCACGTTGCTTCCCAGCCGCCCGATCTTCCACGTGGCGAGGCTCCAGCCGTTCGATCAGGACCGAAGGATCCTTGCTGAGGTGCCACCCTTCCCCGACCGTTGGATCTCCACGTGGCGCCCATCCGAGCCTCGACTTAATAAAGGGTAAATTTCTTCTTAGGCCCCTAGCTTTTTAGGTGTTAATCTTTAGTCTTGTAAATATTTTAAAACGTTTATTTCAATAGGGTAATTTGCATGGTGGACCTTGTCTTTTATCGTATTTGCATTTATACCCCTGTGTGTAGTGGAACACGTGCTTCGACACGTGCTTTTGTGGGTTAATTGTATGTATGGACCTATGGTTTCAGGGTGTTAATGAATGAATTTATATTTTTGATATTTGCAGATATACCCCTGTACGTGGTTTATTTGTGCATGTGCTTTATATAGTGGGTTACACTGAAGCCCCTGGACTTTTAGTATGTGTTACTAAATAGTCCAGGAACTTAAGTTTTCTTGCAAATAGGTCCCTGAGTGCCCCAGGTCATGCTCTTTGCACGTGAGCTCTTGGGAATTTTGCACCGTACCCCCTGGAACTTATTTTAATTGCATTTAGGTCCCTGTGTACTGTGCCCTTGTGTTTGAATTTAATAAAATAGCAAATCAACTCCAAATTTGATGAAAATTGGATACATGGCTCCTGCCATGGCGTAAAATTTTCTCTAATTTTTGGAGACATTTTTGACACTTTTTGATATTTTAAAAAAATTCAAAAACACGCATTTTCTTTACTGTCTAACTTTAAAAATCACAAAAAATATTAAAACATCTTTAAAAATCACAAAAAAAATATATATTGCTTGTTTTACCTTGCTTGATTTTCTGACCAATTTTGGTCATTTTTAGATTTATAAAACATATAAAAATTACAAAACCCCTAAAAACCCATAAAAATTCTAATAATTAAAAGAAAAATCAAAAATTAATAATTTTGGTGCGTAAATTTTCCTTGTGTTTTCTTATCTACAAGAAAATTATCTTCAGGTTTTAATAGAGCAATTTTGCATTTTAATTTGGCCTTTGAAACCTGACTGGACAATATATCTATTTTCTTGTCTTGTTTGATTTTTAGAAAATTCAATAAAAAGCAGAAAATTACCAAAAATTTACCAAAAATAGTAAAAAATTTAAAAAAACATAAAAACATTTTTGTTTGTATTTTTGAATGATTTTTGAGTAGGTAAATAATTGGTTGTAGTTGGTTGTTTTATTGCTTTCCTATTTTCTTAATTATTTATAAAAAATCCAAAAAAATTAAGAACATTAAAAATCCACCAAAAATCCCTTTCTTTTATTTTATTTCATTTCTGGACTACTTCGTAGGCCGCAAGGCCATCACGTGCTCCCTGAGTCCGACTCTGGTCGCTATACCAGGCTAATCCAATAGCTAGGACCGCTATCGTTTTTTTATTTTATTCTTCTGTTTGGTGGTCTGCACTTTATTTTCTTGATTGAGTCAAAATTCTTATCGATCCGGGTCGCAACGACCCGAGGGTGATATTTTACCTGATCCGGATTAGTAGGATTTTGGCACATCACACGTCACCTCACTTGTCGTCCCATATGAAGAGGCAAAATTACATGGGAGCCCTTGTCAGTTTCTGTATTTATTGTTTAGTCCAATAAATTAGAAAGCATGTTGTATATTTTTGTAAAAATTGCAAGCATGTCCTAGAACTTTCATATATTTGTGTTTTAGTCCCTACCTGAATGCGTCACGTGCAATCCACGTGTTGGTAAAATTGCACCTATGCCCTCGTGGTTTTGTAATTATAATTCATTTCATTACATTTTTATTTACGTTGTATATTTTCTGGATATTTGCATTGTTCCCCTGTACTTTTATTTATTTGCAAAAATGCCCCTATAAGGACATGTACTTTTGTATATTTTATCTATTTAATTAAAATACCTAACGTGCTCCAAAAAATCTACAAAAATAGGATTAGATGCCCCATGCATTGTACTTACACGTTACATGTCCACTTTGCATTTTTTGCATCTAATCTATTTATTAAAATTAAAAAGGAGCCTAAATAATCCTTATTTACATATAAAAATTCCAAAAAATATAAAAACTTTTTGAAAAATTCCAAACAAAATATATATAGTATATTTTGTTATTTATTAAGTATAGAAAACAATAAACCCTAAAAATAAGAAAAAGAAAATTATAAAAATCATAAAACTCCAAAATCCAACAAAAAATATGAAAATTCTATAAAAATACAAAAAATATGTTTTTCTATTTTATAATTATCTATATATTATTTATATATTAAAATTAAATTGGGTAATTTTGGGACCTATCTATTATTTTTAAGTCCCAAATTAATTTCAGATTATTTATTAATCACATATTTGGTATAATTTTGACTTTAAAAATACATATAAATTAACAGAATTTCGGAAAAATAACAAAAAATATAAAAAATAAAAATCACAAAAACATTATTTTTACTTTCTTTTATCTAATTTTACATATTTTTACTATATTGTATCTATATATATCTTATATTATATTTATAAATATACTTGTATTTGTCTAATTTTTAAATGAAAAAGAAAATAAAATACAAACTATGAAAATAAAATACAAAATTAAAAACAAAACTATAAAATATAAAATAAAAACCCACAAAAATAATAATATCGATAAGATATAAAAGACAGAAGTTTTGTGCATTCACTTGCTTCCTCCTCCTGTTTGCTCCCAGAGTTCGACATCTACTTGTGCTTACACCTATACACATTTGAATGTAGAGTTATAATAAATTTTAACTCCACATTTTTTAGATTCATTGATTTATTCTTGTTGTGGGTTAATTGTTGATTGAACACGAGATTTTCGTCGGTCACCGTAGCAACTGTGTTCCCGCCTTGTGTGAAATGCACGATCGATGATTATTTTCATGTTATCAGCCCCTCCCCCTCAACTTCCCCCTCCAACGCCTGATGTCACCCCTTCTTCTGAGAAATTAAGTGCACCTCCAACTCTATCCGGGTATCGAATGTGAAGTTGTATAGACCTCGAGCTATGTATCGTAGGCCTGACATCTAGACTCCTCTATGGGCAAGTAAGTGGTCCCCCCATCCTAGACGTCGAGACCTCCTTATCTCAATGAAGATGATGAACTGAAATGACTATGTCCCCAGCGGCCTGGGAGATGTCCTTTGATAGCTCAATACGGGTTGATTGCGCGTGTTGTTGAGAAGGATATGGTTAAACCCCGTTTCCCTCACTCCCCAGCCACAAGACCTCCATACCGGACAAGTCCTGTAACCGGGTTTGCACCCGTGCATCCCATCTCGGGTTGATCACAATGAGGCTCCGCGCCAGTATTGCTTGCATGACTCGGAAAGGAAATAACATGGTTTTTCATACCTCTTTTTGAGAATCTTGGATATGTGCTTCCATACATGGCACAACTAGAATGGGAGCACAGGTAGCTTGTCGTTGCAAACACCCTGCATATTCATTTCCTACAATCAAGGCTCCCAATTGCGTTCCCTGTAGAGGAATATGGGCGGGAGCTTTGAAATTTTCTTTCCCATAATAAAGGATTGGAGCCACCTTTAACGGGGGATACAAAACGTCCGCAGTAAATGGAGTACATTCCTTCATGCACCTCGGAAAACACTCCCTCGCAGTGAAGGCTCCAAACCGCAATTCATGTGGACAAACTTGAAGCGCTTTGACTTCCACGTTGGATGGGACTGTCACTGCCTCTACTGTTGCACTCACCGGACCGGTCCCTTGTTGCATCTGATCCACACCATGGCTGAGGCGTGCATGGATAAGGCGTCCACCATCGTTACACTGCCATCGGACATCCAGAATGAACGTCGAAACTCCTATCGTGGTCAGCACCAAATGAAGGGATTGCCCTCCATCCATACCATCCACCGGCCAAGACTTCGAGGATGAAACTCTCGGACCTGGATAATGTGATTTGGTCACTCGCCTCTGACAACTCCGGAATTGACGATATTCTCAACCTCGACAATTCTCGAAAGAACCTTCCTTACTCGATCCAGGCCACGCAAAAGATAAGAAATCCCTCGCACCCGAATCACCGACATATTTCGTGATGAGAAGATGTCATCTGTCGCATTTGTGCTCCGTAATCCATGTCGATGTGGGGAAGAGGGAAGAGGCAAACTTTAGAGGTCCACCATCGCTGGAAATTTCTTCAGGCGATAGTCCCCCTGCTCCCTGTTTTCTGCAGGTTCGAGCCACTTTCTCTATCTTTTTCTTTAGAATTTCAGCCCCGAATCTTAGATTAGGTGTTATTTAAATTAATTAGTCGATATCTTAGTATAATTTTAGGTTCTTTGTGTGCTGAATCTATTGGATCCTTAAGCTGCGGCTCAAAATCACCTTTAATCCCTCAATACTTCGACATACAACCACTCCCATTTCATTCATCGATGCTTTATCCATCTTTCCCTTCTATTTCACCCTCAATCATGTAAGGATTGAGGTCCACCAAATCTCATCCTTCTCCATTCACAGGAGCTCCACCCCCCCCCCCCTTAATTCCTTGTGCTGCAAGCTTTAAAATTGGTCGAGGCAGATTGCCTTGGGCCGTTGATCTTTTTCTGCAAGGTCTCGAGCCCAGAAGTCGTCCTTTCGCCTGAATCGTCATCATCCAGGAGCTCCAGGTTGCGTTGAGAAGATAGAGACCCAGGTCCCTATCGATGGGACCTAGATCCCATTGAGGTGGTCATGCATTTTAAATCAAAGCATTTCTGATCGAGACAAGGATCTGGCGTGAATAAGGGAGATGATGTACTGATTTTTCATGAAGATTCGAATCCGAAAAGATGAAAGCCTTGAGCTCCACAAAATTGTGAAGTCATCTCTAACGTGCTTCTAACACTATAAAGCCTAGGGGGAACAGTTGATTGGGGTCAACACAAGACCGGTCCCTATTGGGCCACGTTAGGGATGGACATGGGTCGAGATAGGCTGGGACCTGAAGGGACTAGGCCCAAGTCTGTCTAAATATTTCGGGCCTTGGGCTGGGCCTAGGCCCATAATTCTTTCTTTTGTTCGGACTAAGCCTAGGCCCGACCCATTTCTGTTGGGTCGAGCTTGGGCCGGACAGGTCAAATCCCCGACACATTATACATGCCTGCAAAAATATGTCATCAACTCCTCATGACTAATTGCCATGAATTCACCCAAAAAATGATCAATCCTTTCCCACTTCAAGAAGTGTGACTACATAGTTCATTTCTTCATCTTCATTCTGAATTTCTACATTGACAACGGTTGGATGTGGATTTGTGCATTGCTCTTGTAGTTGTGCTTCCAACATCTAAGTTTATTAATTAGACTATTAGTGCAAATGATAATCAAAATCAATCTCTCTAAATTATAATTAAAATAGTCATTTACAAAACAACGACATTCTCTAAATCAATCTCTCTAAATTATAATTAAAATAGTCATTTGCAAAACAATAACATTCTCTCTAACTGAAATTAAAGTCTCTATTTGTAAAACAATAACATTCTAGGGCAAACAATGTCTAAACTTCTAAAATCCATCACATGATTAAACTTCAATTGCTAAAAAAATAAAAAAATAATTATTCTATAATTATATACCCTAGGCTCTTAGCAAATAAGCTTGGATCCTTAGGGTTGGGAGGCAGGAGTGGGGAGTCTCGTAAGCAAGGCGACGAGGGTTAGGGTTGGGCAAGACCGTATGGCGGCAACGTCGGGGGGGGGGGTGTCGACGAGATGGCATCGTCATCTAGGGATAGGGCGAGGCTGGAGTGGGAGGATGGGAGGCAGGCGTTGGTGGGAGATTGTGCACGAGGCTGGGAGGCAAGAGGCTCGAGCGATGGTGGGAGATGGAGCGAGAGGCCGAGGCGATGAGGGTTAGGGGCTAAGCAGTGCATGGCGACATGGGGTGTGGGGTGTTGTCGGTCGTATGGGGGATAGGGGTATCGTGTGGTGTGGGGTTGGGACTTGGGAGGGGCCTTTTTAAGTCGATATTACTTCGAATCCTTCCTAGCTAAGGCTCGAACCATTTTCTTGGACCGGGTATCGGGCCGAAGATCGGGCCATATGTCGGGTTGGGCCTCGGGCCGGGTTGGTTTGGTCCAAGCAAACCCGAGCCCGTTCCAGAGTTTTTTTTGTTTGATATTGTAGGCCTAGGCTCAGCCCAATACCCTTTCAGGCTAGAGCTGGGCCGGCTCAGTTTAATGCCCATCCCAAGGCCACG
This sequence comes from Ottelia alismoides, assembly GCA_037367405.1. Lineage (NCBI taxonomy): Eukaryota > Viridiplantae > Streptophyta > Magnoliopsida > Alismatales > Hydrocharitaceae > Ottelia > Ottelia alismoides. Next base: position 600,811 of record JAZKJV010005352.1, on the reverse strand, counting down.
TGGACCGAATAAAGACAAAATTGAAAATAAAACCTTTATTAATTCAATAATAAATAGTAATTGATTTTATTAATTGAAATTTTAAAAATACTTCTTATTTTATATACGATGTTATGGGTATTTTAATTTATTTTTACTATATTTTTTGTTAGATGCTCATTTTTATAAGTATATACATGGTATAAATACCTATATTTAAATGTTTTATTTTTATTTTGTATTTCAAAATATATTATCTTATGTACATATTTTATATATTTATAATATATTTAAATACAAATTAAATATTTTTATTTTATTTCCTGGTTTTATTCATATACTGAAATACATATGTGTATATATAAGTATAATATAACTATATATTTTATTCCATGATTTATTTCAATTCATTTTTAATGGTTTTATTTTATATTTATATTTGTAATATGTTTCACATATTATTTACAAGTATTTAAAAATATAAGAAATGTAAAAATATAAAGGATAAATTAATTGAATAAAGTATGCATGTATATAGTACAATAGGACCCCAGAAAGCCAGCTTTTGTATCTTGACTCTATTTCAATGAAACCCAATTTAATTAGATAAGTAATTAAATTTTAAATAAAAATGGAAGTGAGTTTGAAGAATTTTGAGTTGATATGGAGAAGATATTGATACGTGAAGTTTGATTTGCGGTTATTTCATTTATGTGACCCAATTGCACAGTATATTATTTTTATGTGCAAATATTGTTATAATTTTCTATGTATTTTTGTGTACAAGTTTTGTGATGCTCATCTCCCTCTAGGATATGGGTACTCGGCAAAC
>JAZKJV010005351.1:0-33333 GCA_037367405.1 Ottelia alismoides | reverse complement strand
TGTCCTGATGAACCAATGCGTAATCCGAGCTGCGCGAGTCGATCACCGTACGAGAGAGCACCGTCTTTACAGCGCCTTGGGTGATTTCAGCACCCACCGAAAGAAGCGCATCTGCCATGGGAGTGCGAGCTCGGAAATTGAGTTTCTGAATTGCAGTTTCGTTCATCAAAACAAAAGGAGGCGTGATCTTCTCACCCGTCTCGACGTTCCTAACTTTGGGCACCTTCTCTTTGAATTCACGGAAGGGCAACGTGAAGTCTAGAACGCGCTTGTCAACCTCAAGAGCTTCGTCGTAGGTCGCAACGGGGTAAACCATGCGATATTCCTTTGTCACAAAAGCGTGAGCATCCACATAGAGACCGAAACCCAAACGAAGGCCCACTTTTACGTTGTCTTCAACCAAATATCGATCGTTCGAAGAGGTTGGATTGGGATTGAGCATAATCTCGCGCCGAGGCGTAGCGACAAGATCTAAAACCAACCCGGACTCAAATCCTACTTCCAAATCGGGACCCGACAACCGGTAACCGTTGCTTGGCCCCAGACCATACTGCAATCCTTTCTTAAACACGCGGCCAACATAAGTTTTCACAATCTGGTCCATGCGATCAGACTCGTTGGCGAAGTTGGTACTCAATCCATCGATTTTATCTTGAGTCACTTGGCCCCTAACAACGACTCCATCGGCAGTCGTGAGAGTTAGAGCTTCCTCTTTCATCAACTGAATTCCGTCTTGCCCCACAAGACCGAACGATTGAACGAGCTGATTGCGGCGACGAATCAGTTTCTCAACGTATAATTTTGAAACAGCGTCAGGCATTCGTCCCAGCGACACCGCGTTCTCGATTTGAGTGCGGGTAAACTGACCAATCATGCGGGCCATCCAACGACCATCATTGTAGGAAATGGCCTCTTCCAAACCCGACGAGTAAAGAACTTTATAATTGAAGTCAATTTTCTGACTTCGTATCGGCGTGAACCAAGTCAGCCAAGAAGCCTTCGTGGTTTTCGGCCAAGATGCCCCCCAAAGCGTAACCCGTGTCATGCAAAATCAAGTGTATTTCGGGAGCGCCGCCGCTTGCCGGACGTTTGATCACAAGCTTGTTGTTCTCTTCTTTGAGGTCGGGGTTTGATAGCCACATATTGAAGACCATCAAGCCACGCAATTCGCGAGCCGACGCATGTCCATTGTCTTTCCAGCTCCACGAACCAATCCGATCGAGTTCGTCCGAGCTACCTTCGACAATACCATCACCAAAAACAATGTAGTTGCCTTTTGAATCTTTTCCGCTTTCGACAATGTGCTTTTCAATGTCTTGCGGATTAAAAACCGAATCGGTGTTGAAGTAACGCGCAAAATCTCGCTTGAAGGTCTTCATATCCATGTCACCGAAGTTCATTCGGAAATTTCGCACGGGACGTGAGATGTCGACCGAGTACCCAAGAGCTGCCATCAATGAAGTTACAACGGGATCAGCGTGAACTTCACGACCGAACTTGAAACGGTATTCGCGCTTTTTCCCCTGAGAATCAACAAAGCTGAACTCAAGTTTTGGGGTCGATTGAGACTTGCGTATTTTCTCGAAGTTTCCTTCAGCAGCAGCCGGAAACTCGGGCGTGTTGATGCCCGAAAACAAAGGGCCTCCACCTTCGTAGTAGTTACTCGTGATGTCGATTTTCGAAATCGGAGTTGAAGGCTTTTTCCAGATGGTCACAGGAGAAGCAGGATCTATGCGTGACAAATCAACGGAGCGCTTTAGAGCAGCGTTCAAGTCGGCTACGCTGTAGTATTCAGCCACACCGTCTCGGGTTACACCTTTAACTAAGTTTGTGGCCTCTTTTGAGGCGTCTACTTTTTTGGAGACTTTCCACTTCTTCATGAGTGAGGTGGTTTGGCGCACCACTTCTTGAATCGTTCTTTCATCGCCATCTTTGCGAAGGGCGAACTCAAGTTCTAGAACCTTGACTGCCAAGTCTTGAGCTTTGTCAGAATTTCTTTCTTGCCTCAAAGAATCGAGCATCGAAATCGCCAAATCGTAGGCTCTAATCAACTTGTCGTTTTGAGCTTTCTTAATCGCTTTTCCAGCCGACTTGCTACTGTTGCCCACCTGAAGCGACAGTTCAGCCTGGCGTTTGCTGACAAAGTCAGCGCGCATCTGAGCTATTTTTGAAGCCGACAGTTTTCCGCGCTCCATAAAGCTGATCTGGATCCGCTGAATCAACTCTGAGTCGGCCGGGGCTGCTGCCCAAGTCGTGCCCCCAGTGAGAGCCATCGAAGCCAAAAGACAAACCGACAAGATACTCGACGAATAAGGAAAAAAAATATTCTTCATATAGGCCCTAGCGAGCAATGCCTATGCCATAGACAGCAATATCCCTAAACGTATGATTTCAGGCACATGCGTGACCGGGCCTTGTGACTAAGATTTCGACAGACAATGAGAGGCTGATCAAACGAGGGTCGCTATAACGAATTAGTGCATGTGTTTAAAATCACATAGGTCATGGGGAAATTTTTTTAATCCGGTCTGAAATGAAACATTCAACAGAAAATGGGACCCACTAAATGGAGCGCCCTTTCAGCCCGTTGATTTTTTCAAACACTCGGAACACGTAATCAGCCCTCAGAATTCGACCTTCACGCAAGGCTTTGCGCACCTTCGAGGGGCCCACGTTGTACGAAGCCAAAGCCAAATGCATGTGCCCATCAAACTGTTCTCGAAGCTGGGCCAAGTAGAAAGCTCCCAACAGAGTCGAGAGCCTTCGATCTCCCAAATGAAGAGTGGGATCTTCAAGAATCGCCAGAGGATCCGACGAGTCTAGAGTGGTTCTAAATTGAGGCCAAAGAGCCAAAGCTGTTGCGGGCAAAATCTGAAAGATTCCCTGCGCACCTTTCTCAGAGACCGCGTTCTCATCGAAGGAGCTTTCAATGATCGCAACTGCGAGCAAAGTTTCTCGCTCGATGCCATACCGTTTTTCGGCCTCAAGGATGTCGTGGGCAAATCCCTCTAGATCAAAATTTTTCGGAGCGACAAACCCGACATCTGCAAGCTTGACGAGCAAGGCCTCTTCTTCGGGGGTCGCCGTGCTCCATGTAGAATCTTGCAGCCAATCTCGCCCGGCAAACAAAAATATGAAAAGCAAAATCGGCAACAGAGCATAGACCCAGGCAGACGAGACTTTAGGCGCCGACAAGGTGGAGGGCAGAGAGGTCGGCAGTGTGGTTCGGGCCGTCATGCTGGGCGACTTCTAGGCCCGCTCCCAAGACCCTAGCAAGCGCAAAAATGGCTCGGATTCTGTTGCGAGTTTGCGTCAAAACTCATTCAACCTAGAGCCCTCGAGCGCGAGTTCTCTTTAAGCGATGGAAAGTAATGGCAAAACGATGAGCCTCGTCGCGTAAATGCGTTAGTATTTTTAAAGCCTCTGAATTGCGAAAGCGAATGTAGTTTTTTTGTCCTGGAACAAAAATTCTCTCTTCCGACGCCTCCACTTCGCTCGATTTAAAATTCCTTTGGGTTCGAGCCTTCGCGAGTCCGACCACCGGAAACGTTTGCCCTAGCTCCTTTAAAATTTCGAGAGCTGAGGCTAATTGTCCCTTGCCTCCATCGATCACGAGCAAGTCTGGCTTAGGAGAATCGGGCTTACCGTAACGCCTCGACATCACTTCTCGCATCGAGGCAAAATCGTTTTGTCCCGAAAACCCTAGAATATTGTAGTGCCGGTATTCATCTTTGGCCGGCCGGCCGTTTAAAAATACCACGGCCGAAGCCACATTAGCCTCGCCTTGCATATTCGAAATGTCGACGCATTCCATACGCACAGGCAGTTTCTCCAAATCCAGCATGCGCGAAATCGCAACGAGTCCATCTTCTTTGCGTTGGCGGAGCACGCTTTGTTCTTCAAAAAGCCCTCGCGCGTTTTCTTGAGCGAGTTCCCAAATGCGAGCCATCGAACCTTTGTGAGAAGCCTCAACAATCTGAGGAGCAGCCACCGAAGCTCCGACGGGCGAGCTAGCCACCGAAAAAGTAGCCAGTGCTTCGGAGAACGAGCTCCTATTACGGCAGCTCCATCGTCGGTTCCCGAAACATCATCGACCGGAGAGGAGTCTGGCAAACGAGTTCCCGGTGGCACAACAATCTCGGGCGGCAACTCGTGCTTTTGATAGTGTTGAAGCATGAGGGAAGGAATGAGGTCTTCATTCGGTAGAGCTTGAGAAATGTCGGCCGTGCGGTGCACCTGCCCTATCCACTTCCCAGCGCGAATCTGAACGATCATCACCACAAGCTCCCGTTCGAGCTCCTCAGTAGAAGGATCCCTCGTAGAAAGGTCGTCGCTAGGAGTCTCTCCGACGCTCACGCCGACTTCGACTTGCTCGAGCTCGCGGCTGTGTTCGCTTGGCCAAACCGCCCAGATGTCACGATCTCCCACGTCAAGCGTGTCGACCATGCGGCTTTCAAAGCCCTCCACAGTAGTTCGAATGGCCGCCAATCGATCTCGCAGGCGAGCCGCCCGTTCGAAATCGAGGGACTCGGCTGCTTCGTTCATTTCGCGCTCCCAAGCCTCCTCTAAATCGCGATTCTCGCCCTTAAGGAATCGACGAAAGTCATTGACTTGATTCATATATTCTTGAGCACTAACTTTATGTACACAGGGAGCAGTGCACTGACCAATTTCAAAACTCAAGCACGGACGTGAGCGGTTGAGAACTCAAAATCTCTACAATCTCTCAGCTGAAAAAGCTTGGCTCCGGCCTTCAGAGCCGACCTCAACGCTCCCGACATCGGATAAGGACCAAAGTACTCGTTGCCATCGCCTTTGACTTGTTTGCGAGCAATGTAAGGTCGCGGATAGGGATGATTGAGGTCGAGCTTAAGATAGGGATAGGTTTTGTCGTCCTTAAGCCTCAAATTGTACTTTGGCTTGAACTTCTTAATGAGGTTGTTTTCGAGAAGCAAAGCTTCAACTTCGGAGCCCGAACGAACAAACTCAAGATCTCGAACCTTAGACACCAAATGCAGAGTCTTGGCCGAATGCTGGGCTTGATCCTGAAAATAACTTCTCACCCGAGATCGAAGGTTCTTGGCCTTTCCAACGTAAATGACATGCCCCTTGTCGTCCTTCATTACGTACACACCCGGGGCCTGAGGGCACACGGCCAGGCGCTCTTCAATCGAAACCGGAGCAAAAACAGATGGCTGGCGAGAACTATCTTGTGAGAGGTCGGCAACTCCTTTCGCACTGGAGATAGAGTTCAATTCGCAAACTACGGGCGGGCTCGAATCTGAGTTCGAATGCGGGATCAATTCAGAAGCCTCCGGGGGGCCGACAACCGTCTCAACCGCTTTGCCTACGATCGGAGTCTCACTCCCCCTGAGCGTAGGATTCGAACCGAAGTTCGGATCGCCTTCAGGCCGAGGAATTTTTGTAAAATGATGAATCTTTTTCACTTGATACCCGTAAAAGATAATGTAGCATCCCGGCACAAATTACACACGCCGGGATCTCGAACCGCGACCATCAAAACAAGATTTTTAATCTTGTGTCGCAAAATACGGAGAAGGGGTCGGCAACCGCAAACCGCGGCCGCAAGAGGTGACGCTCAGTAGCTCACACGGCGGCCATCACGGAGCGGAAGTCGCGAACCCGGCGGAGGAACCAACCCACTTCCCGTAAATGGAGTACCCACATGACCGCAACCGTTACCATGAAAGACCTCCTCGAGGCAGGCGTTCACTTCGGCCACCAAACCAGCCGCTGGAACCCTAAAATGAAGCCCTACATCTTCGGAGCTCGCAATGGCATCTACATCATCGACTTGCAAAAGACGGTGAGCTTGGCCAAAGACGCGCTTAAGATTGTGACCGACCTCGGCGCGCAAGGCAAAAAAGTTCTCTTCGTGGGAACCAAAGCTCAAGCTCGCGACGTCATCAAAGAGCAAGCCGAACGCTGCGGCTGCCCCTACGTAATCGAACGTTGGTTGGGTGGTTCGCTCACCAACTTCCAAACCATGCAAGGCTGCCTCAACTCACTCGAGAAAATCCAAGAGAAAAAAGATTCGGGCGCTTTCGACCAACTCCCCAATAAAGAAAAAGCAGCGACCGACAAAGAGTACGATCGCTTGCTCCGCAACTTGGGCGGTGTTCGCCAAATGAGCGATTTGCCTGGGGCGATGTTTGTTGTGGATCCTCACAAAGAGCACAACGCTGTGGCTGAAGCTCGCACCTTGGGAATTCCTGTTATCGCGATCACCGATACCAACTGCGATCCCGACCTGATCGACTACGTCATTCCGGGTAACGACGACGCTCTTAAGTCGATCCGACTGTTCTCGACCGCAATCGCTGAAGCTGTTCTCGACGGGGCGAAGGTGTTCGAAAACCGTGTTCGCGCGATCCAAGACAAGCGCGAGATCGAAGCCAAGATTGCTGGCGACGCACCGGCTCCCGCGGCTCGCACGGGCCGCCCGCTCCTCGCGACAATAAAACCACAACCGACCGCGAAGGCCGCACCGTCGACGTTCGCCGCAAAGTTGTAAAATCTGACAAATCTGAAACCGCTGGAGAGACCAACTAAAATGACCGCGATCACCTCTGAGAAAGTAAACGAACTCCGTCAAAAGACGGGCGCCGGAATGATGGATTGCAAAAAGCTCTCCAAGAAACTGGCGGAGATCTCGAAAAAGCTGTCGACGCTCTTCGCAAAAAGGGTCTTGCAGCTGCCGCCAAAAAAGCGGGCCGCATTGCCTCTGAAGGCATGGTGGGCGCTTACCTACACATGGGTGGCAAAGTAGGCGTGTTGGTTGAAGTGAACAGCGAAACCGACTTCGTTTCGCAAACCGACGATTTTAAAAACTTTGTAAAAGACATGTGTTTGCACGTAACGGCTCACAAGCCGTCTTACCTTGCTCCGGCCGATGTTCCCGAAGACATTCTAGCTCGCGAGCGCGACATTGCACGCGATCAAGCCAAAGCTTCGGGCAAGCCAGAAGCCTTCTGGGACAAGATCGTCGAAGGCAAAGTTTCGCGTTACTACGACGAAAACTGCTTGCTCGAACAATCGTTTGTTCGTGACCCCAGCAAGAAAGTCAAAGACATCTTGCAAGAGCTCGTCGCAAAACTCGGCGAAAACATCAAGATTCGTCGCTTCACCCGTTACGAAATGGGCGAAGGCATCGAGAAGCGCAACGAAGACTTCGCGGCCGAAGTTGCAGCTCGCGCAGGCATTCAGAACTGAGCTTTAAGGCTCGTTCTGAAAGTTGAGCTCGCATACGCGGGCTCAACCTCAGAACCTGCCCGCAGAAGGCTCAAGCAGCCTTTGGAGTTCAAACCATAGAAATATGGGCCCAGAGAGAAATTGGATTGGAATGAGTATGAAATTCAGAATGGGCCTATAAGTTCGGACTCTCAAGCGCCGCTCATAATCAGAAAGCAAAGTTCTTTATTGAGCTTTGCTCATTCTGAATCTCTGAATGAGTTCTTACCACGCCCCACAAATCAAAGTAACCGCATCAACCAGCGAGGCCTGCAAAGGTTCATCGCTCACACCGAGGAAAAATGGCTAAAGGCAAAGCCCCCCAAACCAGAGCTCGCGCTCCAAAAGCTTCCTCAAAATCACGAGAGGTAGCCCCTGCCTCCACATCAGCCGAATCAAAGCCAGCCATCTACAAACGCATACTTCTGAAACTCTCGGGAGAAGCTCTGGCGGGCAAACGTGAGTTTGGCCTGGATGCAGAAATCCTTTCGTTCATCGCCGACGAGATTCGAAGCGTGCGTGAACTCGGCGTGCAACTAGCTATTGTGGTCGGCGGCGGCAATATCTTCCGCGGCATCCAAGGCTCTAAACAAGGAATGGACCGCACAACCGGCGACTACATGGGCATGCTGGCCACCACCATCAACGCTCTTGCTATGCAGGATGCCCTCGAACGAGACGACATCTTTACCCGCGTTCAAAGCGCGATTCGTATGGAGCAAGTGGTTGAACCCTACATTCGCCGACGCGCCGTGCGGCACCTTGAAAAAGGCCGCGTAGTGATTTTTGCAAGTGGAACGGGCAACCCCTACTTCTCAACCGACACTGCCGCAGCTCTTCGAGCTATGGAAGTTGAAGCCGACGTCTCATTAAGGCCACTAAGGTCGACGGTATTTACGATTCCGATCCCAAACTCAACAAAGGAGCAAAAAAATTTCGCTCCCTGACCTACATTGACGTTTTAAACAAACGGCTTGAAGTGATGGACAGCACCGCCACAAGCCTTTGCATGGACAACAAGCTTCCGATCATCGTGTTTAACTTGCACGAAAAAGGTGCCTTGCGCCGACTGATTTTAGGGGAATCGGTCGGAACACGTGTTCAATCGGCCTAATCTGATAGGAGACTCAAAATGGACATTCAAACCGACACAAAATCAAAAATGGAAAAAGCCGTAACCTTGCTCAAGGCGGAGCTTTCCAAACTTCGAACGGGTCGAGCAAGCCCCTCACTCGTAGAACACATCAAAGTCGACTACTACGGCACCCCCACCCCCCTCAATCAAGTGGGCCAGGTGTCGATCCCCGACCCAAAGACGGTGCAAATTGCAAGCTGGGACCAATCAGCTATCCCGCTCATCGAAAAGGCGATCATCGCTGCGAACATTGGACTCACCCCAAACGTGGACGGTAAGATCATCCGAATGAACGTTCCGGCCCTCACCGAAGAGCGCCGCAAAGACATCGCGAAGTCTGTGAAAAAAATCGGCGAAGATTGCAAAGTCGCCATCCGCAACCTGCGTCGCGATGCCAACGAAGCTGTTAAGGCTCAAGAAAAAGAGAAAGTCTTGTCTGAAGATCAGTCCAAAAAACAGCAAGAGCAAATTCAAAAACTCACTGACACCTTCGTCGCTGAAGTTGACAAGCTCGTCGAGGCCAAGAGCAAGGATGTCATGACCCTATGAGCGTTACGACTCCCAGTAGCAGCCGCAGCGAGAATCCGGTAAAGCTTTCCGAAAAATCGTTGCATAAAGTTCCCAAGCACGTGGCCATCATTATGGATGGAAATGGTCGCTGGGCTCGCGAACGTGGGTGGCACCGAAGTGCGGGCCACATTAAAGGCACCTCTAAAGTAAAAGAGATCATTCGCGAGGCAGATCGACTGGGAATTTCATTCCTCACTTTGTATTGCTTCTCGACTGAAAACTGGGGGCGTCCGGCAGAAGAGATCAGCGTGCTGATGGAGCTTCTCCGGGACTATTTACTTTCTGAGCGCCAAGAGCTGATTGACAACAACATCAAGCTACAAGCCCTAGGCCAGCTCAGCCGCATTCCTTCGGGAGTGCGCGAGATTCTAAATGACACGATCGAAGTCACCTCGAAAAACACCGGCATGGTGCTTAACTTTTGCATCAGCTACGGCGGCCGAGCCGACATTGCTCAGGCCGTGCAAAGCCTCGCTCGCGACGTAGAAGCTGGGCGGTTGAAGTCGTCCGAGATTACTGAGGATCTTATTGCCTCTAAGCTGTCGACCGCGGGAATGCCCGATCCCGATCTCGTGATTCGCACAAGCGGAGAATTCCGCATCTCAAACTTTCTGGTGTGGCAGTTGGCTTACACGGAAATTTATGTGACCGAAACGTTGTGGCCCGACTTTGACCCCTCACATCTGAAAGCCGCTTGCGAGGCTTTCTCGCAGCGCAAACGCCGATTTGGGCGCACAGATGAGATTCTTCCCCAACCGGCTCAACGAGCCGCCAACAAGGACGCTTTTCCTGCATGACTCCTGAACTCAGAAATCGCCTCCTGTGGGCCTTCATCCCCGCTTCTTTGATTTTGATCACCATCTTTGGAGTGGGTCCCGAAGCAACTTTTTTTGTGGCTTTGTGTGCAGGTCTTCAAGGATGGCGCGAATATTCGAGCATGATGGGCTTGCGGCAACGACCTGCGTTTCATTTTTTGGCCTTTGCCTTTATTGGGATCATTTTTAGCTACGCCTTTTTCATTTCGGAAGTTTCACTCTTTTGGATGTGGCTCATTTGGGTGAGCGGATTTTTCACGCTCTTTTTTGAGAAATTTCTCTACAAACTTTTTGAGGGACCTGCGATCGAATCCAATGCTCAAAGGGACTGGACCGTGCTGTGCCGATTTGTTTTAGGCCTGCTCTATGTTTTTATGATTTTTGGATTCGTTGGCCCCATTGTTTCCAAACGCCCTACTGGCGAGCAGCTGCTGCTCCTAGGGCTTATGGTGATCTTCGCGGGCGACACAGCCTCGTACTTTATCGGAAAAAAAGTATGGCAAGAAGAAGCTCTGGCCCGAACTTTCTCCTGGCAAGACGGTGGAAGGTGGATTGGCAGGACTTGGCGGATCGTTGTTGGCGGCCCTGCTCAACTACGCGCTCTTCAGAGCCTTTTCATCGGCGCCCAACCAATACCTGAGTTTTGGAACTTGTTTGTTCGTTGGCATCGTAGCTCCACCCCTGGCTCAGGCGGGAGATTTTCTAGAAAGCCTCATGAAACGCGCGGCTGGACAAAAAGATTCGGGCAACATTTTGCCAGGCCATGGTGGCATCCTCGACCGAACCGACGGTTTGGCCTTTGTTTTGCCTCTGATTTATTTCTTATTCCGATAGTTGAAGTCGCATAAAACGCCCGGCGACTTAACACATTGCAACAGCCTTCTTTACCCCTGTCTTCGCTGTCTTTTTACAAGAGTTTCGCGTAGAGTTTGTGGGATGGAATATATCTTTGGTTTTGTTCTTCTCTTAGGCATTTTGGTTTTCATCCACGAGTTCGGCCACTTCATCATTGCCAAGGCTTTTGGCGTACGGGTGGAAACTTTTTCGATCGGGATGGGAAAAAAGTTTTTCAAATTTCAACGAGGCGAAACGGAGTATGCACTGAGCCTGATCCCCTTGGGCGGCTATGTAAAGCTCACCGGCCAAGACCCTCGTGAGGTGGTTCCCCCCGAGCTTGCCCATAAATCCTTTCAGAACAAACCGCTCTATCAGCGGGCTGCGGTTGTTTTGGCAGGTCCTCTGTTCAATGCGGTTCTTGCAGTCATCATTCTCACAATTCTTTACGCCTCGGGCGTGCCTTCGCCAGGTGCTGTGTTTGAGCGTGTTTTGCCCGGAAGTCCCGCCGCTGAAGCGGGCTTTCAATCGCGCGACACGATCACCCGCATTGAACAACCCGACGGTCGCGTTTTTGAGATTCTTGATTTGAGCGATTTGGAGCGCGTCGTTGGCCGTTCGGCGGGCACTCCATTGTTGTTTACAGTGGCTCGTGGCGGAATCCAGGTAACCTCTCCCATTGCTTACACCCCCGTTAAGGGACAAGATCGAGATTCAACCATTGGCGTAATCACCGAGCGAGGAGTTGTCGAAGGTGTCGAGCGCAACGCACCAGGCCCTGTAATCGCTATCAACCCGGGAACTTGGGCCGAGCAGCAAAAAATCCCAGGATCCTTCTGGGTGACTCGTTTGTCTTTAGAAACGCCGGACGGCCAACAAACAGAAAAACAAATCGAAAGTTTTTACGCCCTGGATGCCGCTTGGAGCGAGTTGGTTCAAGCCGGTGGAGTGAGCGCAAAACTCACGTTGTTTGGTCACCAAGTTGAAACCGTTCCCTTCGCCGATGACGGAAAGAAGAAAACAGCTTCAAGCGAAGCCGAACAAGAAAAGTCATACCGTGTAGCCTGGACTGACGAAGCTTCCCGCCCTTCAATCAAACTATCTGAGGCAGGCTTGGCTCCCGCAGAGCTTGTAGTGGTCGACGTGAAAGATAAAAGTCCTGCCCAATTGTTGGGACTAAAAGCGGGCGATCGCATTTTAAAACTCAACGACCAAGAGGTTCTCAGCTTCAACTGGTTCCGCGAGAACTTGCAGAAGGCTGCCGAAGCCAAGGGAGCCGAGACCGTAGTTAAGGTGAGCTGGGTGCGTGACGGAAAAATCATGGAATCTCAGGTGAAACCTGAAGTGGTATCGTCGGCAGACCCGTTGACCGAAGTCAAAAAGAACCAATTTCAAATCGGTGCTGCTTTTTTGGCTTTGCCCGCTTCTCCCACCATGACAGTCGTCAAAGCCAAGGGCTTCGGCCAAGCCGTTTCGCTGGGTTTCTCGCGCACGGTGCGGCTGACCGAATCGATGCTCTCATCTTTTTATCACCTAGCAAAGGGGGACATCTCCCACAAAACGCTTGGTGGTCCTCTAGCGATTGCTAAAATCAGCGGCGATAGCTTGAAGCAAGGTTACGTGCCTTTTATGCGCATGATGGCCTTCATCTCTCTCAACCTATTTATTTTGAATCTGCTTCCCTTCCCGGTACTCGACGGTGGTCACTTGGTTCTTTTCATGATCGAAGCCATTCGTCGCAAACCATTGAGCATTAAAATCATTGAAGCGTGGACCACTGCAGGCTTTTTCTTGCTGATGGGTCTTGTGGCCGTTGTCATGTTCAACGACCTCAGCCGTATGGGCCTCTTCAATTTCTTTAAGTCGTGAGTACTTTGCAGCTCCCACAAGGAGGCCTCTGCGCTCTCGACTGGGGTCAGAAAAAAGTAGGCTACGCAACGGTCGACGAGCTGGGACTTGTAGTCACACCACGGGGCCATTTTAAACGCAAAGACATTTCAAGAGAGCGATTGTGGGAACTGTCTAACGACGATCTCAAAGCCCTTCAAAAACTAATTGAAGACTTTGAGTGCGGAGGCTGGGTGTTGGGCTTGCCCTCGCGCCAAGACGGAGTTGAGAATCAAGCAGCCCAAGGTGCCCGGCGGCTGGCCCAATCCATTGAAAAACACTTTGAATTGAAGGTGCATTTGATCAACGAGGCCCTCACGTCGTGGGATTCAAAAGGCGCCAAAGATGAAGACGCCGAGGCCGCAGCTCATTTGCTGCGTGATTTTTTGTTTCAACTCAAAACTCCTTATCGAAAGTGAGCGCCGTGATGAATCGGGGGATGAACGGATTATGAAAAGTTTTTTGGCTTTTTTGCTAGTCGTAGCTGTGATTGCAGCTGGCACATGCGGATACGTTTACAACGACTTTGCAGGAGTTCCAGCTCTCAAGAATCCATCGGAGAAGGAGTGGATCCTCGACGTCACGCCTCAATCGACCTTTAGTTCAGTTAAGAATTCTCTCGCTGCTTCGGGTGTCGAAATCTCGAAGATTCCATTTAAAGTTTGGATCGCCTACCACAAGGCCGATCGCAAGTTACGCGCAGGAGAGTACAAGATCAATTCTCGCTGGAGCCAGATGCAAATTCTCGATCACCTGCTAACAGGCGATTCGATCCAGCATAAGTTGGTGATCAAAGAAGGTCACAACATTTGGGATCTTTTCGCATCTCTTCAAAACGCATCGTTTGCCGACACCTCACTCAAAGACCTAGCTAACTTTCGCGAGCTGATGGGCGACCCCCGCTGGGTCGCGCGTATGCAAGTCACTCGCAGCAATCAAAACGAAACTCCTACACTAGAAGGCTTTTTGTTTCCCGAAACCTACAGCTACCAAAAATACGATTCTCCCAAGAAAATCATCGAGTCGATGCTTCAAGAATTTGAATCGCGGGCGCTCCCCATTCTCAAACAACATCCCTGGGGAGCCACTCCTCAGGGTCGCTATAGACTTCTCACCTTGGCCTCGATTGTAGAAAAAGAAAGTGGAGTTTTTGCAGAACAACCCTTGATCGCTTCAGTTTTTTGGAATCGTCTTCAGAAAAAAATGCGCCTTCAATCAGACCCCACCATCATCTACGCACTTTTGCCTGAATTCGATGGAAACATTCGCAAAAGCCACATCACAGCCCCCACCCCCTACAACACCTACACGATTCCCGAACTACCCGTAGGCCCGATCTCCAATCCCGGAGAGTCCGCACTGAGGGCCGTGGTGAGCCCTGCCACGACCGACTATTTGTTTTTTGTCTCAAAAGGGGATGGCACTCATGTGTTCTCGAAGGACTACAAAACGCACTCCAACTATGTTGAGCAGTACCAACTGCGCAGGCAGCCCAGCAAAAATCAATAAATTCTCTAGGGCATGAAAGTGGTTGCGATCGCGCTCAAAATCAGCAGCGAGATCGCTGCGATGGCGAGCCACTTTCCGTGGCGAGCTAAAAAAACCTCTTTTTGAATGCTCAAACGCGTCCAAAACGTTTGATTTTTTTCAATCTCCGACTCGAGAAGTGCCGACACCAAGGGCGCCGAACCGAGGGGCGCTGATTGCAGCGGGGTTGGCCGAAATGTCATATGAGGGGCCTCACCCGACAACTCCGCGGGCTTAAACATTTCAGGTCGCAAAATGGCTCGAGTGGGTTCTTTCCACGACTTGCCAACTTGATTTTTAGCATGATCCAGCAAATCGACTTTAAACACCGCCGACCCCACGCGCAGCTCGTCTCCGATCGAAATCTTCGACGAACCCTGAACACGAACTCCATTGAGATAGGTGCCGTTGGTTGAACCTAAATCCACCAAGTAGTGAAAGCCATTTTGCTGATCGATGGCGGCGTGCACACGCGACACTTTAACGTCGTCCACCGGAACACTAACCTCGACGCTGCGTCCAATGATATTTCGACCCGACTCAATCGGGTAAATGGCTCCAAGAGCCAAGCCCGAATCGGCTCTTAGAGCCAAGCGCAGGTTTTGGGGGCGCAGGCTGCGCACCGTTTGGCGGGTTGGATGATGAGTTCCATAAGAACGGTTCATAGCGGTTTTAGAGAAGCATTTTTTCGGCCAGGCCAAAAACCCAAGGGTTTTCGCATACCAAATGTCGATTTTTTGCTCAGCTGAGCGCATAATAGAGCCTATGGGTAAGAAATTCGCACTTCATCTGGTGATCTTGATGGCCACTTCCCCAAGCTTCGCGGCGCCGAATCAGTTTTACCCGGCTCTAGAAGCGCCTGAAATACGCCCCTCGGTCGGAGGATCTCGAGTGATGTCGGTGGGGTTTGAGGTCGAAACCCTGGCTCCCTTGTCGAATCCTTTCTCTTACGTCTCAGGCTCGGCCCGCGAGAACTTTCGATTTCAAGCCCCCTCAAGCTTTGGTCTGGAGTTCAACTACGGTCTCAGCAAATCGTTCGACTTAGGACTGAGTCTCGCCTATGGCAGGTTCGAGAGTCGTTTTCAGTCGGTTTCGGGTGCCAGCACTCGCATCGAGACGGTTCAGTACCGAAGTCTTCCGATTGCCAAAATTTTAGGGCGTTACCGCAAGAGTCTCTCGCCCGGAGTCGCGCTCGAAACAGAGCTTGGTTTAGGTTTTTCTAGTGGCCAAGTGAAAGTGAGTTCGACCGATTTGAGCACTCAAGAGAGTACTCAAAAAATTTCGTCGTTTGTGGGACATGCCGGTGTGGGCACCGGTCTCGCCTGGACCGATGAGATCTCTGTGCATTTCTTACTTGGCTACGGATACAATTCGTTAGGCGCCAAAACTTACTCAACCAACATTTATTCCGTTGCTCAAAACGCCTCTTTTTCGGGACTCTTTCTCAAGGGCCAAGTACGCTATCAGTTCTAGATCCTTACCGTGATCCAAGCGCGTTGCCTTTAAACAGCTGAACGTAGTTTGCTTTGCAAGACGACGAAAGCTGTTTAACCTTGGGATACTGAGGTGGTGATCGTCGTGACTACTGAGGTTGGATGCTCAAGAAGCGCATGCGGCCGAAGGTAAGAGTCTTAGATTCAGGCGAGCCACTAAATTCAGAAGCCAATCGGTTGTTGAGAAACTTCCAGTGAAGTTCGTAGAATTCAGGTAGCGACGGAGTCGATTTAGCTCGAGAGCTAAAATACAAATGGGGCACTTGGAGACTCGCTACAACTTGACCCATGTTTTGAGAGGACGTGGGTACAATGCCATCGTTGCGTTTGTCGGCAATTCCACGTCGAGCAAAGTCGAGCAAAATACCTTTGAACCCAAGCTGTTCAAAAACCGAAACAGCCTCTTCGGGCGAACTGATGAACGACAGGTAACTATAAAAAGGAATTCCTTCAACGAGAGGCGAGTAATTGGGATTTTGAGCATCGTTAAACGGTCGAACATTTTCTTCGCTGAGTTGCTCGACACCCGCATCAACAGTCCCAAGGTAAGCTCTAAGTATACGCGCCAGAGGTGTTCCACGATGAGGGGAAGAGATCGAGGTCATGCTTCGCATCACGCGAGAGACGGGGATGCGTCCCAGCAGGGGGTGATTCACAAATAAGTGAGCCGCCGCAAACCGCATCGTCAGCCCTCCCATTGAATAACCCACCATGTGGCACACGAGGTTGGGATCTTTTTGAAGTTCGACCTCGAGCAAGGTCACAAAACGAGATGCCAAAGTTTGAACCGTTCCGCCAAAACCCACAGAAAAAGTTTTCATTGGAACGCCCCGACTCACCAACTCTCGCGGCACGGTTTCAAGGGTGTACTTTTCACCCCCACCCGCACCCGGAATAAAACACATCGTAAGAGTTTCATTCGGAGCTGCACTTGCAAAGCTCGATAGCAAAAATGCAAAAACGATTCCTGTTTTGAATGATTTCATAAATCCCCCATGATCACTCGAGCCTTCACCCCAGATCCACGAGCTACTGAGCACAACGCAAGCCGTCAACACACCGTCACACAATCTTGCATAGGGGATAAAAACAGCTGCCGAAGGAGGCCTAAAAGGCACAGAGAACCTTATAAGAACTCACAGAAGAGTAACGCGATGCACCAGAAAAAACCTATCAAGTGAGGCCTTCAAATCAGTCGAAGCCTCAACGAATCTGACGAAACGCCTAATTGGGCAATTCGGTTTGGCCTTCAAAAAAGCGCAGCATGCGCTCGACGTGACCGCGTTTGATAGGATCGGGACACGATCCCAGGTACTCTTTAAAATCTTCAACGGCCTTAGTGAAACGCCCCGTGCGGCCCATAAGAATGCCACGGTCTTTGTAGGATTCAGCTCGATCCACAGGACACAATTCGATGAGAGCCGTAAGAACCCAATAAAGACGCGCGAGGTCTTCTTTTTCCATAAAGATCGCTCGCAAATTTCGCAGCATGCGCGACACGATTTCTGTAGGGTGCGCTACTTTGAGAGCCTCGGGTCCGAAAGGCACAGCTCCTCGGGTCCATTCTTTAAGACGCATTTCACAATCTTGAACGCTCATGAGTGCGCCTTGATCAAAGCAATCCACAAACCATTGCTGCTTCCAGTCTTCGGCCTCTTCGCGGTTCGCTTGGGCAAAATTAGGAATCATGCGCACCAAAAAGTGACCGGGAAAACTCACTCCAACCGAGCGCAAGCCCACTCCACGGCAAAGCCCCATGAAAACCAAGCAAAGAGAGATCGGGATTCCTTTGCGGCGAACCATAACATCGCTCATGAATGAGTTTTTGATGTTGTAGTAATTGGTCTTGTCGCCCTCAAACTGAAGTCTGTTCGCAAAGACCGAAATCACATGAGCGGTTTGTTCTTTGAGTGTCGCATGCTTGGGCAAGCCCTGAGCTACTTCGCTCACCAGGGCTGCAAAGTTTTGCATCTGCGCATCGACGTCGAGGTCCTCGTACTCAAGCTTAGAAATGAGCAACGACAGCAACACCGGGTCCCAATCATCACTCAAGGGGTCTTTCACGCGCGCAAGAATCTCTTTGATTTGCTCAAGGATCTGATTGAGGTGGTTGGTGCGCATGAGCATAGGGTTGAAAGGAAAAGAGTTTATCAGGGCTCTTCGTAGAGGGCAAAAGTGCCAAGGCTCTTTTGCAACGCTTAGATTCCACCTCACGTGAAAGTAGCCTTTGAACGTGCATCCATCTTTCTCCATTAAATTCAAATTGATTGCTCTCCGCATTAATTACCAAGGCCGCTTGCTCGAGCTCAACTCGGTTTGGTAGATCTAGAAATCAATGAAGAAGCTCAAATACTTTGGCTTTTATGTGAACGGTCTTTACGTGCAAACGCCCCACAACTTCACCATGAACGCGCCCTTAGGCGAGCCCGAAACTCACAAGCTCTCTATTTGGACTCTCGAAGATCAAAAGCATTCAGATTTGGACGAAAACCCTGTTGAGGCTGCCCTGCTCGGAGCTCACGAGACTTTCTTACAAGTTCAAGCAGGATTCTTTACACTGCCCGAGCGCCTGGGCTTTTTAGAACGTCTTAAAACCAAACTTTCCGAGCAAAAAGACAATTTAGCCCAGCTCATGTGCCGAGAAACAGGCAAACCTCTTCAACTAGCGCGCACCGAAGTCGACCGTGCGCTTGAAACCATTCAGGGCACCCTCAACACCGCTTCAGGATTTTTTGCTCCAAAGCCCATCTCGACCCCAGGATCTTACAGTGTCGAAGTCAGGCGCGAAGCACGCGGCCCCTTGCTAGCCATCACGCCCTTCAATTATCCGCTCAATTTAATCATGCACAAGTTGGCGCCGGCCCTCGCAGCCGGATGCCCGGTCGTGCTTAAGCCCTCGGCAAAAGCGCAACTCTCGGCCCTCACTCTTTGCGATTTTTGCCACGCCTGCGAATTGCCACCTGGAATGCTTTCGATGATTCAGGTCGAGAACACCCTGGTTCCTCAACTCATTCAAGACGAGCGCATCGCGCAGATTTCTTTCACAGGTTCGGCCAAAGTTGGATGGAGCTTAGCCGCTCTCACCACCAAGCCGTTTGCTCTTGAACTTGGAGGCAACGCCCCCGTTTATGTCGACGACTCGGCCGACCTAACGGCAGCCGCAACCAAAATTGCGCTCGGAGCCACAGCCCATGCGGGGCAAGTTTGCTTTCGGTGCAGAATATTTTTGTTCATCACAAGGCGGAATTGGAGTTTACAAAGCATCTTAGAAACGCCCTCGAGAGAGTGGTCTGGGGACATCCTGCCTTTGAAAAAACATGGTCGGGGCCGGCCATCGACGCTGAGGCCACCGAGCGCTTGCGCGCTCTTGAAACCGACCTGTTCAATCACGGCGCAGAGGTTGTGGCTCAGGCCTCAGAAACTGCGCAAAAACTTCCGCCCGATCTCACCCCCGAGCTCTTCAAAGATTCGCAAAATCTCTCGGGACTCATCCAGCCAAAATTTTTTTCAAAAGTACCGTTAGATCACGCTTTCTTTAACTCCGAAATTTTTGGCCCTTTTGCCTCTCTGAGCTCAGTCGAGAGTTTCGACAAATTTGTACTGAGAGCCAATGCCACAAAGCTCGTTTACAATGCGGAGTTTTCACCTCAAGACCTGAGCAGCAGCAGCAAGCCGCATCTGATTTGCGCTACGGCGGTGTTGTGATCAACGACACTTCAGCCGTACGCGTGGATGGAATGCCATACGGAGGACGTGGTCTTGCTGGAAGAGGACGAGAAGGCCCTCTGTACGCTTTGGAAGAATTTACAGAATACAAATCGGTTATTGCGCCGAAAGCTTAGCCATTGACTTTTGCAGGGCACGCCTGAGCTTGGAAGCCATAGCTCCCGGAGTCGTAGAACGAGTTCCAAATCGTTTGTCCCAATCGGACTTTTTGATGATGGCCTTAGCCATACTGCGATGTCCGCCGGCACAGCCAATCTCTTGAAACGCGTCTTTAAAGATATCTCCACAGTGCTCAATATAGCCGCAGTTGCGCGCTGAGATGATCACTCGGTCTTCAAAAACACCGCAGCCTAAAGCCCAAGCGGCTCCTTCGATTTGCAAAGCAAAATCTGCAGCCTGCGGAATCCACTCCTCGCGATCGACTCGGCCCAAAGCAAGCACGGCCACCCCTTTGCTAACTTTAAGATGAGACAACGAGCGACGCAAACACTCCAAATAACCCAGCGGCAACTCGGGGCGCTCAATTTTACGCAAGGTGTTTGTATTGATACGGGGGGTACAAGTACAAAAACGCATCAAGATCGCTTTCAGAAACTTGCCGATTGAGCATCAGCGTATCGGACTTGATTCCGTATAGCAGCGCCGTGGCCAAGCGCTGCGACACATCGATGTCAGCAGCTCTCAGAAACTGCGTCATGAGCGTTGAAATAGATCCCAGATCTTCGCGCAACTCACAGAACTCAAGCTTCGACAAATCGGCTTCAGAGTGAGGTGCGCGCGGGTGGTGATCAATCAAAGCGTTGGCCCGAATGGGGCGGCTTTGAAGAACGAAGGCTGGCAATCTACCAAAACCACTTTATCGTACCCAGGCATCTGAGGAGACACCACGGTTTCTACTTCGATTTCGAGCAAACGCGCCATGGCTACGTTCTCGGGTCGTGTGATTTTTCCGAACGTTACAATGGGAGCTGTTTGAGCGTTGCGGTTGAGGAGCTTGCGCAAAGCCAGAGCACTTGCCAAGCCGTCGGGATCGGGATCGTCTTGCAGCAAAAGAGCGATGCGTTCGGAATCCTTAAAGAGCTCTCGCAACTCTTGAACGCGATCCTGGAGCGTGAGCAGGTGAATTTCGGTGTCCATCCCCACCGACATCAAATCACTCCACGCAACGGTGCGTTTGTGCTGCGCCAGGGCTGGACGCGAGCCACGAGCTCCCACCTGCAAAATTTTAAAGGGACTTTTCTGGGCCTTCAGAGCCTCGACCACTTTTTGCGATACCAAAGGGTTTTGAAAACCTACAATGGCGTAAGATTCGCCCTCGATGTCGGGCGAGAAGATAAAGTTTTCTGCAGCAAAAGCCGCATTGTTCAAGCGAGACTCGTGGCGATTGGAAGCCGCCGCCGTATAAGCCGCACGCGACTTCACAGTTTGGCGCGCGGTTCTACTTGCACTTCGCCCAACACCCAGCCGCGTCCTTCGATCCAAACAGAGATCTCAGATCTGGGAGGAAGGGCCTTAGCAAGCGATTCAACCGGCCAAGACTGGTCACCGAAAATCACAAATTGAGAGGCCTTAGTCACAAGGGGATTATTTTATTCAGGCAAAAGATCGAGTCAACGAAATGCACAATCGGCCGAGCCCCGAGACTCCCAAAACCAAGATTTGGGGCCTTGTGTTAAAAGCCATCCGATGAGACGCTGAACCCCGCCATGAGCACAAATTCCCGACCCAAAACCTGCAAACTCAAACCTACCGAGAAAGCCCTTTGGAGTCCCTCTCAGGAACGCATAAACCACGCACACATTGTCAGTCTCTCCAAGAAGCTTGAAATCATTGAAAATTCGGAGTCGTCTGGCACACAGATCGTGTCTGCATTCCACCATTGGTCAACGACTCATCGCGAAGATTATTGGAAACTTTTGGTCGCCGAAATGGGAATTCGGTTCTCAAAACCCTTCGACCAAGTGCTCAAATGGGACGCCGAGAGAGCCGACGCTCAATGGTTTTTAGGCGCACGCCTCAACATCGCCCAAAGTTGTTTTCACCCTGCCCATCGCTCAGCCCTTGCCCTCGTTGAAGAGCGCGAAGATGGCCGCAAACGCCAGTACTCCTTCGGTGAACTCGAAGCGCTGTGTCTTCGCATCGCTGAGCGCCTCGATACGTTGGGACTTAAGCCTGGAGACGCTGCCGCAATTGATCTCCCCATGACGAGCGAAGCCGTGGCCATTTATTTAGCTCTGGTACTTAAGGGCTGTGCCGTGGTGTCGATTGCCGATAGCTTTGCGCCCGGCGAAATTGAAACTCGGCTGAGAATTGGCCGGGCCAAAGCCATCTTCACGCAAGATGTGTTGGTACGTGGGGCGAAGGGCTTGCCTCTCTATGAGAAAGTCATTCAAGCCCGTGCTCCTCGGGCCATTGTGATTTCAGCGATCGAAGGTAAGGTCCAAGGCCCAGCCCTTCGACCTGAAGATGTAAGCTGGTCTGAATTTTTAGGCGAAAACTTCTTAGTCACTCCTCTCTCAAAGCACGCCCAGACATTGAGTGAGTCCGGAACTTGAATCGGTCACGGTTGCCGTAGCCCCCTCAACACCTTCGAACATTCTCTTTTCTTCGGGTACAACGGGAGACCCGAAGGCGATTCCGTGGACTCACACCACACCCATTAAGTGCGGCGCCGATGCAAGACTTCATCACGATGTGCACGCGGGTGATGTGCTTGCCTGGCCCACCAACTTGGGATGGATGATGGGGCCTTGGTTGATCTACGCGGCCTTTCTAAATCGCGCGGCCATTGCGCTCTTTGATGGAGCTCCTACCGGACGAGCCCTTTGGCGAATTCATTGCCAATTCCAAAGTTACCATGCTGGGGCTCGTTCCGAGCCTGGTAAAACCTGGAAAGCTTCTAAGTGCATGGAAGGACTCGATTGGTCGCACCTCAAGGTGTTTAGCTCGACTGGAGAATGCTCGAATCCTGACGACATGAGCTATCTGATGAGTCTCGCGCAATTTAGAGCACCGGTAATCGAATACTGCGGGGGCACGGAGGTGGGCGGAGGTTACGCCACTGGAACCGTGATACAGCCTTGCATACCCTCAACTTTCACCACCCCGGCTTTCGGGCTAGATTTTATAGTCCTCGACGACGACTTTAAACCCTCACACAACGGCGAGGTGTTTTTGATTCCGCCTTCGATTGGATTCTCGAACACACTTTTAAATCGCGACCACTTCGAGACCTATTTTGCAGACACACCCCGCGGACCCCGAGGCGAGCGATACAGGCGGCACGGAGATCAGGTTGAGCTGTTTGAAAATGGCTACAGCCGGGCACATGGACGGGTTGACGACACCATGAATCTAGGTGGCATCAAAGTAAGTTCAGCTGAAATCGAAAGATGTGTTGTCGGGCTAAATGAGGTTTCAGATGCTGCAGCCATTGCGGTTTCTCCTCCCAGGGGAGGCCCGAGCTTACTGGTTATGATGGTTGTACCCACGCCAGCAGGACGAGCACTGCCCCTCGATGAGCTCAAAAACCGGTTGCAAAAAGCCATCCGAGAACAACTCAATCCCCTCTTTAAGATTTATGACCTAGTGCTACGAGAACAGCTACCGCGTACGGCCTCGAATAAAATTCTTCGCCGTGTATTGAGGTCAGAGTACCTCAGCTCACAAAATAAGCTGTAAACTGGAACCGGCGCGATTTGCAAACAGCGCTCTCGATGTGCCGTACATCGATGAACGGGGGAGAACGTTCATGTTTCGCTGCAAGCTTATAGGCTTTTATCTATTTTCACAGCTTTCGCTGTAGGCTTTTGGCTGCCCATTCGGCTGGTTGATTTTGATTTGCCTCAATCGGTCGACATCGGATTCGACCTTCTGGTCTCGGTTATTTCGGTGCTCAATTTGTATCTATACTTTCGCGAGACCAAAAAAAATCCACGAGTTTTAAAGAACTGGCTACAAATTGGAGTTGTGCTCGACCTCGTCTGCTTTGTTCCGTTCTCGCTTTTTGAATTTGCACTTTTTCAGACAGAAAGCCAGTCGCTACTCCTGATCAATCTATTGGCCGCTCGCCACGTAGTAAGAATAAAAAGTTTTCTCGACGAGTTCGACTCGCTTCAAGCAGTTTACTATCGGTTGATTCCGATTTTTTTGAGCATGCCTTACTCGTGCACTTAGTGGCATGCGGTTGGATCGCATTGGGCAGTGGCTCAGCTGGGCCAGACAACGACAAAGTGTTTGAGTATGTCAAAGCTCTTTACTGGTCGTTCACAACCCTCACAACGGTAGGTTATGGCGACATCTCAGCAAAAAACCAGTGCGCAAATGCTTTACTCATCTCTTGTGCAAGTGGTGGTGTTGGTGTTTTTGGTTTTGTTTTGAGCAACGTAGCGAGCCTACTCTCGCGCATGGACGCAGCCCGAGAACATCACATGGACAACCTCGACCGAGCAGAAACATTTATGAACTCGCACGCAATTCCCGCCCCTCTCAAACAAAGGGTGCGCTCCTATTATCATTTTTTGTGGTCAACGAACAAGGGGTACAAAGACCGCACACTCTTGCAGGATCTGCCGCAGAAGATGCAAGCTGAAATGTACTTTGCCATTAACCGATCGGTGGTTGAGAAAGTCCCCCTCCTCAAGGGGGCTTCGCAGGAGATGCTCGAAGACTTAATGGGCGAGATGGCGTCGAAAATTTTTGTGCCGGGTGAAAAAATTTTCCGCCAGGGCGAAGAGGGCGACGCCATGTACTTCATTCATCACGGTCAAGTTGAGATTCAAGATATAAACGGAAAAACAGTGGCCACCCTGGCCGAAGGAGCCTTCTTTGGTGAGGTGGCCCTGATCTCATCAAAACCACGCAACGCGACAGCTGTGACGCGAAGCTACTGTGATGTGTACGTGCTCCCTAAAAAGTCGTTCGACAAAGTGCTCCTCGCCTATCCAGCGTTTCGAGAGCACATTGTCGAGACGGCTCGTCAGCGAACCACGGCCACAGACAGCTGATGCACGGCGAGCCGTTTATCCAGGTTCGCCCGCCAGCGAGTTTCGGTTCCGACGATCACTAGCGACCGCATACACCGAGTACACCACGAGGGTCGCAACCAAGCCCTTCAAAAGATCTGTTACGACAATCGAAGCCACGGTTAACAGCCAAAAAGCCGAGTATACAGATCGGGCTCGCAACTCTGCAATGACTCGTTGCAAGTTCAAAAGCTTCCAACCCGTTAAAATAAGCACAGACGCCAAAGCCGCTAGAGGAATCGCGTTTATGATTTGAGGCGCGGCAAGCACAAAGAAGAGAATCCATATGCCATGCAAAATGGTTGACCAGCGGGAACGAGCCCCACTGTCCACATTTGCAGCCGATCTCACAATCACTCCGGTCACCGGAAGACCCCCAAGAAACCCGCTCAAAGAGTTGCCTGCGCCTTGAGCCAGCAACTCACGATTGAGATCGGCCTTCATTGCCACGCCACGCGCCTCAGTCATCGACTCAAGCGCTCGCGCACAGAGTAGAGATTCCGCACTAGCGACCATTCCCAATCCCAGGCCAAGCCCGATGAGCTCAAGACTCCACAAATCAGAAGAGAACGAGCTCCACACTCCCAGCTGAGACGATATGGCCTGACCAAGGGGCTGGAGCTCGACACGCGGAACACTCCCGACCGCAAGCCCCACAAGGGATACCAAAACAACCGCAACGAGCGTTGCAGGAATCCATTTAAACTTCCCAGCAACTCGACCCCAAACTAGTTGAATTCCTAGAGCAGCAGCACCCAACAAGAATGCACTTACATTCAACGTCGCAATCGATACCGGCAACTCGGTTATAGAGAGCAACGGACTTGAAGGAACGCCGTTTCCAAGGAGGACGTGAACCTGGCCCATTAAGATGATGAGTCCAATGGCTGCTAGCATTCCATCCAAAATGGACTTCGGAACGTAGGTAAAGAGATGGCCAAGCCTCAACGCGCCGATGCCAACCTGAAACAGTCCACCCACGACGGTCGCGACCGCCAAACCGACCAATCCATGTGTCTGAACAATCATAAACACTAAAGCCGCGAGTCCGGCCGCAGGCCCGCTCACCATAAGAGGCGCTCCCGCTAACGCGCCGACCAAAATCCCGCCTACAATAGCAGCCACAATTCCCGCAGTCGCAGCGGTGCCAGAGGCCAGCGAGATACCGAGGGTCAAGGGTAGAGCGACAATCAAAACCACTAAACTCGCAACCACGTCGGCGCGAGAAGGTAACTTCATTTTATAAAGTGTCATATTTTAGTCCGTACTCTGGAAAATCAAAGTTGTTGTTTACAGCCGAGCTGTAAGCAGCTGAGAGCCGGAATGAGGAGCCACTGAGTGCAGGCCGTCTCGTTGCTCATCTCCGACATCAAAAAATGAAACCTTCCCGGTGGCCAGATCGTATACAGATCCCGCAACCAGAAGCTTTCGAGCTTCAACCAGAGATCTCAACGTCAGACTCTGCTCCAACAGAGTGTCCATGGAATGAAGCCACATTCTGGCGAATCGACTCATTCAAACAACCTTGATCGCCACTAGATCCCGCAATTCGGTTGGCGCGATGAATCGAAGGCTCAATTCTTGAGACGAGGTCTCTCAAGTTCTCAGACAACGGAGAATCCGGTCGCGCTACAAAATCGCTCGCGGCTTTCACAGCGCCACAGTTGCTGTGTCCATAACAAGCACAAGGGGGGTCTCGAACTGAAGAGCGGCAAATTCAATACTTGCAATTAGAGAGGGAGCAACGACATTGCCCGCTACGCGCACCACAAAAAGATCTCCAAATCCCTGATCAAAAAGTAACTCGGCGGGAACTCTGGAGTCGGAACAAGTCAAAATTGTGGCGAAAGGTCGTTGACCACTTTCGGCCAAAGTTTTGAGCTGATCTCCAGTTGTAGCAAGAGACTGGACGGATCTTAGACCTCGTGTAAAGCGGACGTTTCCAGCCTGTAATCGTTCAAGGGACGTGCGTGCATTTTGAAAGTTTGACATGATTTCTCCAATTCCGTGTAGAGTTAAGCCTAAGATTTTAAACTCACGACTCGCTTAGGAATAACAGATAAAACCAATAACTTTCATTGCCAAAAGCGATACAAAAACAGTGCAAAAATTTCGCGAAGAGGTCTCTATTTTTTCGGAGCTGGAGGCGCTTGTTCAGCATTCTTTTGATCCCCCGAAGAAATGGCCTGACGGATCAAGAATCGCACCATCTGCGAACGCTTCGCGCCCCCGAGTAGCACTCGCATGTCCTCATGAAGCGAGGGATCGTTAACAAGCGCTCCCAAAGTGCCATCACCTCGCTCGATTTTCTCGAGCACCCGGCGCAAGCTTTTGAGCGCGGGGCCAAGGTCGTCGTTTGGCCCCCCATTGAGCAATGCCCCGACCGTGCTATTGGAATCCTTTAAATTACGAGTGGTCACAGCCAGAGCGCTCGTTGTTTTGTCGAGGTTCTCCAAGATCTGCGGCAACCGATTAGAATCGTTCATTTGCTTGATCATGGCATTTAAGTTGGCAGCCACTTCATTGAGGTTCTCAACCAGATTGCCACCTTTGCTCAAGTAGTCACCGATGTCTTTGGGAGCCTTGGCCTGGAGAACCTCATTGTCGCCCAAAGCACCGGCTTCTTTAGTACCAGGCGAGATCACGATCACCTTATCTCCCAAAAACGCCTTGAGTTGAGATCGAGGCCTCAGAGTCCTTTCGCACTTTACTGCGGTTGGACTTGTAGATCGAGAGCACGGTTTCGATGTTGTCATTGGCCGAACCATCGGCCGACTCGGGAAACTGAAACTCCGAGACTCGACCAATCTGGATGCCCGACAAAAAAACGGGAGCCCCCACGTTGAGACCTCGAACATCAACGAAAACCGTGCGCACCTTGGCTTCGCCACCAATGGTCGATGAGCCTCCCATGAAAACCACAAACCCCGCTCCGACAAGAATCGCTACGAAAACAAAAAGTCCTACGACAAAATTATTTGCACCTTTATGGTTGGGGCGTTCCATAAGCCATTTCTCCTGTAATAAAAGATTTAACGAGAGGATGCCCCTGAAGATCTTCAGTGCGTCCGCTGACTTCGATTTTTCCGTTGAGCAAAAGTGAAATTCTTTCACAAGTCACTAAAGCCGTTGGCATGTCGTGAGTCACCAAGATGCCACCTTTGCCCTTAGCTTTGAGATCGTTGATGATGTCCTGAATGTTTTTTGTGTTGAACGGATCCAGCCCCGCAGTCGGTTCATCGTACAAAATGACTTCGGGCTCGAGAATGAGCGCGCGAGCAAGACCGGCTCGTTTCTGCATACCTCCCGAAAGATCCGATGGGAAAAGTTCATGGGTCTTTGAGAGCCCCAGGAGCTCAAGGGTCTCGTCGATTTTTCTCTGCTTCTCGCCTCGAGTCAGCTGAGTATGAGCATCGAGGGGATAAAGTAAGTTTTCTTCGACTGTAAGAGAATCAAAAAGAGCCCCGCCTTGAAAGGCATAGGCAATCGATTTGCGCACCACATTCCACTCGCTCTCGGTGAGGTATGTGATGTCGCGGCCTTTGAACAAAATCTGCCCACTATCAGGCGACTCGAGACCAATCATAGCTCGCAAAAGCACGCTTTTACCCGAGCCACTGCCACCAATCAGACTGACCACTTCATTTGGATACAACAAAAAATCCAGATTTCTGTGAACGTGCTTGCTCCCGAAACTTTTAGAAAAACCTCGAACCTCGATGAGAGGAACTTGCTTCTGAGAGCTTGAACTCATAGCGTTCCACTCCGAACCCAGGCTTCAAAAATCCAAATCATCTTGGTCAAAACAAAGTCGGCAAAAACCACCATAACCGAGGCTGTCACTACAGCCCTTGTGGTCGCATTGCCCACACCCTGAGTGCCTCCAGTCGTGTTGAGACCATGGTAGCAACCCACGATGCCAATCAAAAATCCAAAGACCACAGATTTAAACAACCCGCCCACCACATCACGACTTGTAATGATGTCGAAAGACTTAAAGAAATAATCATAGGCGCTCACACCCAATTGGCTCGACGAGATGAGCATTCCACCAAAAATACCGATAAAGTTAGCAAGCATCGTAAGAAACGGACTTACGATCGTGCAGGCTAGAACTTTCGGAAGCACAATTTTCTGCAGGGGATTGGTACCTAGAGCACGGATCGCGTCGATTTGCTGAGTCACTTTCATCGACCCTACTTCAGACGCGATGCCCGAGCCCACGCGACCGGCCATCATGAGAGCCGTGAAGATCGGGCCCAGTTCACGCACTATCGAAATGGTTACAATTTTGGGGACATAAAGCTTTGCTCCAAAGCGCGCCAAGCCAAAACCAAACTGAATCGACATCACAAGCCCAACTGCCAAGGCAGCCACCGCCACGATGAGAAAAGACTTCACACCGAGCAAATACATTTCATTCACGACCGAAGAGAAGGTCGGTGGCTTTGAGAACAAAACCTTCCAGCTATCACTCACCATGCGGGAGAGACCGCCTAAGAATTCCAACGATGAACCGAATGAAGAATTCTCAATGCGCTTCAGGAGCGACGGCGGATCGGCTTCTTGCTTTGTGCTCGTCATGGGCGAACTCCCCCAGAAAACTGAAAACCCTGAATCACCTTATTGAACGCCTTTAGATCGTCTGCAGGCAAACGGTTGCGCGCATTCAGGGTAAAATCAAAAATGCATTCGTTCTTACGGACCACAGCAGCCATCGACTCCACGGCAACTCCGTCGAGAGATCCTTGCACTCTTGTGAGAAGCGCTTGACGTCCATCCAGGCTGATTTTGCTTTGCTCCACCACTTCACTCTTTTCGATCGGAGAAAGAAGCTGCTTGGTAAGCGATTCAAGAGAAGAATCGGGATACCGATGGCATACTGAATTGATGGCCAAGAAACTGCCCGTGTTGGAATTTTCAAACACAAAATCAGCTGCAGTGCCCTCTGTCTTTTGGGCTTTCCAATCTGACCCGAGCTCTCCAAACGAAAACCGCTGAGCTTTAGGATCTTCGCGAAGAGGTCCCGAAAGACCGCAGGCCGCTGCAAAAACGACCAAAACCAGAGTTAAAATTGTTGGCGCCGACACTCGCCAGAGGAATTGTGGAATGATGTTGAGATGTATTTTCATGAGTCGTCCTGTTAGGGTATCGGACACTCAGCCCAGAAAGCCAATCCACAAAGTGAGAGTGTCAAAATTCCTGCAACGCGGAGTTGCAGAAAATGCACTTTGCTCTCAACCCGACGCCTTGCCTGACCGATACAAGAAAGTGGCCCCACAACAGCAGCGCATTCTAGTGATCAATTCCCAACCCGAGCTCAGCCCTTGGGGTGAAAGTCGTTTGCCCGCACCGGACTCGACTCATTGGAGAACCGAAGAGTTATCATTGCTTCAGGTTCATGAGTGGAAGGACACCAACCCCCAACTACCCGTGAAATATATATGGGTCGACATCGACGCCGTTGCTCACACCGAAGGCCTAGACACTTGGGCTCTGAGTGCCTGGAGGTCGGCGTTCAACGATCTTGTGGCTAGATCGATCAACTCCGACGGAAAAGTCCCCACCCTTGTGGGATACACACGCGAACCTAATTGGGAAACCGCCCAACTGGGCGTCCGGCTTGGAGTGAGAGACCTCGTGCGTCTCAGCCGTCTGCACGATCTTTTGGGAACTCCAACCTCGGCAGAAGTTCCATCGACCGAAACTTCTCTAGATAGAGGTAATGTAGTTTCGCTCGAACAGGCCAAAGCGCAGAGAAACACTGCTATAGAATCCAAACCGACCCTCGAGCGTCTCGTGGTGCCGATTCCCAAACACGTCATCCCGTTCCCATCGATGGACTCGACGGAACAAGTGCTGCCGTCGAAGGCTTGCGCAAGCTCATTCGTCGAACGGCCCCACTCGACACCGCCGTTCTAATCCTCGGCCCGACAGGCTCAGGGAAAGAACTCGTCGCCAAAACGCTGCATCGCTACAGCCCCCGGGCTCAATCGCCCTTTGTGGCAGTCAACTGCGGCGCGATCTCTAAAGAGCTCGCTGAATCGGAGCTTTTTGGCCATGTCAAAGGTGCCTTTACAGACGCTCACACTGAAAAAACAGGCTTGTTTGCCGCGGCCGAAGGCGGCACACTTTTTCTAGATGAGATCACAGAGCTCTCTCTCGATGTGCAGGTTAAATTCTTACGAGCTCTCCAAGAAATGACCTACTATCCGGTGGGTTCGAGCACCGCCAGACCCTTAAACGTTCGCGTGATCTCTACGACCAAAGAAAGCTTAGAAGAAAGCGTCAAGAGCGGAAAATTTCGCGAGGATTTGCTTTACCGGATTAAAGTGATCGAAATCGATTTGCCGGCCCTCACTGAACGAAAATCTGACATCGCTGAAATCACCAAAACCGTACTTAAAAAGATGGCGCGAAAGCACAAACGTTCCGTGCCCGAAATCAATGACTCCGTACTCGAAAAATTTCTGCTCCATCCGTGGCCCGGCAATATTCGCGAGCTCGAAAACACGCTCGAACATGCCGCTACGCTGGCCTGGTCTGAGAATCGCTCGCAAATCGAAGTGAAAGATCTACCTGATTCGGTAAAGCTTGCTTCGATGAATGTGCCTGGTTCGGAAATGCACCTCAAAGAAGTGGTTCGCCGTTTCGAGAAAGAATACATCGCCTCAACCGTGCGGCGCCTGGGGGGTTCCAAAGAAGAGGCTGCCGAGGTACTCGGACTTAGTCTCGCGACTCTCTATCGAAAACTCGGCTAGCCTCGTTAGGCGCGAGCTTTTTTCATGGCTTCGACCATTTGAGTCCGCCACCGCATCGGCCAGACTTGCACGCTGATCGATAGTGTACCCCTTGGTCGAAATTCTAGGGAGCACATACACTCGCACCACAATTCCCGGTCGAACAAAGAAACTAGATTTAGGACACGCCTCAAAACTATTCTCGACCAAAACCGGCTGAACCGGAACTCCCGCGTCAATGGCCACGGCAAAAGACCCCTTTTTAAAGGGCGCGATGTCGAAGCCGTCGGAACGAGTTCCCTCGGGCGCCAGCCACACATGGATACCGCTTAAAATCTTTTCGCGAATTCTTTGGGAGGCCTCATGGCCTGAGGTTCGATTGCCACGATCGATGGCAATGATCTCGATCCTCGAGAGAACCCAACCAAAAATAGGAATCGAAAACAATTCGCGCTTGCCCACCATACGGATGTGCCCCTCGAGAGCCTCAAAGGCTGCTGGAATATCGACCAAGCTTTGGTGATTCGAGACCACGAGGGCTGGCTGAGAAGCGTCGTGATGCTCGCGCCCGTGAACCTCAAAGCGAAGACCAAAGGCATGGACCGTTACAAAACGATTCCAGACACGAACGGCCCAAGTTTGCCAATCCCTACCTGCCCCCAGCAGGACACCGACCAGCATGACGGGGCCCCAGACAATGACCGACAAAAATAACAAGAACGAGCCCTCCAAGAGAAGCAGCCCTCCACAGGGGACCAGGATAAAAGAAAACTCGAGCCCAAAGCGAAGGAGGTCGAGAGGTTTTATTTGGGACTGAGACATGCATGCCTCGAAAAATAAGCTATTTTTGAACAAATAAAAACCCGAGACTCTGTTCGGGGAGGAAGCAGGGCCTCGGGTTACCTGGCCCTGATTCGAGCCAAGATTCACTCACAGCCAAAAAGATCGTGAGATCTTATTCGTTGATCGCAGAGACCTTAGTTGATCTTGACGTCCACGAGTCGGGGTTGAGCAACCTCACTCTTGGGTATACTCACGGTCAGAATTCCATCCTTAAACTCTGCGCTCACCGCTTCGGCCTTTACATCGTCGGGCAGATAAAAGCTTCTCTTGAAACTTCCGTAGCTGCGTTCGATACGGGAATAGCGCCGACTGCTTTTCTCTTCGCTCGCTTCGGACTTTCTTTGCCCCGAGATCAAGAGTTGCGAGTCTTCGATTTTTACCTGCACGTCTTGTTTGGACACTCCTGGGATCTCGAGATCCACACGGTAAGATTTATCGTCCTCCGAAACATCTACTTTGGGAATCCACGAGTCCTGTTGAGACTCGGAGTCGAAACCGAAGAAACGCCTCTGAAGAGTCTCAAATTCTCGAACCGGATTCCAAACTTGAGGGTTCAAAACGTGAGCTAAAGATACACGAGTACGAGCGGTCATAAATACCTCCAATTTGACTATTTATTTTTTTGGACTCCTGATTTGGGAGCCTTAATTGAGCCTTGCTAACACTAAGCTGGGAGCTGCTTTTCCAGAGTCAAGCCCCCCTGAAGCACTCTGAAGCCCCGAAACGGAGAAGACATAAAAACCGCCAAAACGTCACCTAGAGTTCGTGCCCCCGCGTCAAAGTTTTGATAAATTTCTCTTTGTACAGAGACTGATTCAACAAAGTCTCTGGAGTTTCATTTGGGGTTTCTTGGAAAAAGGGGTTTTTTTAAGGGTCTCTCGAGTCGAAGCTAAGATTGCAGAACCGAAGCCTTCAAGGGGTTGATGGCTGTCTCTCCAAAGTTCTGCACTGAGGCTTGCAGGCTGGCGCTGCCAGCGCATTTTGAAAAGACAGGCTGCCTCCCTAGGCACCCAGTCAAACTCACAACGCGTTGGTAGCGCCGCAGACTCACCAGGCGGCTCGCAACAATTTTTCGCATCCACGCCCTGCATTTTTCTTTGCCTTGGCACTAGCATCTCTGCACAAACTTTCAAAAGGCGGATAAACTTTTTATCTATCTGAACCCATTAACAAGGGGTGCGGATATGCGGATAGGGGCGCTGGCAGCAGCGGACGCAGAACCGAGCCCGCCAGCACCGGACTCCAAAACGAGTCCGCCGGCAGCGGACTCAAAAACGAGTCTGCCGGCAGCGGACTCAAAAAACAGAGGGGCTTCACATCATGGCGATCAATCCACAAGCAAGTTTTATGCGTTCCCTGTGCGTAGGCGACATCGAAGAAGACATCGTGTTTCCCTACCCCAAAATGAAGGCGTCTGATCGCGAAACTCTCCACACCGTGATTGACTCCATCAAGCAATGGCTCGGCCCCTCGCGAAAATGATTTTCA
>JAZKJV010005350.1:0-172354 GCA_037367405.1 Ottelia alismoides | reverse complement strand
TAAATTAATGAGAACGAATGAAATTTTTGTGATATCAAGTTTTGAAAAATTACACAATTTGTTGCTTTTCTCTTCTTCATTACTTAGTATTCGCTAATTTTTATCCTATGATTTATGGAAAACCAACAGGTATCGGTGAGCCATCGCAAGGACTTTAAAAAAATCATCCAGCTTACATACTAGACATCCAGCCAACCACGGTAGCTTTACTTTTTAAGGTAGTTAGTAATCTTTTGTATATTTCCTTTCAAGCTGATGTACATGTAAATGGTTATAGTGTGACAGTGTATCATCTGAACTTTATTTTGTGAATGGAAAGTGTTGAAATACTTTCTTCTGAGTATTTTTATTTGCAGTCTATTTCTGAATGTTAGTTGTGATTGCTGAATAAATTATTGCTGAGTAACCAGATCCGGATATGGGAGGATCCGACGGCCCGAGAAATGGGGTCGCGACAGATACGAACTACAGGGACATCCTCCGAGGCTGCTCAGATGGGGCAAATGATGCTGGTGCCTGTCCACAGCGGTGGTGATGCTCCGATGAGGCCGAAATATCTGGGATGACCCGGCGATGCTGAGGACATGGAGCTATAGTGCTTCAATGTTTGAACCTCCAGATGAGTTCTTGGACGTCCAATCCTGCACAGAAGAGCTACGGGGTCGAGGGCAAAGTGCCTCGACCTGTTGATGCGCGAAATGGGTGGAGGATGAGGCGGAGTGTAGCCCTCCGGCAAGGCGACGACGGAGGAAGGCTTGATTCCTGTTCCTGGGCGAATTAGGGTTAACACAGGGGCGTAAAAGATGGGGAGAGGTCTCATGGAGGTGATACGGTCGTCGGTAGGGCAAATGAGTGGTCCGACCACGATGGATGATCCGAGGAATGCAAGTTGATCAGAAATCAAAAAGATCGAATCTAAAGCAAACAAAAGGTTATCTAAGCTACCTGATGAATGAGATCGTATGGGCTGAAGGTCGGGGACCTCCGGGGGTCTTCGCCTCGATGGTTCGACATGTCCAGAGGCTCGAGCTCTCCTTGCGGTGGAGCACGGCGATGAAGTCGACGGACCTAAGGCTACCGAGCATGAATCCTCGCTACAACACCCTCAGGCGCCTGCTGTCACTCGTGGGTGGATGTGGAGGTCACTGGAGATGAGAGAGCGGCCAAATATAGAGAAGAAAATGCGGATCCAGGAGATTATATACTCAGCGAGGTCCGAGAAGTTTGGAGCAAGGGCTCGCAATCCAAGGAACGGATCCCTAACGGTATCATCGGTCGTGTATCGTGGATCGTTCCTCGATAATCGGACCATCTAATCGAGAGGAATGGTGGACGGATAGGTTCATGAAAAGTAGGAGAAGTTCGGGTGAAAACCAGATTCGCGAAGAAAGGAGGTCCAGGGGGGCAGTTGACAGAGGTCAACGTTCCCCCTAGACCAATCAGAAAAAAGGATATTAAAAAGAATTTGTAGAATAAATTAGAAATAGAAAATGATTTATTTTAAAAATTGTTCAAAATGAAAAATATTTATTATTTTCTGAACTATTTTTTGTGATTTTTATTTATTTTTATGAAAAATAATTTAATCTATATACATTATACTATATTATATACAGGTATAATTTACCTATGTATTTTATACAATTAGTTTTATTTTTCTTATTTTATATAATTACCCCAATTTTATGTTTTATTTATTTTCAACATATTATTTGGAGTGTAAAATAATTTTTATTTTATTTTACGAGTTATTTCCAAGTGTGAAATAAATATGATGATATATATACATGTAATATGTACAAGGTTGTAGAGAGAGATATTATTTTATTTTTATTTTATTTTATTTTATTTTTTCTAATTTTTTGTTTTATTTTCTGTAAATATATATCAAAGGAATATAAATACATTTTGTGAAAATAAAATATGTACATATAATAAAGAATATACACAGGTGGAGTGGCCCTATCTCTCTCTACTTATTTTATTTGACGATCAGCCATATTGGGCCCTCTCTTGGGTTTAGGTCACTCACTATTTATTATAAATATTTCTTTCTTTTTCTTTTATTTTTTATTCTTTTATTTTTGCACAAATACATTCTAATTATTAATTATTAACAAATGCATGCCTATTGATAATTTATTGTATTTACAACTATATGCATGATGTTTTGCCAAGATAAGTTGCTAAAATAAAAGAATAAAGAGTGATGAATAAGTATTCATCAATAACCCAAAGGGCATGCACCTAAATGCAAAGGTTCTGAAAGGGCTTTTGAAGGTGGTCTTCCCATAGTTCTTAGAAGCAATGACCGCTTGGTTGTAGCCCAAGTACCTGTCTAAAAAGCAAAAGACTTCTCTCATGCTAAATATATGATCAATGAAGGGTAACAAAGAGTTGTCTTTCTTTGTCTAGTCATTCAAGCATCTGTAACCCACACAAAGACGCCACGACATGGATGCTCTCTTCTGGATCTTCTCCTTGTCCTCGTTGGTGACCAACTGAATGCTCAACTTCTTCGGGGCTACGTAAATGGAAGCCATCCACTTAGAATCGGAGATGGGATAAACGAATCTCGCCCCATACCTCTTTACAATCTCTTTCCTAACCACTTTTCGCAAGTTTGAATTAAGTCAACACTGGTACTCAAGAGAGGGTTTGGCATCTTTGTCTAGGTATATGTGATGTAAGCAAAGGGTGGGGTTAATCCCCCTAAAGATCAGAAATGCTCAGCTTATAGCCTTGTGGTTCTTTCACAAGGACTTTAGTAAATGAGATTCCTGATCCTTGGTCAACCGCAAGTTGATGATGATCGGATACTTCTTCCCTAGGCCTGCAAAGAAGATATACTTGAGTGCTGGAGGTAGGGATTCGAGCTCAGAATATGTGTTATCATTTGAAAAATCTAAGGTCAATTGAATTTGGGTGTATCTTGGTTGTGGCTTTGTTGTTGTTTATTTGTTGGTTGTGGCTGGACCAGTTTCTGGAATATTTGCCACCAAGTGTATCTTCTCATGAGTTCGATCGTCAAAGTTACCCAAGCGATTGATGAAAGTCGAGTCTGACTCATCATCCTCACCCTCAATTTTACTTGTGGGAAATAGCTCTAATAGGCCTAGGTCGATCGCTAAGTCATCAAGGGTGTAAGTGGATGCATCTTTGAGAACTCTAGAACCAATTTAGTTACCAATGTGAACCCAGAAGCTCACTTAATTTTAAGTTTAATTACATTAATTTTTACAAAATATTTTACCCAAACATGCTTTTAATATTTCATATTACACATGTAGCATTAAATATGGTAAGATGATTGTATAATATTCAATCTTACAATACGTCCTTTCCCTTCGGTAGAAATGAGTTTTCTCCCTCATTTTTATTTAGTTGATTAAGAAATAAGGATAAGATAAATATTATAAACATTAACACAAAAAATGATGTAATCCTAATGTGATCATTTATTCTATGATAACTCCTCCAGGATTAACTCTGCTTAACTTGAAATAGTAAGACCTTATCCTACAGCCTTACAATCTATTTAATTGTTATTTAATTATTTTTTCTGTCAACTTTATTAAAAATATTTTTAAAAAAAATCTTATCTATTTGATCTTTATTAAGATTATTTAAAAAAATTAATTTACATGTGTATGTATCTTATCACGGGCTTCTTCCATATGTGTTCAATAAATTTTATAAATTCAATTTTCAGCCGGATAAAGAACGGATAAGCACTAGTTAGTACAAAATCCTTCTATCTCAAGGACATCCTCCCTTCAATATTTCAGAAGAGAAAAGAAGACCAGAGGACAAGAGATGGATTTCACATTGGACTAAGCAGTGATCACCTGAGACATGGCGAGCAGGATTCTGCGTCCCCACTGCCAAGCTGCCCCGCGACCTCTCTCTGCTGCTGTCAGCCCTCTGCTCCAAGCCGACCTGAATGGTCACAGTTGTACCCAACACTCCGTACCCACTTCTCCTCTCTCCCTCTCCCTGTGCATATTATTTAAATCTCGACGTGCCTGTCTGTATCGATGTCTTTGCCTGGGAATTGGTGAAAGTGCCTACGTTCCATAAGTACATATATCATGAAACGGCCCTCAAGCGTTCTTCTTGGTCTTTGTTTTGGAGAAATGGGGAAAAGAGAAAGGCAAAAGGGAAAGCAAAAGGGGCGTCGTATGGGGTATGATGGTCGACTGATCAGAATGGGTTGGATTGGATGGTGTTCCCTCTGCAGCTCTCACTCGCTGATCCCCGTTGACTGATCAGATGGGAGGTGAGACCCTCAACATAGCGTGCGCTACCCAACAAAGGATGCTTCTGTTTCATCATCATCAAATATTCTCTGCTTTTTCTCTCTCTCCTCCCTCAAATTAATGCAATAAAATATATATACAGCCCGAGGAATCGATTGGGAGCAACATATATCTTTTAATTGGATATGGATATTGAGCGCAGATCTTGTGAAAGTTAAAAACTATGAGAGCATGATAAAAGTTATTCTTAGCACTAGATTCTGTTCATTCCATCTCCTCCAATCAATTAAGAGAGAGATGACAGAATTAGTGGTTCAGAGTCAATGTTCTCTACCCAACAAAAGATGCTTATGTTTTCATCATCATCAAATATTCTTTGTTTTTCTCTCCTCCCTCAAATTAATGTAATAATATATTAATATATATATATATATAAAGAAAGAAAATGAGCTATGTGCCTATTTGAGATGAGATGAGCTCACTCATATTTTACCAATATTTCTATCATTTGAGTTTAATGCTTATTTATTTACAGTTGTTATATCATATTCTTACTATTAGTAACTACTTTCATATAAAGAAAACCTTAGATTCACAGGAAATTGTCATTAGTAAGAAAAAACGACACTAGCAATACGAATAATAATACAATCATTTCGTATGAATTTAAGGTTTTTTTCTGAAAATAGTTACTACTAGTAAGAATATGATATAACACTTATAAATAAATAACTATTAAGCTCACAATGATAGGAAATAATGGTAAAAATGAGTGGGCTCATCTCATCTCAAATGGGCATAGGGCTCATTGGATAATTTTCCTCTATATATCCCAAAGAATTGATTCGGAGCAAACATATATCTTTTGATTAGATTTCGATATAGAGGATTGATCCTCTTAGAGCTAAAAATCAAGGTTTTAAAAACCGAATCGAACCAACTGGTTGAACCGGTTAAATCCAAGGACCAAAGGAAAAACGGTTCAACCACCTGGTTTTTATTCAAAAAATAAAAAGCAGTCAAACTGGTCAAACCCCGGTTGGACCCGTTTAAACCCGGTTGAATCAATTGAACCAAGCCATCGGTTTAACCCATCCATTTTTTGACAAAAAATAATCTCCAATAAATTAACAAGCCCCAGGCAGAGACCCCCCCTCCCCCCCCCCCCCCACCCCTCGCATCGATCTGTGGAAGTTGGCCTCCCCCGACCCCCTGCCCGCCTCCTCATGGGCAACCCAGGTTGGCCCTGACCTGCCCCGCCAGCTCTTCCCCGTCGGGCCCACTCCCCCCCCCCCCCCCCCCCCCCCCACTTAGTCAAGCTCGCCTCCCCTCCCCCCTCCCCCGGTTGTGGAAGTCGACCTCCCCCGCCTGCCTCCTCCTGGAGAGGGTCCCGCCGAGGCCGTGCCACTAGAGTTGGATTGCAATGACCTGGACTTGCGCACTTGATCCCTTCCCACATGCCGGATCACACGTTGAGGTCGGTGTCATTCCAGCCTCGGAGGGCTCCCGTGGGGATCGAGCAACGCGTGCTTGAATGCAAGCAATCCCTCATAATTGGCTTGGCTGATGGTCACCCCATCCCACGTCGATGCGGTGAGGACAAGAGATATGATGAGGAGGCGGCATTGCCTGGAAGCCCCCACACCCAACGCCTGCGAGCCCGCCTCTCCCGGCGACCTGCCACCCCCGCCTCCTGCCTGGAAGTGCCCCCACGTGCCTCAAGCCTGGAAGCCCCTCCCACCCGCCACTCCCTGCGGTCCGCCATCACTGCCTCCTCTCAGGAGATGTCACTTTTTATTATTTTTTTATTTTTTTAAAGTAGTTGGATAGATCATGGGTTAAATTAACCCAATGATATGGTTGGGTTAATAGAAAACTAACAGAGGGTTATGGGTGTGAGATGGCGTGACTATTTGGGGTTTGTTGTGTAATTCACGATTATGCAGGGTTATGATTGTAATTGCAGAATTACTCAGGGTTATGGATGCAAAAAACCCCTTTTAAAATTATTTATTTTTTACATCACATATATGTGTTTATATGAATTTTACAAAATATGATTATTATGCCCTTTCGAGTTTCTTTAAGAACATTTATACCAATAACTTTTAAGAAATTTCGTTTGTGCTGCTATATTTTCTTAAAAAATTCACAATATCATCCTTATGTTGGCATAAAATGGGAGCACAAGTGTACTAATAAAAGAATATTACTGTTGATTTTGTAAAAATATAGGAAACATGTGCAATTGTATTAAAAATATGGGTATAAGTGTTATTGAAAAAATTTGAAAGGACAAGAATAAACAAATCCTTGAAAGATATGATGTAGCATTTTTTGTAGTTATTTGTATGATATACTGGTCTAACTCGGTTCAATCCGGTTGAATCATACGAACCAAACCAACTGTAATAGCCCGAATCTATGGTGACCAGTGGAAACATATCAAATGCCACGTCTGATCCAAGTGTTACTCCTAATTGTCAATGATATCACATTTAACGGAAGGAACCATCTTAACCTTCTACTATAAATAAAAGTATACAAAACCAAAAATCCTTTGTTCCAATGGGCACAATGATATCCTTCCTTCAGACCTCGCAACGAGTCTCCAACTGTCACTAAATTTGTCCTCACATTAGGCTGCAATAAAACACAAGAATATATGGTATAAGCTTAACACTCAGTATATGTCGAGATAAGGTCAAACCGACTAGTGCAAAATCAAGTCTTCATTAGTCTACCTTAAACACTTCATTCATAACATAAATAATCTTAACATGAGAACGTAATATTTATCTTATTTTCCTATTATGAATAATATTTGCCTACATTGTCCACGCGTACAATTAGCAACATTTGCAATTGATTGTAAAGAAGAAGTTCGCTGATTTTTCCTAATCATTCTCATGTAAATGTATCATGTAAGTTACCTAAAAATACCAAATCTCATATGCATAAAGGTGTCACATCCATATACCTATCATTAGCAATATTCACAATATCCTTAACACAATATATGAAAAAGTAATTCACAATTGTAATATAACTTACTTATTCTTATTATTATGCATAAGGGTATTCATATTATACAGCATGCCATATTTCATGTATACGCTCACACATTCACTTTATTTACACATTTGGCACAATCTATTTATAGTTTTCACCCTTACCACGTTAGATAAAAGATATGACTTGTTACATGCAATATCATCCTATAAATATTTAATGAACTTAATTATGCATACAAAAGAGTATTCTTTTTGTATTCATGATTGCACACCATACTTTCCGCATATGCCTTTAAGGTTAGCCATATTTACACATATGCCCATAACCATAACATAATTAGATATATACACTTAGCATTTCATATAATTGCATAAATACACTTAGCATTTCACATAATTGCACATATACACTTAGTGTTTCGCATAATTGCATATATACACTTAACATTTCACATAAGCTCTTAGCTTCCTCATAAGCACTTATCTTATTCATTACGGATTTGTCTTATCTCATAATTTGTTGGGATGCTTTGGTGGCTTTTAACGTTGGCACAAGCAATCACTCAATCATTACATATAACATGATGACATCAGCGATGAGTCAATTGTGGACTTTCCACTAGGTTTTACTAAACCTGACACCTTCGGAAGTTGTTGCCCTTTAGGCCATCGATAAATGGAATGTAGAGGTGGCTCCCACCTTAGGTGTAGCACTTAGCTCCTCTTACAGTTATCGTGCCATAGCTCTTGTTAAAATTCTCGATTTAGAAAGCTAATTTATTCTTATGGTATTGGAGTTCACTTGATGGTACTAATCCCATTTACAGGACATTTCGTTACATTTTTACCTATGGTTGACACATATACACATACCTATTAAATCCTTAATAAGGTGGGGAATAAACCATTCTAATGTTATGGTATAACTTGTAAACAGGGAAACTTAATAACTAAGGTAACTTCAAAAACTAATTGTATTATTAATGCAATTAAACTTCAAGAAATATAATGTATAATGGTAGTACTTTCTTGATCCCAACTAGTTACTAAACCAAAAGAGGTTTCATTAATATTAGTAATACCATTGACAAAGAGAAATATATAAGAAAACACATGCGGACCTGACTACGGGTAAGATGAAAATTGACATATACAAATGCAAGCTACCCTCTGACTAAACTTCTTGAATAAATATCCTATCTGTCTTAACATATTATATTCCTAAATGGTTTAATGGTCATATATGTTGACACTTGCCATCAAAGATAGACGTCTTTTAATCATACAAAAATCAGCAACTATCGTAAGTATGTCATGTTGATTCTCATAAAATCAAGAATGTTGATTAGCATGCATGTATCGATGATGCATAATGTGAATGCCCTTCAAGGAGATAAGGGGACTAGAATATGCGAATATATAATGAGGTGTTCATCTGGACCTACCTAACATACACACAAAAACT
This sequence comes from Ottelia alismoides, assembly GCA_037367405.1. Classification (NCBI taxonomy): domain Eukaryota; kingdom Viridiplantae; phylum Streptophyta; class Magnoliopsida; order Alismatales; family Hydrocharitaceae; genus Ottelia; species Ottelia alismoides. Next base: position 163,616 of record JAZKJV010005350.1, on the reverse strand, counting down.
CCAGTTGGGTTTCGGCACAAGAGATAACATTATGGAGAAATGAGGAAAATGGATCATAATCGTTGGTTGCTCTCCATATCCCAAATATTCGAATGTCCATCCACAATATTCTAATGCCCATCCACAAATATTCTAATGCCCATCCACAATACAATTTTCTCGATGATGTGGATGCCCAGTTCTTACATAGACAATCAAATATTTATACTAATAACATTGTCTAACATTGACATATACAATGGTATGTAGATATCGACATGCAGAGAATTCTAACACGCGTTTCAGATATAGAACACGAGAACCTATAGTTCTCTCTACCATGTCACCAGGATCGAAAGTTTAACGGAGATTCAAAGGATATGTTATTCAAGACAGTTTTGAGAAAAAGCATGATGGTCGAGAATTGACATACATACAAAAAAATGGTTACGACACCTAATTTTACCATGTCATTAACTTTAGCAATTGATACAAATGTAACATGGAATATGTTCATCTACAAATTAATTGATCATAATAACGAACCAATGTATTCGACACATATCTAAATGTACGAAAACATGAAGACGGTTTGATTACGCGGATCCAGATCATCGCCGCTCACGCTGATGCACCTCGGATCTTGTCGGATCCAAATTCAAGGTCGACGGAAAGGTCGTCGCCAATGCTCACTGCATGCGTCTCCGATTCCATCGTATCAAATTCGATGTCGAACAGTCATTGACGGATCTGAATTCGGCATCGCCTCCTCTCCTTCTCGTTCTCTCTCTCTTTCTCTATTTCTCTTTCTCTCTCTCTCTCTTCTTTCTTCTCTCTTCTCTCATTTACTCTCTCCCTCTTATCTCGTTTCTCTATACACGTAGTTAGAATAATTACCCTAAAATTGGAACCACAACCTCCATAATTTGGGTGAACGAGTCCATCTCCAACTCCTCATGCGCACACACTCTCTCTCTTCTTTTATTAGATATCTCTCTTATTATTATTATCATCTCATTATTATCATCTCATTCTTATTTTAATTTATATTATTAAAATACGGGTCGTTACACCAACAATACAATGATTGGTCTTTTCTGATTTTTTGAACGGTTGATGTCATCACCGGTTCGACTGATTGGTCACATTGGTCCGAACATAAAAACCAAAAACCGATACATGCATGGCTTGATGTCCGGTTCGATTTTTAAAACCTTGTCAAAAACTGTGAGAGCATGAGATCAATGATTATGTACCATTAGATTCTGTCATCTCTCTCCTGTTGATTGGAGGAGGAGAGAGAAGAACATAATCCATTGGTTCAGATTTATTGCTCTCATGCTCTCACAGTTTTTGCTCTCACATGATCAACAAGGGTTGATTTTATTAGAGCCAAAAACTGTGAGAGCATGGGAGCGGTAAATTTGAACCACTAGATTCTGTCATCTCTCTCCTAATGGTCCAGAATTATTGCTCCCATTCTCTCATAGTTTTTGACTATTACAAGACCAACCCCTCCTCTCTCACACACACACGCAGACACACGCACACACGCATGCATGCATGCACACATGCACGCTCGCCCTCGCACACCACACGGACCCACACACACACCCACACACACGCACGCATACGCACGCACGCGCTCACACATATATAATAAACTTATCAAATCTTTTTTACTTATCAAATCTATATATATTATAACTATCCAAATAGTTATAATATATAGATGTATTTTCCAATGAGCTCGAGCATCAATTTTTATCTATTATTTTCATTTGTTGCAAAAAATTACTAGAAGATTTCATAAATATAGTAATTATATCATTCAATGATTACAATTTTATAAATAAATAATAGATAACATTCCGTTTTAAGATGATCTTGAATATGTACTCATGCAAAAAAAATTTACGATGATATTTTTAACATGTATTAGAACTTTTATCATTAATTGAGATCATTTGCTAGGTTTTACATCTTCGAAATCAATTTTTATATAATTATATTCATATTTTACTACTGAGAATCTATATTTTACAATTGAATGAATTGAAAGTACAAATCTTTTCTTTATTAATACTAATGTTGTATTGTTATTTACTAGTAACAAATCAAAATTAATGATACAATGGTACTAGTTACTATTGTATTGTCACTAATGATGTATTGTTATTATAGAGATAAATTACTAATATTGTGTTCTTACTTACTACTGAGCAAAACAAAAATTTTGATACTCTATTACTATTCACTATTGTATTATTACTGACGATGTATTATTATAGAGGTAAAGCGACTGGTGATGTATTGTTATTTACTACAAATGAATCAACACTACAACCGGATGGACTATTTACGGCGGTTAATATACGCCGCAAATAGGTAAAAAACCGCCGCTAATAAGCGCCGCAAATAACCCCGACGCAAATACTTTTTGCGGCGGTTGACAGTAACCGCCGCCTATGAAAACCGCCGCAACAAGTATACCAGCTTATTTGAGGCGGTCATTAAGAACCGCCGCAAATGGTAACCGCCGCAAAAAAAAAACCAGAACAGAACCTCTGCTAGATCTGAAACAACATAGCATAGATCTGCAACATAGATCTGCAACAACAGATTACAACTCACATAGATCTGCAACATAACATAGTAATTGAGCTTCTCTAAATCTGCAAGCAAGTATATATTGCAACATAACATAGATCTACAAGCAAGTGACATCATGCAAGGTTGGAAACAAACAACAAAAACAAGTAAGTCATACACATATTAGAACTTTCTAACAAGTTCTTCCACAAAGGAAATGTTCTCCATAACATATTTTTTTACATGATTCTAGATATATAACATAGTAGCTAGCTAATTATGAGGTGCAGCATCACTGTCGCCAGGGGGAGGGCTATCGTTGCTTGCACGATGCGGAACGACATGGTTCGATCTACTCAGCTCTTCAATCAGCCTTTGCATTTGTTGCATCGTTTGGGTATTCTGTTGCACTAAATCTCGCAGTTGATCTTCCCTCCCATGTGCCCTATCCAGATCATCTCTCAAGTCCGCCACTGTCTCCTTAAGTTTCTCGAACTCCTCCTGCGATGGCCCACCACCCATTCGTCCATACCAACTTGTCTTGGTGGAAGATGCACCCCCAAGTAGAACCCGTCCTGAATGTTGTGCAGCAGGAGGAAAGACGTGGCGAAAAGCATCCTCACCCAATTGTTCTGGAGTCGCATGGTCTGATGAAGGTTGACTCTGTATGAACTCTACCATGCGACCCTGCAAATTGAATGTCATTCATCCAATTATAGATACCCTTCCCTTTTAAAAGTTGGATTAAAATGAAAGCTTGACTTACATGGGCTTCTGCATAACTCTCATGGATGAAAAACTTATTTCCTTCTTTGTCTGTCGACTGCCGTGTTCTCTCAAAAAGTCTCACTCGATCCGTCATCTCCCCTGATGCAGCCTATAATTATAGAATACATCAGCAACTATTGCATTTACAATAGAACAAAACTAAATGGATCTCACATGGATGTGTTTTAACTGATCTAAACTTGTCCTTCCCAAGGTATGTGTGGGACCAGGAGCTTTTCTTCTATTGGCCGTGTTTGTTTGAGATATATTCTGTACGTAAGAAAGTAATAAAATTTGTAAAGAAAGATTCAAAATACTAAATATATTTACATCTATGTTGATTATATCTTGAACTCCTCACTGGTCCAAAAATCAATGGCAGCCTCCCACTCTGCATGTTGCCAGCCCAAAGGTGGATTGGCTCTTGCTTCAGCCTCGGATGTGAATTGGTCGAAAATCTTCATTTTTGGAATAGTTAGCATGCAATCAAGACACTACACAAACAAATGTAACAAATGGTTAAGTTATTACCCACCTTCTTCCCTCTACTGCGTACGTCCCGATGTATTTTTCCTGCTCGTTGCAGAATCCCCTCCTCGATGTCAGCATCATCACCCCAATCAAATACATTCTGGGTACACAAAAAAACACAAGTCACATAAAAAGATATGACCAATTTATCTAACTTTAATTCCATTTACCTTCATGTCTGAGATTATGGCAGCTCTCACTACTGGTGGGACTTTTCTAAAGTCGGTGGTACTCATTGGGATATGCATCCTCGCAGTGATTCCCAATCGACTAGAAAAAGGACCACTGTAATCCCCAATAGCTTGCCCGCCCTTGGTCACTTGAACTTTTATTCTTTCACCTGGCTTCAGTTTATTTAATTGATTGCATTTGGCACGACCTCTTCCTTTTTGTTGAGGAGCTGTTTCTAAAAATATTACATTCACTGCCAATTTAAGTAAGAAACATAGGTATGCACATTTATACCTGATGATGATGGTCCTGCAGTATCAGAAGGAGCTTCAGTGCCCTCATTCTCATGTGTGTCATGTATATCTTCATCCCCCTCTGCATTCTCCTCTGCATTCTCCTGTGCATTCTCCTCTGCATTCTCCTCGCTTGGCTCATGTCGTCTAGAAAAACGTGTACGTACCATCTACATTTATAAATGAGGTATTACAATAAACTTCATTAACAACAATTTAAATTCAAGAAGGAATAATTAAACAAATAAAAAAGAAGAATGTTGTACTTTATATCTCTACGTGTTCTTGATAAGCCTCCTCTTCTTCATAATTCTCATTTTCAACAGGCACTCGATAGCCTCGAGGAGTTACCTTTATTGGAATAATCCAACCAGGATTCGCGTTGTCTGGAACATAAAAAACCTGGTCTGCTTGGCATGCTAGCACAAATGGTTCTACTTTATTGAGAATGGTTCTACTCTTATTAAGGCTTATATATCCATAGTTTGGATCCAACTTAAATGCAGTATCTTTGAATACATCATACCAATCACATTTGAATAGTACTACTCTTCGATCATGTTGGAAGTTCATCTCAATTATCTCATTAATTTGCCCGTAATAACCATCACAACCTGATGATATATTGCTTTTTACAAAGACTCCAGAGAGAATATTTGCCTTCTTATTATTGGTTTCTGAGAAGCTCTTAAATCTATAACCATTTATTATATACCCACTGTGCCTGTACGCATAACTGAAAGGTCTCTTTGCTAGCATATCAAAATCTGTTATCCAACGAGGATCATCTTCCCTTTTCATTCGCTCGACTCTTTCTGCAAACCATTCAATAAAAGTAGTTTCGCACCTTTTTATTCTATTATGTGAGTGTTTCCACTCATTGTAGAATGGATCGATTTCAGGTACTTGTTTCAACACATACACGTGGGCTAATCGTCGATCTGTGTCATTCATAGGTAGGAGGATTGTCTTGTTAAATGCCCGTCCTTGAATCTCAAATATAGAAAGCCGATCATCATCAAACTCATTGTAAGGAGCATCATTTCTTTCAAGACATTTGAAACGATGATCCTCACTTTCGATGTACATTAGACAAAAGGTTATGCACTCTTCAACAAGGTATCCCTCTACAATTGATCCTTCCGGCTTAGATCGATTTAGAACATAGTCCTTCAATTTCTTAAGAAACCTCTCAATCGGATACATCCATCGGAATTGTACAGGACCACCAAGTCTTGCTTCATCTGCCAAATGAACGACCAAGTGCACCATCACATCAAAAAAAGCTGGAGGAAAGAGTCGTTCTAACTTACAAAGCGTCTCAACAACTCTAGCATTCCACTTCTCCAAAAGGTTTGCATCAAGCGCCTTAGCACATATTATCTTAAAATACATACTTAACTCGGTAATAGGTTCAACAACAGATTGAGGTAACAAACCACGAATTGCGAGAGGAAAAAAGACCTGCATGTACACATGGCTATCGTGACTTTTGAGCCCACTAATTTTCTTTTGCACATCGTTTATACATCTTGATATATTTGAGCAGAAGCCATCCGGAACCACAATGTCCTTTAGAAAAGAGAGGAGACATCCACGCTTGTTCTAGTCAAGATGGTAAAGCGATTCAGGCATATCAAATTTTCCATTTTCCATAGGTTTCACATGCAAATGCTCACGAATGCCAAGTTGTTGTAAATCTTTTCGTGTTTTAATGGTATCCTTTGGAGAGTCAGTGAGGTTAAACATATCCAAGATGTTATCCATGACATTCTTCTCAATGTGCATTACATCAAGGTTATGATGAATGTTCAGTTCTTTCCAATAAGGCAATTCCATGTAGAATATGCTCTTCTTTCTGAATCCTACATTCTGTAAATCCTTCAAATCCTTTTTAAAAATCTTCCCAAGTCTGATATCTTTCAACTGTAGCAACTTCTCCATGACCGCATGACCTGATTGCCGTATAGAATCTGTTCTTAGAACTCTATCTGGAAATCGTGCTGATGGGCGACAAGACTTTCCATCGAAATCATCCTTATGTACACTGTTCCTCCATCGATGCGATACTGGAAGAAACCTCCGGTGTCCCAAATAACACATTTTCTTACTCTCATTTAAGCGAAGGTATAGACTCTATGCACAAGAATGATATACGGACTCTCAAAGATCCACCTGAAGGGGTTATACCCATTGGATTTAAATGGAATTTCAATAGAAAGAGGGTACTCAATAAGAAGGTATAGACTTTCAAGGTATGACATGTAGTCAATGACTACGCACAGAGAGAAGGCATCAATTACAATAAAATATTCCCTAATACAAACATGCTTACATCCATAAAGATATTGTTATATATAGCTTCACAACTTGATTACAACATTTAGTAGATAGATGTCAAGATTATATACCTCAATGGATACCTTGATGAGGATATCTATGTGGAGCATCCTAAATGCTTCATGGGAGAGGAATGCATAGTATGAAAGATGAAGAAGCCATCTATGGCTTAAAAAAAGATTCTTATATTTAGAACTTCCGATTTCACAAAATCTTGATGAACCATGTGTACAATAAGCTTAGTGGGAAAGCCATTGTACATTCATCATTCTTTGTTTAGATGATATCATAATCATTGGTATATGTCGGATCTTAAGATATTTAAAAAGAGAGAAGAAGATCTTGAGACTCACACAATAAGGATTGAGAGATTTCATATGGATAACTACAAGAAATGCTTCTTTTCCTTAAGACATGGTATTGGCCTATCTAAAGCAATGACACCTTAAAGTGTTGAGGATGAGAACTATGGTTATATGCCTTTATGCTTCGACAATAGGAAACTTGATGTTTGCCATGTTGTGTACAAGACCAGATTTCTGCCATACCGTAGGAGTGATAATCTGTTACCAATACTAATATGGAGAAAGGCATTAGATTGCACTAATAAAACATCTTCAATTAAGACTTAAGACTATAGATATTATGATCTACAAGTCTTATCTTCATATACCTAAGACAGACTCAAGAACACTTCTGAGTCTATAGGGATAGTGTTCTCTAGATCTACATGTATTATAAATCATGATTCAAATTTAACAAGGATGATAGAACTCCCATCTTGGTTATTTTTCCATGTCGAACAATGGTGTTGTGAGCTAAGAGTCAAAAGAAGTAGAACCCAACTATTATTTCAATAAAGTCTAGTACTGACTGCATAAGATGTATCAACTGCATTAGATGTGGCTATTGTTTCCGTGAGATATGCAATTTTGTAATAGAATTAGTCATAGTCTTTAGTGGTATACTAAGTAATTGGCTGAGCGTGATATTTGAATAAATAGTAAAGTGATTAACACTTGAGTGTGGATTTTAACAATAGTATATGCATGGTTATGAGAGCTAGTAAGAGACTGTTGGACATGTGAGTCCAAGGGCATCCATTATGCAATGTAAGTTATTATGAATTATATCATTACATTATCTAAAATAAAACATAGTTAAGTTTTTACATTGTTTATGTCCCTCATTACAAGTACAGATATGTACCATGCTCACCCTAGTATCATACATTTATTGAGCTAAAGCTAGTGCATGATTGTAGATTTAAAGAGTTGGATTGAGGACAAAACTGACATCGTAAAGTGATATTAAAAAATGATCTCTAATCTGAGAAGAGATGGAAATCTTCTCTAAAGATTGATATATGATACAAGGTCTATATATAAGCAAGCTGGTATTCGTACAAGTGAATACGATATGTATGATCTCTCAAAAGAATCATATAGTTTCATACTTTCTGAATCTTAAGATGGGAGATAGCTCATGAAACGTTGCGGTCACAATGAATTCCATCAGTGGTCATCTTGTTTATGAAAAAGGATAAGAATACGAGAATATTCATATATGAATTTGGAAAACGTATGATTGATATTGTTGCCAAATGATTAATTGATAAATATACTTAGAAACATTTGAAAGAGACATCCAGTATGGGATTTAATCTTCAGGTTCTTCAAAGACTTCCAACATGTCAGATGTACGAGTATTGAGAATGCTCTAGGTCAATGCGACCATAGTAGATTGTATACCATGACATTTCTCTTCTGAGGTAATAATAAAATCAGATTGATTTTACTGACTCCGCTTTGAGTCCAAATGAATGAGAATGATTAAATTTAAACATATTCTAGATCAAATGATTTGGAAATTGATATGAAAGAGCTCATAATAATGGGAGAAATTGATTGAATGTCTGATTAAATTAGATAGCTCAAAGTAGTTTAAATCCTGATAGCAGATCTACATCTAGATATCAAGTCACTATAAATGGTCAATATAATTTGCCTAATACTATCCCCACGTATTCACGAATGTTGCATGCGAGCCCTATCTGGATTATGAGTCATATGTTGAGAAATTGATTACCAAGATAATAATTGTTGTTATCATTGATAATTTATAAGGGGATATATAAATAATTTAATTGGCATTTTTTAATATGAATATGGATCCATGATAATTAATTTGAATATAATTTATATTTATTTTAAGATTTATGTAAATATGACTCACATATTAAGCAATGTTGATGCTAATTTGATTTACATTCTTCGTAAAATAGAAATTAATTGAATTTACATTTTATTTTATACTAATTTTCAAAATGAAAAAATTCATATCGAAGTACAATCAGTGTTCTACATTGTGAGTATCTACTTATATTTTTATGAGCTTGGCATGATTTTTAAATTTGTTTTGGTGAAATTGTCCCAATTTAATCCAATTTATGTTCTGAAATTCATATTAAGTAACATATAGCTCAAATATTTTCCAAAAGAAACCTATTTTGTAGTTCTTTGTGTGCTCTAACACGTCTTCAAAATTCATTGCGGTTGTTTACTTTGTGAGTTTAAAAATGCATATTTAGTGATTCTAATAATTAATTTTAAATTAATCTCATATCTAATATTTTGTAAAGAAATTAAAATGACTTGTATTTTTCATTTAAATATTTACCTCAAGAAATTTTAGTTCACAATAGCTTAAATGCTTATTTATTACAAATCAAATTATTTTCATTTAAATATTTACCTCAAGAAATTTTAGTTCACAATAGCTTAAATGCTTATTTATTACAAATCAAATTACTTCTAATTGTTTTGTCTACATTAAAATTTTACTAAAAGATTCATACACTACAAAAAATACAAAAAGTTTGCAATATGTATATGTAGCATATTTTCATATCAAACCAAGTTTCGTTAGTTTTGGACTTCATTTGTGAACAATTACAAAGACACCCTTAAATTGGGTCTGTGTTTCATGCATTAATGTTAACTCGGAAAAAATCAGTAAAAAATATGTTTTGCACATCTCATTGAATAAGGTTTACAATACAAATAGCAATTATCTAATTTATTCTTAATTTGAATATAAATTAAATTGATCAAGTTGATTGTTTTCTTAAGAAGTCAATTATTTATTACATTTGTGTCCATCTTGCATTTTTATTTTGCTATAAAAAAACCAAAAAATCATATTCTAAAACCTCATTTACTTATTATCTTCTTAGATCTGAGCCAAATACCACCTCATTGTGTTTGACATTGGGTTTGACCAAATAAGATATAAATTTGGCCACATTTGCATTGAATTGGAATTAATTAAGTGTAGTTTTGTTTAGTTGCTTCTAAAGAATACTACAACTAATTCGACATTATTAAAATCTGGTAAAAAGAATCTCTTCATCAATGATTTTATAATTATCCTAAAACAAGTACATAATTATCTAGAGAGATAGTTTTATAATTATTGAAGATCAAGTCCATGATGGACTTGAATTGTTGGATGGATTATTGGAGAAATATCTCTCCAATAAATGTTGGATGTCTACCATGGAGATAAATGAGAATTTTTCCTTTTTTATTTAATCCTTAATTCAACTTAAAATATGAGTTATGTTTGAAATTAAATTGGAGAGAGAGAGAGAGAAGAGTTTTATGACTCCCCTGCCCTTTGTAAGCCATCTATATGACAACAAACAAGGGGATTGGTCTCTTTTTTCTCATTCAATTCAATTCCACAAAATATTTCTAGTATTATAAGCAAGAGAAGACAAACTAGAAGATATTTAATTTCTCTCTTTTCACTTTTAGTCATCCCCTCTACCTCTCTCCCTTTCACATAATGGTCGTCCATCGTCTCTTGGTGAGCATGTCCATTCAATACTACAACATGTAATGGACATCAATAATAAGTGACCTTTGTTGATGCACATTCATGGTGCAATTTTATCTTCATATTACATCATAGAGTCCGAAAACTTGAAAAGTTAAAAGAAACCATGGTTTTGGTTGAAAACGAAACATTAAGGAAGATTACACGAATTCAATCTGACTAAGTTGGTGAATACCTCTAAGATGAATTCAAAAAAAATACCTTAGAGAGAGGAATAATTTATAAGCTCGCTCTTTCAAGTACTTCTCAACTTAATGGATTTGCATCGAGACACAACAGAACTAAGTTAGACATGATGGGATCAATGATGAGTAAATCATAATTATTTCTTAGAATCTAGGAACACATAATGGAGATTGCAATCTATGTCCTAAACAAGATTTCAAATAAATCAATAACTAAATCCCCTCATGAGCTAGTTTAGAACCAAGGCAAGTATTAGACACTTATAAAATTGAGGTTTTTTATCCATGCTAGAAACATGGATGCATGCTAGCTAGAATCTCACACCTGAGAGTGCTACATCTTTAGGTATGTAACGAAAGGTATTGAGTACATATTTATTCATCCTTATACTTGAAAGGCATTTTTCCCTAGAGGCATAAAATTTTTAGAGGATGATTTCCTTAAGAATAACATAAAAACGAAGTAAGGAACTCAGAGTTTAGTAGGACCGATGAAGTTCATGTACCATACTATAGATATATTAGAAAGATTACATACCTATACCTCTTAGATAGAGTTTAAGGGTGGTAGGATCACCTAAGAGGTATGGATTTCATGTATCAAAAGAGCATGATAATGACCTCGCTTCATAGTATGAAGCACCAACCTTTCATGAGATGGATATATGGATGCTAACAATAAAGTTTGAAGTAGACTCTATGCACAAGAATGATATACGGACTCTCAAAGATCCACCTGAAGGGGTTATACCCATTGGATTTAAATGGAATTTCAATAGAAAGAGGGTACTCAATAAGAAGGTATAGACTTTCAAGGTATGACATGTAGTCAATGACTACGCACAGAGAGAAGGCATCAATTACAATAAAATATTCCCTAATACAAACATGCTTACATCCATAAAGATATTGTTATATATAGCTTCACAACTTGATTACAACATTTAGTAGATAGATGTCAAGATTATATACCTCAATGGATACCTTGATGAGGATATCTATGTGGAGCATCCTAAATGCTTCATGGGAGAGGAATGCATAGTATGAAAGATGAAGAAGCCATCTATGGCTTAAAAAAAGATTCTTATATTTAGAACTTCCGATTTCACAAAATCTTGATGAACCATGTGTACAATAAGCTTAGTGGGAAAGCCATTGTACATTCATCATTCTTTGTTTAGATGATATCATAATCATTGGTATATGTCGGATCTTAAGATATTTAAAAAGAGAGAAGAAGATCTTGAGACTCACACAATAAGGATTGAGAGATTTCATATGGATAACTACAAGAAATGCTTCTTTTCCTTAAGACATGGTATTGGCCTATCTAAAGCAATGACACCTTAAAGTGTTGAGGATGAGAACTATGGTTATATGCCTTTATGCTTCGACAATAGGAAACTTGATGTTTGCCATGTTGTGTACAAGACCAGATTTCTGCCATACCGTAGGAGTGATAATCTGTTACCAATACTAATATGGAGAAAGGCATTAGATTGCACTAATAAAACATCTTCAATTAAGACTTAAGACTATAGATATTATGATCTACAAGTCTTATCTTCATATACCTAAGACAGACTCAAGAACACTTCTGAGTCTATAGGGATAGTGTTCTCTAGATCTACATGTATTATAAATCATGATTCAAATTTAACAAGGATGATAGAACTCCCATCTTGGTTATTTTTCCATGTCGAACAATGGTGTTGTGAGCTAAGAGTCAAAAGAAGTAGAACCCAACTATTATTTCAATAAAGTCTAGTACTGACTGCATAAGATGTATCAACTGCATTAGATGTGGCTATTGTTTCCGTGAGATATGCAATTTTGTAATAGAATTAGTCATAGTCTTTAGTGGTATACTAAGTAATTGGCTGAGCGTGATATTTGAATAAATAGTAAAGTGATTAACACTTGAGTGTGGATTTTAACAATAGTATATGCATGGTTATGAGAGCTAGTAAGAGACTGTTGGACATGTGAGTCTAAGGGCATCCATTATGCAATGTAAGTTATTATGAATTATATCATTACATTATCTAAAATAAAACATAGTTAAGTTTTTACATTGTTTATGTCCCTCATTACAAGTACAGATATGTACCATGCTCACCCTAGTATCATACATTTATTGAGCTAAAGCTAGTGCATGATTGTAGATTTAAAGAGTTGGATTGAGGACAAAACTGACATCGTAAAGTGATATTAAAAAATGATCTCTAATCTGAGAAGAGATGGAAATCTTCTCTAAAGATTGATATATGATACAAGGTCTATATATAAGCAAGCTGGTATTCGTACAAGTGAATACGATATGTATGATCTCTCAAAAGAATCATATAGTTTCATACTTTCTGAATCTTAAGATGGGAGATAGCTCATGAAACGTTGCGGTCACAATGAATTCCATCAGTGGTCATCTTGTTTATGAAAAAGGATAAGAATACGAGAATATTCATATATGAATTTGGAAAACGTATGATTGATATTGTTGCCAAATGATTAATTGATAAATATACTTAGAAACATTTGAAAGAGACATCCAGTATGGGATTTAATCTTCAGGTTCTTCAAAGACTTCCAACATGTCAGATGTACGAGTATTGAGAATGCTCTAGGTCAATGCGACCATAGTAGATTGTATACCATGACATTTCTCTTCTGAGGTAATAATAAAATCAGATTGATTTTACTGACTCCGCTTTGAGTCCAAATGAATGAGAATGATTAAATTTAAACATATTCTAGATCAAATGATTTGGAAATTGATATGAAAGAGCTCATAATAATGGGAGAAATTGATTGAATGTCTGATTAAATTAGATAGCTCAAAGTAGTTTAAATCCTGATAGCAGATCTACATCTAGATATCAAGTCACTATAAATGGTCAATATAATTTGCCTAATACTATCCCCACGTATTCACGAATGTTGCATGCGAGCCCTATCTGGATTATGAGTCATATGTTGAGAAATTGATTACCAAGATAATAATTGTTGTTATCATTGATAATTTATAAGGGGATATATAAATAATTTAATTGGCATTTTTTAATATGAATATGGATCCATGATAATTAATTTGAATATAATTTATATTTATTTTAAGATTTATGTAAATATGACTCACATATTAAGCAATGTTGATGCTAATTTGATTTACATTCTTCGTAAAATAAAAATTAATTGAATTTACATTTTATTTTATACTAATTTTCAAAATGAAAAAATTCATATCGAAGTACAATCAGTGTTCTACATTGTGAGTATCTACTTATATTTTTATGAGCTTGGCATGATTTTTAAATTTGTTTTGGTGAAATTGTCCCAATTTAATCCAATTTATGTTCTGAAATTCATATTAAGTAACATATAGCTCAAATATTTTCCAAAAGAAACCTATTTTGTAGTTCTTTGTGTGCTCTAACACGTCTTCAAAATTCATTGCGGTTGTTTACTTTGTGAGTTTAAAAATGCATATTTAGTGATTCTAATAATTAATTTTAAATTAATCTCATATCTAATATTCTGTAAAGAAATTAAAATGACTTGTATTTTTCATTTAAATATTTACCTCAAGAAATTTTAATTCACAATAGCTTAAATGCTTATTTATTACAAATCAAATTATTTTCATTTAAATATTTACCTCAAGAAATTTTAGTTCACAATAGCTTAAATGCTTATTTATTACAAATCAAATTACTTCTAATTGTTTTGTCTACATTAAAATTTTACTAAAAGATTCATACACTACAAAAAATACAAAAAGTTTGCAATATGTATATGTAGCATATTTTCATATCAAACCAAGTTTCGTTAGTTTTGGACTTCATTTGTGAACAATTACAAAGACACCCTTAAATTGGGTCTGTGTTTCATGCATTAATGTTAACTCGGAAAAAATCAGTAAAAAATATGTTTTGCACATCTCATTGAATAAGGTTTACAATACAAATAGCAATTATCTAATTTATTCTTAATTTGAATATAAATTAAATTGATCAAGTTGATTGTTTTCTTAAGAAGTCAATTATTTATTACATTTGTGTCCATCTTGCATTTTTATTTTGCTATAAAAAAACCAAAAAATCATATTCTAAAACCTCATTTACTTATTATCTTCTTAGATCTGAGCCAAATACCACCTCATTGTGTTTGACATTGGGTTTGACCAAATAAGATATAAATTTGGCCACATTTGCATTGAATTGGAATTAATTAAGTGTAGTTTTGTTTAGTTGCTTCTAAAGAATACTACAACTAATTCGACATTATTAAAATCTGGTAAAAAGAATCTCTTCATCAATGATTTTATAATTATCCTAAAACAAGTACATAATTATCTAGAGAGATAGTTTTATAATTATTGAAGATCAAGTCCATGATGGACTTGAATTGTTGGATGGATTATTGGAGAAATATCTCTCCAATAAATGTTGGATGTCTACCATGGAGATAAATGAGAATTTTTCCTTTTTTATTTAATCCTTAATTCAACTTAAAATATGAGTTATGTTTGAAATTAAATTGGAGAGAGAGAGAGAGAAGAGTTTTATGACTCCCCTGCCCTTTGTAAGCCATCTATATGACAACAAACAAGGGGATTGGTCTCTTTTTTCTCATTCAATTCAATTCCACAAAATATTTCTAGTATTATAAGCAAGAGAAGACAAACTAGAAGATATTTAATTTCTCTCTTTTCACTTTTAGTCATCCCCTCTACCTCTCTCCCTTTCACATAATGGTCGTCCATCGTCTCTTGGTGAGCATGTCCATTGGCACGTCCTTTATGAAAGGATATGTTCTCCTCTGCATGCTTTGTGTTTAGGAATAAAAGATCGACCTGTGAGATGAAATCAGGAGAAAGGTGCTTATTTTGGTCACTTTGGCATGGACAAGTTGTGCAGAGAATCATTTATCAAGTTCATGGTAGGATCACAATTCCTTATTGCAACATCTGATAACGTCATTAGATGAAACTTGATTCATGAGGTCTCTTTCTTCAGAGAGTACACACATTAAAGTATAAATTCCTATGTCGTGTGCTTTGTGAAACCATGTAGAAGTAGTTTTCATTACCATGCGGTTTCACATTGCAATCAAAATTTATTCTACAACTACAATTTCACTCATACGACGAGGCTTATATTTATCGAGTTTGATTCATATTTTATGGTTCTCGTGAGAGGTCAAACCGCCCTTTAACAAACATGTAGATTTAAGCAACTAGGCCCTCGAGGATGTGTGCTTCCTTATGAGACATATTATGGATTTAAAAATCCAGAAAAATAAAATGAAAAAAAAAGCTCGATCATAGTAGTATTGGAGGACTGTTTGAGGTGACATGTACTGGCATAAGCTCATTTCTACCTAATCTCCAATCCCAGAGTATCCACAACTGTAGAGTCCATGGTAGCTGAGTTCATATGGTCTAGACTATTGCCTGACATGGAATGAAATGAATATGAATTAATGAAGTAAAAGAAGAAAATAGAATTTGTCAAGTATGATGAGATTTTAAATATCATACTTATTTTACTTTACTTTTCTTGATATTGGGCACTCGCTCATTTCTATTATATATTTTCTGAAATCCAACAAGCATCAGTGATTCATGACACGGACAACCGACTAGCCACTCACCAACAGTTTTGTCTTAGTCTCGAGTAGTTAGTAATTATTTCATCTTTTCCTTTTCAATTTTGTACATGTAAATGAATATAACATGACAATTTGTTATGTAAATTTTATTTTATGAATAGAAAATTGTTGAATGCTTTCTTTATTGAATTTCCTATATATGAATGTTTTCTATCATTAATGCACTAAATTATTGTTGAACAACCATAGCCGGTAAATGGGAGGATATGATAATCATGAATCGAGATCGTGACAACATATTCCCATACAATAACCTTTGTACCTACCTTGACTATGTTGCATGTAGATGGTAATTCTATCCACTACACAATTTTTCAAATGCATCTCGCAACATCCTTAAGCTGTGCAACATAAGAAATGATAGTTTGCGTCCCTACAACCATGGGTCTCTTTACTGTATTTATCTCCCAATAGCTATGGCAGCTTCACATTCTTATGTAGATGTTATTCCTTGCTCATGTTAGTCCTTTGAAAAAGTAAAGGAAAGTTTCTTTGAAGTCTTTTGTGCAATCCTAATCCTTAACCAACATTATTGTCATGGAAATACTGATTTCAGGACAAATTAATGGATATATGACTAATCAGATTTAATTACAATCACCCAAAATTTTTAAGTTTAAATTGTCAAATATTAATATGGTTAAGTGGATTTATATCATATATGTGATGAATCCTCATTCATCACTCTTTATTCTTTTATTTTATCTAAAAACCTATGCAAAACACCATGTATATGTTTGTAAATAGAATAATTTATCAAAGAGCATGCATTGTGTAAATAATAATAATTAGCATGTTTTGTACAAAAATAAAAGAATAAAGAAATAAAGAAAAAGAGGGAAATAATTAGAATAAATATTGAGTGACCTGAACCCAAGGGAAGGCTCCACAAGGGCCTGACCGCAAAATAAAATAAGTAGAGAGAGATAGGGTGACTCAACATGGTGTAAATACCCCTCTTTATGAAAATAATTTATTTTATAAAAATAAAAATATATTTGTACTTCCCATATTTTGTACATATTTATAAAAATAAAATAAAAATAGGAAAAATAAAAATAAAAGAAAAATAAAAATAAATAAATTCTCTCTCATCAGTGTATATATACTATGTACATAAAATAAAAGACCTAATTATTTCACCCTTGTAAATAATTAATAAAAATCCAATAAAAATCATTTTATATTCCATATTTTATGATGTAAATAAATAAAATACAAAATTGGAATAAATATACATAAATAAAATAATAAAAATAAAATTCAAAAATACATAGGTATACATACATGTATATAATAATAATAATATAATGTAAATACGTAATTTATTTTTCAAAAAAAATAAATAAATATCACTAAAAAGTACTCTGAAAATAAATAAATATTTTCATTTTGTAAATATTTTGAAATAAAATCTTTTTCTATTTTATTTTGAATTTTGAAATCTTTTTCCAATGGAATTTTTCCATTGGTCCACGGGGGATTGTTGACCCCCAGTCAACTCTCCCCCCAGGAACACTGGATCCGCGGATCTTCGCGCAAACTCGACTTCTCCAAATTTTCACGCCTCAATCCGATTGCCATTCACTCTAACCCCGGGCCCCGATTAACTTGATCCATCCCTGATCTGCACCCGATCATCTTTTAAGGGGTCTGAGCATTGGATTACGCGCCCGACACCATTCTTGCCGGACCCCTGGCACTATTTAGTCTCGTCTCCTCCCACCATTAGCTGCACCTTCATCCACCATTTCATACTCCCAGGACCTCCGTCTTCTAGCCTTGAGTGACAGCAAGCCCTCTGAGGCGTTGCAGCGAGGATTGGAGCGCTCTAGCCCATGGTTCGGTGGTTCTCGCCGACGCGCTCCGCTCGAAGGAGCTCGAGCCTCTGGAGACGTTGCTTCATTGAGGCAAGGACCCCAGGAGGTCACCCACCTCTAGCACAGACGTCAGCGATCATCAGGTAGCCTCGATATCATCTAGAATAGCTTCCATTTCCATTTCTCGATTTTGCGCCGCCGGCCTTCGCCGGTCGTTTCGTTCTGCTCCGATCATCCATCTATCCATCCGACCCTCGCATCATCTTCACGAGACTTCGTTCCACCTTCTACGCCCCTCCGATCATCTCTGTTTGCCCCGGAACCAAGAAGTGGGCCTCCTTTGTCGTCGCCTCGCCGGAGACCCCCGCTCCACCTCACCAGACCACCCATTTTGCCCATAACCGGGTCGAGGAACTTTGCCCTCGACCCAGCGTTCTTCCTGTGCAGGTTTCATCGAAGAAGGACCCCATCTTGGGGTTCAACCGGTCAGGCACAGCTGCTCCTGCTTCTCCCCATCGCCGGAGCGTCTCCGACGTCTCCGCACCCATCTGAGCATACCACAAGCTGCGGACGAGCTCCCTCGTCGATTCGCCCACCTCCGCAACGTCTGAGGAGGTCTCCTGTGCACGTATTGGGTCGGCGAAACTCGCCGACGACCTGTTCTTGGAGGACCTCCAGGTTCCGTCAGATCGAGCCCCTCGCTCCAGGTCCATCACAACCTTTCATTTTTGGAGAAGACTCAGCCGTCCGATCATTAGAGGAGGTTCATCTCGAGCGTCCATCGCCGAAGGGGCGCCATCAGTTCTCAGCCGTCAGATCGTACACGTGGCGTCGCCTTGGCCGTGGATCGTAATATTGGGATAATATCACTTAGGCCCCTGCTCTTTTTGTCTTTATAATTTAGTCCTGTAAATATTTTATATAGTTGTTTGGGTAATTTGCATGTAGGACCTTAGCATTTTCAGATAGTGCTATTTAGTCCTTATTTGCGTGAGACACGTGCTGTGACACGTGATTCTATGGGTTATTTGCACTTTTATCTCTGAACTTTCTGGTTGTTACTATTTAATATTTTATAAATCGAAATGACATAAATGCCCCTCTATGTGCTGATCACGTGTGTTGCGCGTGCTTGGGCTATTTGCAGCTTAGGCCCTGTGCTTTTTATTAGTGTTATCTGGTTGGCCCTGAAACTATGTTTCTTTGCGTTTAGGTCCCTGTGTGATGTGGCTTTTGTTTTTGTTGAATAAAATATCAAATTAAATCCAAATTAAGTGAAATTTGGACACGTGGCTCCTGCCACTGTGTAAAAATTTCACTAAATTGTTGGGACATTTTTGTTACTTTTTGGTATTTTAAAAAATCAAAAACCTTCATTTTTGTTACTGTTTGCTTTATAAAATCAATTTGAAATATAAAAATTCATCTAAAAATTCTACAAAAAATTAGGAATTATTTTTTTGTTATCTTTGAGTTTCTGTCCAATTTTTGCCTTGTTTGGGATTATAAAACCTAAAAAATTAAAAAACCCTAAAAACCTTATAAAAATTGTTAAAAATTATATAAAAAACAAAAAATTGTAATTTTGCTTTCTATACTTTATTTTTTATTTTTACTTTTCATAAAAATTAACTTCAGATTTTTATAACTAATTATTTATTTTTAATTAGCCTTTCAAATCTGACTGCACACTTCTTCCTTGTTTTTGCCTTTTTCAATTTTTATAAAATCAACTAAAAATTATAAAATTATGAAAAAATTACCAAAAACACCTAAAAATATAAAAAACACAAAAACAATTTTATTTAATTTTTCTAGCTTGATTTGTTGTGTTTTATAAATTGTTGGTTGTGTGCTTTTTTCCTTTGTTTTTATATTTTCTTTATAATCAAATATACAAAAATATTTAAAAATATTTAAAAATCCACCAAAAATACTCTTTTTATTTTATTTTCTTTTTGACAACTTCGTAGGCCAATCCGGTCAAACCGTGCTCCTTGAGTTCGATCCTATCGTTATACCATGTTAAATAAATAGCGAGGACCGCTTTTGATTTTATTGCTTTATTTTCTGATTTGGTGGTTCGATTTACTTGATTGACCGATCGTCGAGATCCGGGTCGCAATGACCTGTGTTTTTTTATACCTTCACCTGGGTCTTGGTGATTTTTCGGTCATCAGAATGGCGTCGTTGTCAGGGAGCACGGCTTAGTAGTCGTTTTGTTTTCATTTTTTGTTCGATTTTCAGTTCCGTGGCTTTTCCCGTAGCTTTCTGTTTTCGTTCGTGGCTTTTCATGGCTTTTTGATTTTCTTTTGTTTTCTTTTTATTTTATTTTCTTTTATTTTATTTTGTTTTTATTTGTTTTTATTTTGTGTCTTTATTTTATTTCCATTTTTGCACATATTTTATTTTATCCTATTTTGCCTTGCTTACTTTATAATAACTGTGTATGACATTTCTGTTTGACTTCTTGCGAGGGCCCGAGGACCGAGGTGGCTTTCTTCGGAGAGCTGAAGCAACTGTGGAAGCCGGAGGCGGCTCCCTTCTGTACGGAGCCGCAGGAGAGAGCGAGAGGTTGAGCGGGAGAGGAGAGGAGTACTTTTAGTTTTATTTTATTAGATTATTGTAATAATATAGGGACGGTTGGACTCTCAGCCAGACTTGTGATTGCGGGGTCTGTTTCATCGAGCACCGGTGTGCTCGGGGGACCTCACCGCGATTTACGCCGGTTTTGAGTTTTTCGCTTTTTATTTACTGCTTATCTGATTTACGCGGTTTTTGGCCTTAGCTTAGGATTTTCTGTTGATTGTGCCGTCACTGATTAGGATACAAACACCTAATTATCTGCCTGCTCTTATTAGGCCGTAATTTGGACCTAATTAAAAATTAATAAAGACAAGGCTAACCTGGTCACTTGAGG
This sequence comes from Ottelia alismoides, assembly GCA_037367405.1. NCBI lineage: Eukaryota > Viridiplantae > Streptophyta > Magnoliopsida > Alismatales > Hydrocharitaceae > Ottelia > Ottelia alismoides. The sequence goes on along the minus strand of JAZKJV010005350.1, from coordinate 142,447 downwards.
GGTCACGTACCGCTAGAGGACGTATACAACGCTGGCAGGACCCGTTGTGGCGGGCACCGATCGGCATCCGAGATCGGACTCCGACCCCTCCTGTCGACCCGTTAGTCATCGGTTCTTCACGTGTAGAAATTGCTTCGTCTAAGGCTGATTTTCTCGTGCATCATATAGGTAGTTTATTTTCTGGACTTAAATAATCAGGAGAACCCGAAAAATTCGTTAGGCATTTGTTTGCTTGAAAAATATCTAAAAAACCATAAAATTTGGGAATGCTAAAGCAAATCGGACTTAAAAAATACTTCACCAAAAAAACTGTATTGGGACAGCAACCCCCTCCTTGTATGGTTTGATTGAGCGAGAGTGTGACCCGCACACTAGGTAGAGCCATATCCGACTCCCTTTCAGACTACTGCTTCTGGGCTGGTCATTCTCCAATAAGGATCGCTCCAGTCTCCGGTAAAACGGGCCGCGATATCCTTACCAGAGCGAGCCGATCGGGTAGCCAGTAAACGGTCCGCGGCTTGTACTGGCTGGGAAAGATCTACTTCGGGATTGGGACAGTCTCTTGGGGGCGTTGGATTCCCAACAGCTCGCTTAATCACTCTGTTAGATTATATTATCACCAAAATAAAAAAGACAAGATAAAAGATCGAACTCTTACGGTCATCAGCTCGCATTGCGTTGGTGAATTGGGGGTTTGTTTTCCTGATCCTATTTGCTTCCCAGATCCCATCCGCCCGACTCATCAGATCACGGTGATGGGTCGGAGGTCCCTTAGGCAGCCTCTGGCTGCATCGCTTACGAGCACTCTGGCCCGTTCATCTAGGTCGGTTCGTGAGAGACGAGACCCACTCTCCGAACCCGAGTTCCCTTCCATCATGGTGCCCGATCGGATCGAGCAGTAGAGAGATTATATTTCGTCACCTGAGCTTGGGTCTTTTGCCTTTGCAGAGACCATGGCCGGCAGCAGTGACGACCGTACCGGAAGCCCACGAGCAGAGCAGACTTATGTCCTGGACCAGGGTGCGATCAACAACACCTTGATAGCTTCCCTCGAGATGATGCAACAAAAGATCAAGTATCAGGGAGCTTTCATGGTTGAGATGAGGAGAGAGATGGAGCGGATGAGAGCCGACCGCGAGCAGCATAGGCCCGCAGGAGACGGGCCAGAGATATTCGATCAGCCCGATGAGCCAGCCCAGCCAGCAGCAGCAGCAGCAGGAGCCAGACCGATGCGGGAGTTGCACAACCCCAGATCGATGCTTACCCACCGGTGGATTGTTCTTCCAGCGATCGTGGGGGACTTCAAGTTCCCCTCGCAGACCATTCAGCTTCTACCCCATTTCCACGGGCTCGCGACTGAGGAGCCCCATCTCCACCTCCAGGAATTCGAGATGATCTGCAGCACCGTCCACGATCGACAGGTGACGAGGACACCATTAGGATGATTGCCTTCCCCTTCTCCTTGGTCGACAGAGCAGCCAACTGGCTGAAGCATTTGGGGAGGTTTTTCCATACCTGGGAGCAGCTCCGCATTGAGTACTTGAACAAGTACTATCCACTCGGGCAGACCAATGTAGCGAGGGCCCTGATCAGCAACTTCTCCATGCTCCCCAACGAGCAGTTCCATGAGACATGGGAGAGGTTTAGAGAGCTCACCGACAGATGCCCGCACCACGATATCTCAAAGCCGAACCTAGTTCAGAGCTTCTTCTGCGAGTTGATACCAGAGCTGCAGGGCCAGGTGAATGCTTCTTGTGGCGGCTCCTACTTCGCCAAGGATGAGGATCAAGTCTGGGCCATCTATGAGGAGATGGCCGAGAACTACACCGTGATGTCCCAGACCCGACTCTACACTCAGGGATGCCCACAGCCACAGACCGTGCAATTTCAGAGGATAGCACGGGTCGATGTCGGTCCTTCCACTTCATCCGCGGCAGCCGCACAGGCTGATTCTACAGCCGCAGATATGGGCATCATCAACGAGAAGCTAGACCGGATCGAGCTGATAGAGTAGAAGCAGTGCTAGGGCATGACGCAGATCGACCAGATGGCACAGACCTTGAGTGACCTGAAGACACAGATCATGTGTCTCCAGGAGGCACAGACGGCTTCTTGTTAGCCATGTGAGCCCGAGGCGAACCATTCTTACAATAAGTGTTATTATAATAAATACGTTTTATCAATAAAAGTTATTGATTATTTGCTCCCTTTCTGAAATTAAGTGAATGAATGCACTATAAGGTTCCTCTGTACAATTAGAGTTATGTACCATGGCCATCTTGATAATCATATAGTTGTTGATTCATTGGATGAATCATAGAGGTTGTTGCTTGGATGAATATCTAATGGGTTAGATAGAGGACTCATCAAGCACCCTCAAATGATTATTAAGAGATGATCTCCAGCCTAAGTAGGAGAAGGCAATCCTTTCTCACATAGGCTGATATCTGACCGACCTCTTGATGCAGGTCCTCTGCATGGGAATAGTGATTCGGAGGTGTCAGATTAGTTAAGTCAAAGGGTTGACTTAGCGAGATCGAGATAACCTAAGTCCTATGTTGAATGATGTCACAGCATAGACACGCATCCTCTGACCAGAGACAGATGTGTTGCTATATGTCTGAGTATGTATATTTGGCAGACCATTAGGTTGATGACCTAACCAAGGTCTATACACTAGCGAGCTGGTGTTCATATAAGGGCATATGAGTAATACGATCTCTCAAAGGGATCATACAGGTTCGCTTATGAACCGGAAGACATGAGCTCACTCATGAGGTATTGGGACCGATCAAATTCCATGCATGGTCGTCGTGCTTTGGAAGCATGACAAGAATTTGAAGGTCTAATATATGCTTTGGGAAAGCATATGATCGATACCAATTCCCAATGACCAATATTGAGAAACTTGGTGATCAAACCCTGAAGAAGACAGTGTAAAAATTGATCTATATCTGCAGGTTGATCATTGGTCTTCCAGTATGTAGGATGTGCAAGTATTGGGAATACTTGAGGGTGATGTGATCATAAACGATTGTATAACCATGACGCTTCCAGTCCGAGGGAGTGATGAAACAGGTCTGGATTTTAGTGACTCCTCTCAGTAGAGAAGTAACTTGATCTTAGTCCAAGTGTTGGACATTGATCTGAATGTGATTCAGATGCAATGAGAAGATTAAGTATGCGGACTTGATTTAATCAAGCATCTGTGGGAGGTCCGTTAGATCTGGATTTGAGATGAGATCTCAACATCCAAGTCAGCTATACGTGGAACAATACAATCGCTTTGTCCTTATCTCCAAGTATCTGCAGAGAGGGCACATTATTCTTGAAGAAGTTCAAGAATAATTCCTATGATGAATTTAGTATCCAAGCAAGAAGGTCTTGATGATTAAATGAGATTTAAATATCAAGTACAATATGAATGAGATTCATGTTGTGAGAATGATTGTCCAAGATAATTAAATGAGATTTAATTATCAAAGATAAGCAGATCATGGATAGTGATATCCAGAATATCTGTGTATATTATAAATGGGATTTATAATATATTAGAGAGAGAGAAATATTGTAAATAGCATTTGTTAATTATTAATGTGGATTGGATCCATATTAGTTAATTAATTGGAAATATAATTTACAAATTAGTTTGGGATGTGAATATGATTCACATATTTTTCAATGGCATGATTGAAATATTCACAAATTAATTTAGAATTAATTTGGTGGATATTATTGAATAATAGTTATTGCAATTAATTAAGAAATAATGAGATAAAATAAAAGGAGACAAAATACCACCAAATTACAAGGTGGTGTCACCTATGACTAAGTCATAGGTGACGCCCCTATAATCAAGGGTGGTTTGTTGTCTCTCTTTATTTGTTATCATATTATCTCTTAATAATTAACTTATGTTAATTAAATTTTGTCGATAATAATTCAACATATATTTAATTTAATATAAATTAATGTTGTTGGTTTTTAACCAACAACAATCATAGCCGTTGGATGGCTCTTGGATGACAATAGCCGTTGGATCCATATGAGCCATAGATTGGGATCCATTGGATCCCAAACTAGTATATAAGAGAGGGCAACCCTAGCCCTTGAAGGGTACATCAAGTAGACGCCTACTCTACTCTCTCTCTCTCTCATTCTCGTCCTCTCTCTCCCTCTCTATAAGGTGGCCAACCATCTTTGTTGAGAAAGAGACAAGTTCTCGCCTTCGCCTTCGACTACTCGAGGATCTCCATCTTCTTTGGGATCGTGTGCTCTAGAGGAAGACGACAGATTTCGTTGGACGAAATCAGGGGACTCGAGGCTTGGATCTTCGTCAAGGATTGTGGTGGTCACGCGACTCATCATCGTGCCCACAAGTGCAGTCTTCGTAGATCGGACTTGAGCCAGGAGGATCTCTTGCTTTAGAGATCTTGTGATCGCAACCACGCTTCGAGAGGTATTCCTAATACTTTATGGTTTGATGAAACGGTCCAAGAAATGTTCTTGTGATCATGTGGTTTCATCGTTTATAAAATTTTTAAATTCCGCTGCATCTCGCGACTAGTGCGACTAGTCGCCCCGATCGTATGAGATACGATCGTCACGCTTCTGTGATGCACTTGAGGATTCTAAATATCCTTCAAGTGGTATCAGAACCTTAGGTCGGAAAAGGTTTTGGATACGATCCGTGAACCTAGGACGACTTGAGTTTGAAAAGGTCGTGAAAGTTTTATCGCATTTCAATTTTCGCACCTCTGTCTAATTGGATTTTTTCGGTACTGTTTAAATTATTTAAATACGAAATATTCAATTGTATTTTGTTTCCCATTAAATAAGGAAACCATAGGATCTGTGTTTACTAAATTTGGATTTAATTTTCTCAAGATATGGCCTTTTGAATATGCATGTATTCACAGTTGCAGGAACTGCAGAACAGAACGTGATTAATTTGTTAATTACGGTTTTGTTGCATCTAGAAATACGTGAAATATCACTTAGGTTCTGTTGTAAATAAAGTTGGCAATCTTAGGGAACTAATTTTGTGAATTTTGGATTTAAATTGATCAAGATAAGTTAATTTTAGTGATTGGGGGTCACTGCTGGAAATTGACAAATTTGATCATGAACCTTGTGATAGTCATTCAAATAAATTTGATGAAAATTAATTGTTAATTTTCTGAAATGATTATTGATAAGTATTCGTGAAATATTTAGAGACGATAATCGTTTCATTGAATGACATCCCACTAACCATATTGATAAGATAGTTGATCTTGATCATTGGTTAATATGAAAACATCAACAAACATGGTTTGCATACAAAAACCTAGGTCATCCTACAATAGTTGTAGGGCAACTTTTACATGCAAAACTCTATTGCTTGAATAGGATTGGGGATTTGTTTAGCAAATCTCCTTATAATATAATCAAAATTATTTTGATGTATATTATATGGTATAATTTCGGTTGAAAGACCGATGAGCATCTCAAAGTACATGATGATGTATCTGGCATTATCCTTTTCTGAGGTGGATATGGTGTCTAGTCGGAGATCACTGGGGTAGCTGGTTGCAACGTATGTGGTCCGTCCCACTCTCGCCGGTACTGGCCATGACAACGGGTAGGGACTGGATAATGCCGGAGAAATCAAATTATATTTTTCTAATTATTAAAATTTCAAATAATATGTACTTTGAGATTATACCTACTATTCAAGTGAAATTCAAAGTTTGTTGATTGATAATAGGATTGATAGTTAATTTAATGTGATTAAATTAATTATATCCTACTAAACACTCTATTATGAATAGATGTGTATTTCCCTTGGAAGAATTAATTATGTGAATATGATTCACGATAATTAATTATTTCAATTTGAATAAGAGGTGGAGGATCACATAAGTGACATCCATGGTCTCCCGTCAAGGTAAAGAATTTCGTCGCCAAAAGTTGTATATAGGAGACGCCTGTCCGAAGTGACAGATCCTATATACAATTATTTGGATCCGGTTCTTTGCTTCACGAAAGAGTAAGGCCGTATACGTAGTGACCCCAATATCAGGTCCTCATATTATTGGGGCGATATTGGATTGCGTATAGCGAGTATTAAGCATGTTGACGGTTGGTTCAATTAGGGGTGGTGGGCCCGGGTGATAAAGACCGAATTGGGAAATGCAAGTTGGACTTGCAAGGCAGAATGTATTCCCGCTTCTCTTTATTTGAGTCACAGGTTCTCATATTATTGGGATGTGATAAAGATAGAGAGGAGATCCTAGTTTTTGCTTGAGATATAGCGGTGAGTATATCTCTTACTTTGAAAGACGATTAGGGAATAATCTTTCATCGTGAACATAGCAAAACAAATTTGATTTAAAATGCCTTAATCAAATGTTTTAAAATGAATATATAATTATTTATATGTTCTAATATAGTGCATTCTTAATTTCAGAAAATGAAGTCCATGAACCCACTGAGCAGGCTCTTGGAGGTCAATCAGTTGACCGGACCAAATTATTCGGATTGGATCCGAAATTTAGATCGTGTTCTATCTGCGGAGCGCATCTCATATGTGCTAACCAAGGACAAGATTGCAGACCCTCTGACTGCGGAAGATAAAACTTTTAGTGAGAAATATGATGAAGATCATAACTTGGAAAGGTGTTATATCCTTGGCTCATTATCCAATATGCTTCAGAAGCAGCATGTGGAAATGAACCACTGTCAAGAAATCATGCTGAATCTGAAAGATATGTTCAGTGACATAAACCGCACATAGCGTTACAATGTGATGAAAGAACTTATTCGCTGCAAGATGCAGGAAGGGACCTCTGTTAGAGAACACGTGCTCAAAGTGTTTGGGTACCTCTCTGAATTGGAAACCCTGGGGGCCTTCATGGATGCTGATATGCATGCTGATTTCATTCTCCTGTCGCTCCCTAAGTCTTTCAACAACTTTGTCATGTCATATCACATGAGCAAAGTTGATTTCACTAACGCTGGGCTGTTAGTTGCATTGAAGTCTGCAGAAGATGTCATGAAGAAGGACGGCCCCTCTGCTAGTGCAATGGTTGCACAAGTAAAAGGAAAGCGCAGGCGGAAGCAAGGTTCTCGAAAGGGCCCGACCCAGAAGAGAAAGAAGAAGAATCAAGGAGTTGGTTCATCTTATAGTGCTTCCACATTAATGACATCGAAGAAGACCGATGCCTGTCACCACTGCAAGAAGACAGGGCATTGGCGGCGTAACTGCCCTGAATACCTGAAGTCTGCCGACAAAGGTAAAGCCCCAGCAGGTATGAAATCTACTTTCATCATTGAAACTAGCTTTCTCGTTGGACGAGAAGGAAGTTGGGTTGTAGATTATGGTGCTTCTGTTCATGTATGCAATTCATTGCATTTGTTTCAAGAAACTAGGAATCTGGGGCAAGGGGAGATAGTCATCCAGATGTGATCTGATGCAAGTGTTGCAGCAGTCGCCATTGGGACCTGCCGACTATCATTATCTAGTGGTTGAGTCTTAGTACTTAAAGAGTGTCTTTATGTACCTGAAGTCAGGAGGAATTTGATATATGTATCTAAGCTTGTTAGACATGGATATTCCTTCCTATTCTGTAATAAGTTAGCCATTAATCAATATGATAAATTTATTGCGGATGGTGTTTTGACTTCTGGTGGACTCTATGAATTGTGCATTGATGAATGTGTCATGAATGTCACTACCACTAATAAAAACCCTAAAAGATCCAGGGAGAATGGAAATCATTCGAATATGATTTGGCATCAAAGGCTTGGTCATTTATCTGTTGATAAGATCAATAGATTGATAAAGGATGGGCCCGTAGATTTTCTACAGGCCAATCTTTACCTACCTGTGAACATTGCATTCGAGGTAAAATGATCAGGATGCCTTTCCGTAACAAGGTTGCGAGATGCGAAGGTATTCTTGACCTAATACATACTGATGTATGTATTATTATTTGACGTTTATTGATGACCATTCGCGATACGGGTTTATCTTCCTACTACGTTTTAAATCTGAAACCTTTGAAAAGTTCAAAGAGTTTAAGGCTTTGGTTGAGAACCAAACCGATAGGAAGATTAAACGGATTCGATCTGACCGAGGTGGCGAGTACCTCTCAGATGAATTCAAGGGATACCTTAAAAAGAATGGAATTGTCTCCAATCTCACTCTCCCTGGAACTCCCCAACTTAATGGTGTTGCTGAAAGACGCAACAAGACCATCATGGACATGGTCCATTCAATGATGAGCAAAGCACGTTTACCTCTTAGTTTATGGGGATATGCAGTAGAGACTGCAATATACATCCTGAATAAGATTCCTAGCAAATATGTGCCTAAGACTCCTCATGAGCTATGGTATGGAATCAAACCTAGGGTTAGACACTTGAAGGTTTGGGGTTGCTTAGTCCATGCGAAGAATGTGGATGCAAGTAAACTAAAATCTCGCACTTGTGAGTGCTACTTCATTGGGTATGTTAAAGATGGTATTGGATATCAACTTTATGACCCTGATACCCAAAAGGTTTTTGTCTCTAGAGATGTGAGATTTCTGGAGGATGATTTCCTTAAAGGTCAAGATAGAAATGAAGTAGAGGAACTCATTGAATCCCCTGAGGATTCTGAGATTCCTGAACCAGAAACTAATGAGATAAATGAAGATGAAACACCCATACCTCTTCGAAGGAGTTCGAGGGTGGTTGCACCACCTGAAAGGTATGGATTCCATGTGTCAAGTGAGACTGACAATGATCCTGCTTCATTTGATGAAGCACTCGCGGATCATGACATGGATAGATGGATGCTAGCAATGAAGTCAGTGATTGACTCCATGCATAAGAATGGTGTATGGACCCTAGAGGATCCACTTAAAGGGGTAAAACTCATTGAGTGTAAATGGATCTTCAAGAGAAAAAGGGGACCTGATGGGAAAGAAGAGACTTTCAAGGCACGGCTCGTAGCCAAGGTCTACACACAAAGAGAAGGCATCGACTACGATGAGACATTTTCTCCTGTAGATATGCTTAAGTCCATCAGGACACTGCTAGATATAACTGCATCTCTTGACTACAACATCTGGTAGATGGACGTCAAGACATCCTTCCTCAATGGATACCACGAGGAGGATATCTATATGGAGCAGCCTCGGGGCTTCATAGTTGAGGACGGTAAAGTATGCAAGCTAAAGAAATCCATCTATGGGCTCAAACAAGCTTCTCGTAGCTGGAACATCAGATTTGACGAAACCATAAAGAGTGATGATTTTGTGCAGAATCTTGATGAACCTTGTGTATACAAGAAGCTTAGTGGGAGTGTCATTGTGTTCATCGTGCTTTACATAGATGATATCCTTATCATTGAGAATGATACAAGAATGATGACCAGTGTGAAGATTTAGTTGTCTCATACCTTCGAGATGAAAGATCTTGGAGAAGCCTCTTACATCTTAGGCCTGAAGCTGTTCAGAAACCGAGAAAAGAGGATGTTGGGACTATCACAACATGGATACATTAAGAAGATTCTTGAACGATTCCGCATGGATAGTTCCAAGAAAGGATTCCTTCCCTTAAGACATGGCATCCATCTGTCTAAAGGGATGGCTCCTCAAAGTGTTGAGGAAAAGAAGGCCATGGCTTTGCATTAGCTGTAGGAAGCTTAATGTATGCCATGATGTGTACTAGGCCAGACATCTGCCATGTAGTGGGAGTGGTAAGTCGTTACCAATCCTGCTATGGAGAACAACACTGGAATGCAGTAAAGAACATATTCAAATATCTAAGACGGACGCAAGATTACATCTTGGTCTATGGAGATGGTGATCTCCAAGTATTGGGATATACATATTCAGACTTCCAGTCAGATATTGATGATCGAAAGTCGACATCAGGGTTTGTACTCCTATTGAACGGTGGTGCTGTAAGCTGGAGAAGCAAGAAGCAGGACACTACGGTGGATTCAACAACAGAAGCCAAATATACTACCGCATCGGATGCTGTAAAAAAGGTGATGTGGTTACGCAAGTTCATCTTGGAGCTTGGCATAGTTTCCTCTGATACTCCCATCCCGTTACTCTGCGATAACACGGGAGCCATTGCCCAGGCAAAGGAACCTAGGTGGCATCAAAAGAGCAAGCACGTGGAAAGGAAATACCACATCATTCGGGAGATTCAAAAGCGTGGTGATATTGTCATCACCAAGGTGGCCTCTGCCGATAACGTTGTTGATCCTCTTACCAAACCTCTGACGCAGAAGGTTTTCGACCAGCATGTAATGAATATGGGTTTAAGGACTGTTCCTAAATGGTTCTGAGGGCTAGTGGGATATTGTTAGCCATGTGAGCCCGAGGCGAACCACTCTTAGAATAAGTGTTATTGTAATAAATATATTTTATCAATAAAAGTTATTGATTGTTCACTCCCTTTCTGAAATTAAGTGAATGAATGCACTATAAGGTCTCTCTGTACAATTAGGGTTATGTACCATGGCCATCTTGATAATCATATAGCTGTTGATTCATTGGATGAATCATAGAGGCTGGTGCTTGGATGAATATCTGATGGGTTAGATAGAGGACTCATCAAGCATCGTCAAATGATTATTAAGAGATGATCTCCAGCCTGAGTAGAAGATGGCAATCCTTTCTCACATAGGTTGATATCTAACCGATCTCTTGATGCAGGTCCTCTGCATGGGAATAGTGATTCGGAGGTGTCAGATTAGTTAAGTCAAAGGGTTGACTTAGCGAGATCGAGATAACCTAAGTCCTATGTTGAATGCTGTCACCGCATAGGCACGCATCCTCTGACCAGAGACAAATGTGTTGATATATGTCTGAGTATGTACATTTGGCAGACCATTAGGTTGATGACCTAACCAAGGTCTATACACCGACGAGCTGGTGTGCATATAAGGGCATATGAGTAATACGATCTCTCAAAGGGATCATACAGCTTCGGTTATGAACCGGAAGACATGAGCTCACTCATGAGGTATTGGGACCGATCAAATTCCATGCATGGTCGTCGTGCTTTGGAAGCATGACAAGAATTTGAAGGTATGATATATGCTTTGGGAAAGCATATGATCGATACCAATTCCCAATGACCAAGATTGAGAAACTTGGTGATCAAACCCTGAAGATGACAGTGTAAAAATTGATCTATATCTTCAGGTTGATCATTGGTCTTCCAGTATGCAGGATGTGCAGGTATTGGGAATACCTGAGGGTGATGTGATCATAAACGATTGTATAAACATGACGCTTCCAGTCCGAGGGGAGTGATGAAACAGGTCTGGATTTTAGTGACTCCTCTCAATAGAGAAGTAACTTGATCTTAGTCCAAGTGTTGGACATTGATCTGAATGTGATTCAGATGCAATGAGAAGATTAAGTATGCGGACTTGATTTAATCAAGCATTTGTGGGAGGTCTGTTAGATCTGAATTTGAGATGAGATCTCAACATCCAAGTCACTATACGTGGAACAATACAATCACCCTGTCCTTATCTCCAAGTATCTGCGGAGAGAGCACATTATTCTTGAAGAAGTTCAAGAATAATTCCTGTGATGAATTTAGTATCCAAGCAAGAAGGTCTTGATGATTAAATGAGATTTAATAATCAAGTACAATATGAATGAGATTCATGTTGTGAGAATGACCGTACTCCATTAGACATCGGGTCTTCGATCAACCTACTTCCGGCAGCCCTCCTCGGCCGCTTCGAGTTGGGCCCTCTACGACAGAGCATGACGGTCCTTTAGTTTGATGATTGATCTATCAAGAGGCCGAAGGGGTTGCTGAAGGACGTTGTCATCACGGTTTTGGGCCTGAAATTCCCCGTGGACTTCGTTGTGTTGGACATCGAGATCCCTGAGTCCGTGACCGATACACCCATCATTTTAGGACGCTCGTTCTTGGCCACAACCAAGGCGGTGTCCGATCATGATAACGGGAAGGTATACTTTTGCGTCGAGGGCGAGAGTATACAAATAGAGACGATCGAGGAGACTAGAGCCCGAGATTCAGCTTGCTCCGAGCAGACTTCAGATTCAGAGCAGATGACAGATGTATGGTGAGACATCCACCAGGACTGCGACTTTATGATCACAGATGACGCGGCAGTTTGGGCAGACCTAGTAGCACAGGCCATCCTCTCACCTTCAGAGTTTGTTGATGCACAACTGACAGCAGAGGAGAGCTTGGATAGCGCACCCCTGGTCCAGGATACATCTCAGGCAGCAGAGCCGATCCCCGATCGGGAGGTAGATTTTGATTGTGATACTGATACAGATCCCTCGGAGTCAGATTTTCGACTGGGCTGAGTTTGATGACTTGATACCGTGTCTGACTTCCACAGAGCCGACAGCTAGGGAGGAGTCTGATTCCACACAGAGCAGAGACACACCAGCAGAGCAGCCTTCGCCTGATTCAGATTGTGAGTGAGAGTTTCCAATTCTCCCATACAGATTTGGCCGCATTCACTCAGACCTTTCAGAGGCCAGATCCACCAGCACGGTGTTGTCCAGAGCTGAAGCCGCTTCCTTCATCGCTGAAGTATAGGTTCCTTGCGGGCGAGCATGAGATGTACCCAGTCATTATCTCAGTGGATTTGACTGGAGAGCAGGAATTCCGTCTGATGGGGGTTCTTGAAAAGAACCGCAAGGCGATAGGATGGTGTAGCCGATCTCCAGGGGATAAGTCTGGCCATGTGCTCCCACCATATCTATCTCGAGGAGGACGCGAAGACATCGCGTGACTTCCAGCGGTGGCTGAACCCGAACCTTCGAGATGTTGTTATGAAGGAGATCTCGAAATGGTGGAGCACCGATTTTATCTACCCCATCTCCGACTCCAAGTGGGTCAGTCCGTTGCATGTGGTGCCCAAGAAGACAGGCATCACTACAGTTGTCAGCGAGTTTGGAGAGGAGATCGCTACCCGGGTACCCACTTCTTGGCGGGTCTGTGTGGACTACAAATGATTGAACCAGGCCATCAAGAAGGATCACTTCCCCCTGCCCTTTATTGATCAGATTATTAAGAGACTGGTAGAGAAGAGCCACTACTGCTTCTTGGATGGGTACTCTGGATACAACCAGGTGGCGATTGCGTCAGAGGACCAGGACAAGACTACCTTTACCTGTCCCTTCGGGACATATGCTTTCAGACGGACGCCCTTTGGATTGTGCAACGCTCCGATGACATTCCAGAGGTGCATGTTGTCCATCTTTTCAGACATGGTGGGGGAGTGCTTGGAGGTCTTCGTGGATGACTTTTCGGTCTACAACGATGGATTCGATTCCTGTCTTGACTGCCTAGACCGCGTCCTCTAGTGATGTATTGAGGTGCACCTGGTGCTTTCTTGGGAGAAGAGTCACTTCATGGTGACTCAAGGGATGGTGCTTGGCCATATCATCTCCAACAAGGGCATAGAGGTTGATTCGGCAAAGGTGGATATCATCAGGAAACTTAGTCCATCGTCCAACTTGCGGCAGTTACGGTCTTTTCTGGGGGCACGTCAGTTTCTACCGTCGATTCATTCATGATTTCAGCCGGATTGCCCGACCGTTGACTGATCTGCCGGCTAAAGACACCGAGTTCATTGTGGATGATAAGTGTCTAGCGTCATTTGAGACTCTCAAGAGTGTAGTTGTTGAGGCTCCTGTCCTGCAGCCGCCTGATTGGTCTCTCCCATTTGAGATCATGATGGATGCCTCCGATTTTATCGTAGGGGTCGTGCTGGGACAGAGGAGGGATAGAGTCCCCTTTGCTATTCACTACGCTAGCCGGACTTTGTATGCAGCTCAGAGGAACTACACAGTCACTGAGAAGGAGATGCTAGTCGTAGTGTTCGCCCTAGATAAGTTCAGATCTTACATCATTGGATCTAGAGTGACCATCTTCACTGATCATACCGCCATCAGATACCTCATGGCAAAGAAGGATGCCAAAGCCAGATTGACTAGATGGATCCTTCTACTCCATGAGTTTGATATAGAGATTAAGGACAAACCTGGAGTCAAGAATGTGGTGGCGGATCATCTCTCCCGATTGGAGTATCTTGAGGATTCTGAGCAGATCGAGCCTATTTGTGAGACCTTCCCAGATGAGATGATCCTTGCTATCGCCTCTCTCCTGTGGTACGCCGATATTGTGAACTTTCTTGTTGCCAAGAAAGTCCCACAAGATTGGCCCAGGCAGCGACTTGAGACCTTCCTCGCGAACGTCAAGTTCTACCATTGGGAGGATCCCGTCCTTTATCATGAAGGAGGGGATAGCCTTTGGCGTAGGTGCATTCCTCAGGAGGAGCACCACAACGTCCTCACTTACTTCCACAAGCTTGAGGTAGGAGGACATCACTCTGGGAGGAGAACGACACAGAAAGTGCTCCAATCCGGCCTATGGTGGCCTACCCTCTTCAAGGACTCTGATGAGTTTGTGAAGAGGTGTACTGACTGTCAGAGGATGGGCACTTGTGGACAGCGTGATATGATGCCGATGCAGCACATTCACTTCTGTGAGGTTTTTGACGCATAGGGCATCGATGGGGTCCATTCCCTTGGAGTCAGGGATTTGAGTACATTCTGTTGGCCGTGGATTATGTTAGTCGTTGGGTTGAGGCCATCCCCGCCCGAACCGCAGATGCTAGGACTGTTTGCAGATTTTTGAGGAAGAATATCATTTCACGGTTCGGGGTACCTCGAATGTTGATATCTGACGGGGGGTCTCATTTCGTCAACGACAAGGTAAAGGCCCTTGCTAGCGAGTTCAGCATAGACCATCGAGTAGCCACACCATATTATTTTCAGACCAATGGTCTTGCGGAAGTGTCGAACAGGGAGATACTATATTGCAGAAGGTCGTCCGCCCTGACCGAAAGGATTGGTTACAACTTTTGGACTTGGTCTTGTGGGCATATCGGACGTCCTTCAAGACACCGTTGGGTACGTCTCCCTTTCGCCTCATTTATGGCAAGCCCTGCCATTTACCTGTTGAGCTTAGACATAGGTCACTCTGGTCAGTCACAGATATTATCATGGATCCAGTAAGTGTCGGAGATCAGAGGAGGGCAGAGTTAACAGCCCTGGAGGAGCTTCGTGATGCAGCCTTTTCGAGCAGCCTACAGTACAAGGAGAGAGTGAAGGAGTGGCATGATTCTCATATCAGCCACAAGCAGTTTGAGCTAGGACAGCGAGTATGGTTGTTCGATGCCAGGTTGAGATTATTTCCAGGGAACCTACAGAGAAAATGGAAGGGGCCCTACTTGGTTAGAAAGGTACACGGCAATGGGAGTATTGATATATCTGAGTTGTCTTCTGAGAGTACCTTTCGTGTTAACGGTCAGCGGCTCAAGCCATATCTAGATCATGAGCCGTTGGTCGTTGACGTTGCCCCGATTCACTTTACGTGAGATGTGGTCTCTTGACTCACATATATTGCATCTCACGCCTGATTATCACTGTTCTCCCGACTTGTATAGATCCAGTTGTCCATATCACACCATTCTTCAGTCCAACCCCCCATTTGCATCTTCGACGTTGCTATACTTAAGGTGCACTTTACCCTAAGTATAGGGGGGTGTGAGACTTTTGAGTTTCTTTTGATTCATTTCTATCTCTGTTTTGATGCCTATACTTAGGGATATTTTACCCTAAGTATAGGGGAGGTAGACCCTGTACATTCTCACTCGGATTTCCCTTTGTGTACAACCTGCTATACTTAGGATTACTTGATCCTAAGTATAGGGGAAAACCTCGAGATCCTCTTGCATTTCTATTCTTTCATTCATCCTTGTATATAACCTTCCTTTTCACTTCCCTATACCAAGCACGAGTTATGTCTTCTTCATCGCTCTTGACTCTGAGGACATCGTTCGAGCTAAGTATAGGGGGTGTGTAAATATTTCATATATACTTTACCCATAACTCGTACTTTGTGTGAGTGTGTTAATAGATAAAAATGGCTAAAACCCAAAAATACATAAAAAATTAAAAAATTTCCTTGTAAATAAAATTCTTTTATTGCACATACATAGCTAGTTGTACAAATTATTTTTGTAAAATGTTTGTAAAAATCTTTTGTGTAAATAGCTTGTAATTATTTTGATATTAAAATTATGTATATAGTACAAAATTTTGTAAAATGTTTGAAAATAAAAATTTTGGAAAAACCTCATGTAAATTTGTGTAAATATTTTGTAAAACTTGCATCCATGCATACATCCATGTTTTTCAAATATTTTCAAAAATTTTACGCATTTGTAAAGATTTTGTAAAATTGCATCTTTGTAAATACTTGTATAGTTTTTCCTTGATCATAGTTGACATTTAAACTAGCCTAAAATTAAATTGGAAAATGGAGCTTGGTTAAGATCTTAATCCACCTAATTCTAAGAGGAACCTTATAGGGCTTAGGTTGAGACTTTTCAGGTCCATGGTGACTTAATTCTTTGATTCCACTAGGCTATGATCATATGTCATCTCGATGAGCCTAAGTAGAGCACTTAACAACACACACATGACTCATATAGACAATGGCTTTACTTGGACCCGCACTTTACACCGAGCTCTCTACGGATGAGGTGGTGAGGAGGCAGTCTTCCTTGACTTGGGGTAGCATATGAGGGTAGTACTTCTAGGCGGAACCTCTCTTCTTCTTATAGCGAAGGAAGTGCGTCTCAACTTGGTCGGGTTGCCATGAGGTCTACGACAGGAGTTGTGGGTTGCAATAATGCTTCAAAAGAGGGATGGTCTACTGGCTCAAGAGGAAAAACTCCTTATGTATAATATGTTGCACTTTGTAGATATGTTGTATATATGCACACACACAAAAATGCAAAAAGAAAAAAAAGAACTCCAAAAAAGTGGTGGGTCTGATAGAAAATGATAATCCCACCGGAGTGTATATAGTGCAATAAGCAAAGCTTGAGACTCAGTTCCATCTTATGAAGCTTGCAGCAGGGAGACTTAGGTACACTGGTTGAGCTCCCAGGGATACATGGCTACACTGGCCATGTCCATTCTCTTCTTCCACCTTTCTTGAGCCGGTTGAACTTGAACTTAGAAGGGAATACCCGCTCCTCGAGGAAAGAGTGGCCAGACTAGGGTCTTAGAATTACCTTGTTGAGGAGGGTTGTCATTTTGCTACTTCTGAGGTGGAGAGCTATACCTCACTTATACAGTACAAGGAAAGATTCATGGTCTTCAGGGTTTGTGTATGTAGACTTGTTCTGTTCTGGATTATTGAGGAGTCTTGACTATAGATTAGTAGACTTAGAGGCTGTTAAGTTTTAAACCTAAGTCCAAATAAGGTTCTGATACATTTAATAATCCAAAGATCTGACCGAGCTCTATACTCCAATTTAATGAAGGCAAGTTTAATAATCAGCATTGATTCATTCATTTTTTCCTTCTTTTTCTTTTCTTTTTCTTTTTCACTTCTTTTTTCAAATAAGTGTTTGCTAAGGGACTAGCAAAGTTAAGTATAGGGGGGTGATGATCCTCATTCATCACTCTTTATTCTTTTATTTTAGCTAAAAACCTGTGCAAACACCATGTATATGTTTGTAAATAGAATAATTTATCAAAGAGCATGCATTGTGTAAATAATAATAATTAGCATGTTTTTGTGTAAAAATAAAAGAATAGAGAAATAAAGAAAAAGAAGGAAATATTGGAATAAATATTAAGTGACCTGAACCCAAGGAAAGGCTCCACAAGGGCCTGACCGCAAAATAAAATAAGTAGAGAGAGATAGGTGACTCAACATGGTGTAAATATCCCTCTTTTATGAAAATAATTTATTTCTAAAAATAAAACTATATTTATACTTCCCATATTTTGTATATATTTATAAAAATAAAATAAAAATGGAAAAAGTAAAAATAAAATAATAAAAATAAATAAATTCTCTCTCATCAGTGTATATATACCATGTACATATAAATAAAAAACCTAATTTATTTCACCCTTGTAAATAATTAATAAAAATCCAATAAAAATCATTTTATATTCCATATTTTATGTGTAAATAAATAAAATATAAAATTGGAATAAATATACATAAATAAAATTAAAAAATACATTGGTATACATACCTGTATATAATAATAATATAATGTAAATATGTAATTTATTTTTCAAAAAATAAATAAAAATCACTAAAAATACTCTCAAAATAAATAAATATTTTTCATTTTGTAAATATTTTTAAATAAAATCTTTTTCTATTTTATTTTGAATTTTGAAATCTTTTTCCAATGGAATTTTTCCATTGGTCCACGAGGGATTGTTGACCCCTGATGAATACCCATTCATCACTCTTTATTCTTTTATTTTAGCTACAAAACCTATGCAAAACACATGTAGATACTTGTAAATAGCAATAATTACCATTCAGCATGCATTGTGTAAATATGCATTATTAGCATGTTTTTGTGCATAAATAAAAGAATAAAGAAATAAAAGAAAAATAGGGAGATATTTAGAATAAATATTGAGCGACCTAATCACAAGGGAGGGCTCAGCATGGGCCTGACCGCAAAAGAACCCAAGTAGAGAGAGATAAGGAAGCTCATGTGATTGTACATATACCTATAAATAAATAAAAATTATTTTTCCTCTTATTCAGAATAAAAATGGGTGTGTATTTATTTGTATATATTTGTAAATATTAAATTAAAATAAAATTGGGAAAACAAAAACAAAAATTAAAAAGAAATTAAAATCCCTTCATCATTGTACATAAACCATATGTCTATAAATAACATATTCTATTTATTTCCCCTTATAAATACATAATTAAAAATCCCATAAAAATATGTACATATTCCATATTCCATAAAGTAAATAAATAAAAATAAAAATCACAAAAATAAAATAAAATAAAAGGAAATAAAATAAAAATCAAAATCTACATTGTATATACCATGTATGTATATACATAAAAGTATTTATTTCACCCTTGTAAATAATTTATAAAAATAAAATAAAATACCATATTATTCCAAATTTTATTCTATAAATAAAAATAAAATTGAAATAAATTGTATAAAAATAAATAATCAAAAATCAAAAATCAAAAATAATATAGTATATACCTATATATAATAATACTATTTTGTAAATACCTTATTTTTATTTCAAAAAAAATAAATAAAAATCACTAAAAATTATTTAAAAATAAAGAAACATTTTTATGTTTTGAGTTTTTCGACTTATTTAAATTTTTAAATGAATTTCTAAATAATTTAAAAATGGGAATAATTTGATTAGTCCGCGGGGGATTGTTGACCCCGGTCAACTCTCCCCCGCGGACCTCTTCTTCGCAGGACTCGGTCACCGACCCGATTTCATCGACTTTTCCTGGATCGGTCCGCCAACCATTCTCTCGAACCCCGGGCTCCGATTGATCAGCACATATCCGAGATACACGCCCAACGTGTTGCCTAGGGATCCATGCATCACCATGCTTCACCCGACCTATTCTTTGACGGATCTTCACAGGTATATAGCAGAGCTCCGCCGCACAATTCAGCTCATCTTTGGCGTCGCTTCTTCCACCCAGGACCTCCACCCTAATCCTTCAAGTGACAACGTTGGATTGGCGTGTTGCAGAGAGGAGGAGGAGCTCCTCGCCACTGATCCGACGTCTTCTTGTCGTCGTGCGCCGCCGTGAGCAGCACCCGAGCCTCGGGCCTCCGACGACCCTTGAGGCGACGACCAGAGCTACCTCAGCTCATCCCCAGTCGACCACAGTCACCAGGTAGCCTTGATTCTTCCTATATTTCTTGAATTTTAGATTACCCCCAAATCGCTCCACCGCCGTCGTTCATCGATTACTCCAGCTCCGATCATCCATTCCATCATCGGTTTATCCCATCACCTCCGCGAGACCCCTCTCCACATTCTCCGCCCATTCGCTCAACTTGGCTCACCCCGGAGCCAAGAATCAATCTCCACCGCCGTCACCTCGCCGGTGATCATCCGCCTCGCCTCGCCCGACCACCACTCCACCCCTAACTGGGTCGAGGCACTTTGCCCCTCGACCCGGCGTGCTTTCTGTGTTGTTTTCCAGTTCAAAGGAGACCCATCTGAGGGTCTTAGCATTCAGGCACAGAAGCCCAGCTCCGCCTTCGTCGCTAGAGCTCCTCGGAGCTACCCGACGTCATTGGAGGAGCTCATCAGCTGTAGAGCATCGAGGCGGAGCCATTCCACATCTCAGCAGCAGTAGAGGTCCAGCGCGCTCGTGGCGCTCCGGCGAAGTTCGCCGGAGCTGTGTTCTTCCTGGACCATCAGGAGCCGTCCGTTCACCTTCGCAGCTCAGATTCGATCAGATCCATTCATTCTCAATTGACTCAAAACTTCAATTGGAATTCAACATCAGATCAACGCTTTGTTCGAAAAGATGTATAATCCAGATTTGATTCTTGTGTTCTAAGAAAAAATTTGAGGAGCAGTCCATCACCATCAGATCGGCTGAGGGTTGATCAGCACCGCACGATCAGACGAAGGGGTGCCCTTGATCTAGAGCGTTAGATCAGCCACGTGGCATGCCTCCGTCATTCGGATAATAAGGGGTACTTTACCCATAGGCCCTCTTATTTTCGCTTTTATTAGTTAGTCCTGTAAATATAGAATATAGTTATTTTTATTTTTGGATAATTGCAGTCTGGACCTTTATGCTTATTTTATTTACGTATTAGTCCCTGTGGGTGTGGACCACGTGCTTCGACACGTGAGGACTTGGTTAAATTGTAATAATACCCTACAGTTCTTGTGTGTTCTTGTTTTCATGTTTTAAAATAGGAATTGCATTTTAGTCCTCCGTGCCGGGACCACGGTGCTTTGCGCGTGATTGCCTGGGCTTTTTGCGCTTTTGGCCCTGATCTTTTATGCAGTGTTATTGATTGGCCCCCGAACTTAGTTTTTATTACATTTAGGTCCCTATGAACTGTGCCTCTTTATTTGATTTAAATAAAATATCAAATTCAACCCAATCGTGTGAAAATTGGACACGTGGCTCCTGCCACTATGTAAAATTTTCCCTAATTTTTGGGTACATTTTTTAGACTTTTTATTATTTTAAAAATTCAAAATAGCAATTTTTGCCTCTGTCCAGATTAAAAATTCATAAAAAAATATAAAAACTATTTTAAAAATTCTAAAAATTTAAGTTTGCTTGTTTTGCCTGTTTGATTTTTTGTGCATTTGTGGCTATTTATAAAAAGCTTAAAAATAAAAACCCTTAAAAACCCATAAAAATTCTAGAAAATTATAGAAAATTCAAAAATTAACAAACTATTCTTTTGAATTTTGTTTATCATTTCTAATATTCATAGAAAATACCTCAGGCTCTTCCAGGACCATTTTATATTTTAATTTGGTCCTCCAAGCCTGACTGGACAGTTTTCTTTTGTTTCTGCCTTCTTTTATTTTTAGAAAATTCCATAAAAATTATAAAAATATAAAAAATTCACCAAAAATAGTAAAAAAATATATAAAACATAAAAATATTTTTGTTTGAATTTTTGGACCATTTTTTAGTATTTAAATAATTGGTTTAAGTTGCTTGAATTTGACTTTTTATTATTTTCCTTCATTATTAAAAATCCAAAAAAATATAAAAATATTTAAAAACCACCAAAAATAATTGTTTTTGTTTTATTTTATTTCTGACTACTTCGTAGGCCGCAAGGCCAACACGTGCTCCTCGAGACCGACCCTGGGTGCTATACCAGGTTAATCACATAGCTAGGACCGTGATTTTGGTTTTCATTGTTTTTCTATCTTTATTTGGTGGTCCGATTTTGTTTTCTTGATTGAGCTCTGAGTCTCGAGACGTTGAGGTCGCAATGACCACTGGCACTTGATTTACCTTAGTCTATCGGGCGGCTCATCAACCCCTGGTCAACTCTCCCCCCAGGACCACAGGATCCGCGGATCTTCGTGCAGACCCGACTTCTCCAAATTTCCGCGCCTTGATCCGATTGCCATTCACTCTAACCCCGGGCCCCGATTATACTTGATCCATCCCTGATCCACGCCCGATCATCTTTTTAAGGGTCTGAGCATTGGATTACGTGCCCGGCACCATTCTTGCCGGACCCCTGGCACTATTTAGTCTCGCCTCCTCCCGCCATTTGCCGCACCTTCGGCCACCATTTCATACTCCCAGGACCTCCATCTTCTAGCTTTGAGTGACAGCAAGCCCTAGAAGGCATTGCAGCGAGGATTGGAGCGCTCTAGCCCCTGGTCCGGTGGTTCTCGCCACCGTGCTCCGCATGAAGGAGCTCGAGCCTCTGGAGACGTCGCTCCATTGAGGCAAGGACTCCAGAAGGTCACCCACCTCCAGCACAGACGTCAGCGATCATCAGGTAGCCTCGATATCATCTAGAATAGCCTCCATTTCCATTTCGCAATTTTGCGCCATCGGCCTTCGCTCGTCGTTTCGCTCTGCTCCGATCATCCATCTATCCATCCGACCCTCGCATCATCTTCACGGGACTTCTTTCCACCTTCAACGCCCCTCCGATCATCTTGGTTCAACCTTGAACCAAGAAGTGGGCCTCCTTCGCCGTCGCCTCGCCGGAGACCCCCGCTCCGCCTCACCAGACCACCCATTTCACCCATAACCGGGTCGAGGCATTTTCCCTCGACCCAACATTCTTCCTGTGCATGTTTCATCGAAGAAGGACCCTATTTGGGGGTCCAACCGGTCAGGCACAGCTGCTCTTGCTTCTCCCCGTCGCCGGAGCGTCTCCGACGTCTCTGCCCCCATCTGAGCATACCACCAGCTGTGGACGAGCTCCCTCGTCGATTCGCCCACCTCCGCAACGTCTAAGAAGGTCTCCTGTGCACGTATTGGGTCGGTGAAACTCGTCGACGACCTGTTCATGTAGGACCTCCAGGAGCCGTCAGATCGAGCCCCTCGCTCCAGGTCCATCATAGCCCTTCATTTTTGGAGAAGACTCAGCCGTCCGATCATTGGAGGAGGTTCATCTCGAGCGTCCATCGCCGAAGGGGCATCATCAGTTCTCAGCCGTTAGATCGTACATGTGGCGTCGCCTTGGCCGTGGATCGTAATAATAGGGTAATATCACTTAGGTCCCTGCTCTTTTTGTCTTTATAATTTAGTCATGTAAATATTTTATATAGTTGTTTTTAGTTTGGGTAATTTGCATGTAGGACCTTAGCATTTTCAAATATTGCTATTTAGTCACTGTTTGTGTGAGACACGTGCTGCGACACGTGATTATGTGGGTTATTTGCACTTTTATCTCTGAACTTGCCGGTTGTTACTGTTTAATATTTTATAAATCGAAATGACATAAATGCCCCTCTGTGTGCTGATCACGTGGTGTTGCACGTGCTTACTTGGGCTATTTGCAGTTTAGGCCCTGTGTTTTTTATGTGTTATCTGGTTGGCCCTGAAACTATGTTTCTTTGCGTTTAGGTCCCTGTGTGTTGTGGCTTTTATTTTTATTGAATAAAATATCAAACTAAATCCAAATTAAGTGAAATTTAGAAACGTGGCTCCTGCCACTGTATAAAAATTTCACTAAATTATTGGGACATTTTTGTTGCTTTTTGATATCTTTAAAAAATCAAAAAACTTCATTTTTATTACGGTTTGCTTTATAAAATCAACTAAAAATATAAAAATTCATCTAAAAATTCTAAAAAAAGTATGAATTGTTATTTTGTTGTCTTTGAGTTTCTGTCCAATTTTTGCCTTGTTTGGGATTATAAAACTAAAAAATTTAAAAACCCTAAAAACCTTATAAAAATATATAAAAATAAAAAAAATTGCAATTTTGCTTTCTGTAGTTTAGTTTTTATTTTTACTTTTCATAAAAATTGCCTTCAGATTTTTATAGGCTAATTATTTATTTTTAATTAGCCTTTCAAATCTGACTGCATACTTCTTCCCCGTTTTTGCCTTTTTCAATTTTTATAAAATAAACTAAAAATTAGAAAATTCTGAAAAAATTACCAAAAACACTTAAAAATATAAAAACACACAAAAACAATTTTATTTGATTTCTCTGGCTTGATTTGTTGTGTTTTATAAATTGTTGGTTGTGTGCTTTTTCCTTTATTTTTATATTTTCTTTATAATCAAAAATACAAAAAAATAAAAATATTTAAAAATCTACCAAAAATACTCTTTTTATTTTATTTTCTTTTTGACTACTTCATAGGCCAATCCAACCAAACCGTTCTCCTTGAGTTCGACCCTGGTCGCTATACCAGGTTAAATAAATAGCGGGCACCACTTTTGATTTTATTGCTTTATTTTCTGATTTGGTGGTTCGATTTTCTTGATTGACCGATCGTCGAGATCCGGGTCGCAACGATCTGTGTTTTTTTATACCTTCACCCGGGTCTTGGTGATTTTTCGGTCATCAATATGGCCTCTTCTATTTTTTGTGATAGTTTTTTATAAGATTTTAACACTATGACCCTTAGAATATTGTCCAATTACATCATAAATCACATAAAAATTGTAACTATACCATGCCCCTTTACTCCACAACCCCTTTAGTGTAATGTAATTGTACAATATGTTATTCATCATTGTATATAAATCTTAATAAAAAACTAATGTGATCTTTGCGCCTATAAATCTCTGTCCTTTCATATTTACGCATTGAACTCTCCATAATCGTGAATTACACGTAGACACCCATATACTCATTTCCATTTTACCTCCCAACCCTTTCACTATCTTACTCCACCAACTCAACCATGTCCTTGAGTCAATCTAACTGAACTAGATCTAATTACAGGTGCATACAGATCTAATTGGATCGGATTTAAGCTTAATCCATGTCCAATCCGACCTTAATAAATTTTTATTTTTTTGAATTCAATCCAATCCATCAAATATCTAAATCCAATCCAATCCATCGGATTACATATTAGATCGGATATGTTCGGATTTGACACTTACATTTTCCCATTCAATAGTCTACTCTCACAACGACCCTCAAACATTGGAATACTGACTTAAAAATCGATAATACGAATAGATTTAAAGAAAAGAATAAATCATATAATTAAATGAAAGTTGAAGAATTCCATTAATCTATTATAAATAGTTGAAGGTCATACAATCAAACTAAAAGATTATATTGAGTTTGAAATTTAACTTTTTTTAATAAATAATACATTAGTTTGTTGTTTTCCACCTAATGATTTTAATAAGACAGTACAAGTTATTAAATAAGGATATAAAGACAAGTTAGAAACATAAAAAATGTGTTCTCTGTGATCAAAAATTGATGAAGTCTATTATTAATTAACTTAGAATGATAAGCTATGTCAAAGCCCAACCACTCACAAGAACATCCTTCAAGAGTCTATAATACACCATTAAAAAATGAGAATCATAGAACATGCATACTCGATTGAGTATGCAATGCAAAACTAACTTAGATATAATTACTAGTTAGGCATCATGCCTCTCATTTAAAATAAACTTGAGATAGAATTTATTTGTAAGATTATATCTATAGTCAAAATATGCAAATTATATAAATATATAAATATATATATATATATGAAAAAATGTATATCAAATTAAAAATGAAAGGAATTGAAGTATTGCTTATTTATTCTTAGATGAGTATGACACATTAAATTATGTCACTGATCCAAAATTTCATCCCTAAAATAAGGTTGCAAGATAGAGCAAGTAAAAGATAAGAAACAAAAGGGTCAAAATATCTAACAAATTAGCATGCAACTATCTCAAATCTATTTTTAATGAAGATCATAACGGTGGTAGAATATGGAGGCCAAATGGTATCACATGGGAGGGTATTACGTTGTTTGAGATGGGCGGCGACATCACGAAGAAGTGAGTAGTGGTGTTGTGATATCTGGGAATAACATTGTGCACAAGGGACGCATCAACGAAATGAACTGAGAGGAATTGTGATGAACATTTGTGGTCAATATTGAAATGAGAGAGAGGGAACTGGGAGAGGAATAACTAAACATGGATTTTAATTTTACAAATTATGGGCATACTTTAATACTTTGGAGATTTTACATTTGTCTTTCAAGGGAGAAGAAAGGATGATATATAGAGGACTTTTATCTGTGATTGATATGGAAAAAATGACATTGATTAGGGAATTTGAAATAATTGCACATAGATATTATGTATGTTTATATGTACAAATGTATGTATTCATGTGTGTGTATCTTCCATAACCCAAACTCGAAGAAGGAAGATATGAGAGGGTCCTGTGGAGAATATGATCATAAATTCATAATAGAGTCTGACCACAATGACCGAATTTATTATCTTCATGCATAAGGACAATAGATGTCCTAGTAGAAAATATTTCAAAATCATCACAAACCTCTCTGTATTCTTTTCTATTGCAATTTCTCGATTATTATATGATGATATCTTAACTCTCATTCAAAGAAAGAGATGGACTATAAATGACATCTTTTATGTTTTTAGATACCAAAGGGATATTAAATGAATGAAATTGGTATATAGATGGAATATAATGAAAAGAATTATATCAATATTCAGATTATATATGTATGTATGTATAGGGGATAAGGAGCCTGCATCATGGGGTGTAGGTAACTCCCTACACCAGACCTATTTTTCTATTGTTTTCTTTTACTTTTTTGAATGAAAACTTGAGGGATTTACTTAATATGTTGAATAGAATATGTGTTTCAAGTTTCATGCAAAACAAACATTCCTAACATGTTCACATAGAAGAGGTCATTTTCCGCAATTCTGAGACCGTTAAAATTTGGTAGTCTTGATGGAGATGATAGAGGTCTTGAATTAAGTTGAATTTTGAATGACACCATGATGGTATATAGTGATCTAATTCCCCCAAAGTTCCATCTCAAAAAATTAAAAAATAATGAAAAAATAGGCTGGGTATAGGGAGTTGCCTGCACCCGCTGGTGTAGCCCCCCCCCCCCACACACACACACATCCAGGATAGGGGGTTAAGCTACGTTTTATGTTTGTCCACCCGTAGAGATCTAATTTTTTAATTTCTCGAATCCGTTTTTCCTTCATAGTTAAAAGGTGTCGCGACATAATAGACAAATGACCTGACCTTACAAGAAAAGGGAGCGGAAGGGGGAGAGTCTTTTCAATGTTTTGAGGGGTTCTATCAATTATGGAAAAATAGAACAAAAACAAATAGAAAAAAGCTAGCTATCAGAGTCGAAGCGATGATCATCGCATTATAAATGCGATGTTGTAACCTCTGAGCTAACCATGTTGACATAACATAAAAGAAATCAAACAAAATAGTATATAAGAATTCCATAAACCACATTTATCTTAGTTAACCTTTTTTATTTTTGTTTAAATATTATAGTATTAATTAAACATCTACGAATGAAGCAGAAATGAGTCAATATTTACTCATGAAACTCTTATTTATTTACTAGATTACAAAGTTTTACGTGATTCAATAATAAATAAAAAATGAAAATAAAGAAGAATTAATTACAAAAAAATATAAATAGACATCTAATTATGGTTTAACTAGTTATTATATATACACAATATAAATATAACGTATTCTTATAAATCACATGATTTTAATATTTTTATTATTTAAAAGTAAAATCATATTAAAAATATAAAATATATGAAATATATACGCAATAGTAATATTATCATATTATTTTATTCACAAGGAGTTGGATGAGAAGAAACTATCATATCAAGTTCATTTTGGGTACAAAATGTCAACGGTTAAAATCTTATCATCCTTACATATTACTTCTCTTATGAGCAGTAATGATGGATTAATTAATATATTATTAATAATAAATATTAATTAAGATAATCGAAGATCAATTAAAATTAGCAATAATTTACATTCAAAATACACGTTGAAACTATATATTTCAGGGTAGAAAAGAATCATTTTATTTACAATTGTGTTTTCTGACACGGTTAACAGATTAACGGATTGGATCGGATCGGATTTTTCGAAAAAATCTGATCCAACCTGCACTTTAGTGGATTTCAAAAATTCAATCTGATCCATTAGAATGATAAAACCAAATCAATCCCAACCTGTAATGGAACGGGTCAGGCTAACCGGTGGAAGCATAAAACATTTGGTCGCCCGACCGGGCCATTACCGAAAGCTTGCATGGTAATCAATGAGTAGAGAAATATAATATTTAACTAAAGTTCAGTCAACATAATAGTTCTCTTATTACAGCTCCAATATGGATAATATTGCAAAAGAACCAACAATAAAACTAGCACATCAAAGTTCCATTGGCCATAATGACATCCTTCTGTGAACAAGCTGTCAGTGATCCGTACCGGTTCAACTTCACGACGACGGATAGTTTTCCTTGAACTAGCAAGTAAGTCAAACCTCATGTTCTCCTAAAAAACAACACATGTTATGAGCTTAACACTCCTTATGTGTCGAGTTGGGGTCAAGCCGTCTAGCGCGGAAAAAAACAAGTCTCCCTATGCTATTTTAAACCATTATAAATATAAGCGCTTGCATGCATTATCATATCAATGCAACGATACAAATTACACAATTATCTTACCGCGGATAATATCTACTTGTTGTCATATACTATCAATATACGACTCATAATTCACATAATTATGCAAACGAAGGGTATTCCTTCCGAATCCATCCATTGAAGTCATGATTTCATATATACTCTTATAGTTTTCCATAAATGCATATACACCTTAACATTTTCATATTTTCACAAATACCCTCAGAATTTCCCATAATTGCGCATATGCCCATTTCAATCATAACACTTGTACAATACCATTACTTTGCCATAGTTGCACACATACGCCTTAGCAATTTTAGAACTGTACACATACCCTTGATTCGTTTAGTGATTAAAGTTGTCTTGATTGTTAAATTCTTAAACAGTTTTAGTGGCTTTGCTATCTTTGGTGGCTTTACCGCTGGTTTTAGCGGTCCATAAACATGACTTACATGACAGTGTAGCTACAACGGTAGAGGACTTATCTTTCACCTCAATCGGTTCCTTAAACCGTACGCCTCCGGAAGACGTTGGCCCACTTTATGCCTACGATAATTGGCCTCTAGAGGTGGCTCCCACCGATAGGTGTAGCACTTAGCTCCGCTTATCGTAATCGTGCCATTTTTCATGTTACACAATATCTTTTTTCATGCAATAGCAGTTCACGTGAAATATTCAGTTCCACTAACCAAAAAGGTCTTCAATGTACAAAATAAAGAAATCATATATGTATTTACACCTACTTTTATTTTTCCATCAACCGATCTTTTTATTATGTTGAGAATAACTCTCGAGTTAATAACGCTATTTTATTATCAGCTTTAGTTGGCATTAATGATTAGCGGGCATACTTGGTTAATCTTTGCGTCGTGGATACATATTTTCGCTAGTCACAATAACTCACTGGTCTATATTAGTCAATGACGTTAAAATAGCAATAACTTAATTAGGACAATTAATAATTCACCTTCTTTTAAACGATGTATTTAATGAAATGAATAAGCTATAACCAATCAATCTCTGTATAACTTGTGATATGCTAACACTATTTCTAAATCTAATTACTTGTGGTTGCATGTCAAGGTAAATTGCAATATAGAAAATCTAACTTTTGATTTTGACGTGAGTGTTTTCATCTATTATTTTATTCAGATGGAAAATACAAATCCAATGTATACTCAGTTTACCTTAAAGTAAATTTAGATGACAGAATTTCATTATTAACTTAAGATAAAAGCAACATTGTGTCTCGTATAATTCCATCTAATTAATCATGTATATGGCTAGGCAAATGTACATTTATACGGAAATTTAATTCCAACGTAATTTTAGCTTTTTACCATACGTCTGAAATTTTCATGTATTAAGAAACATGCGTATAAAACTAGATCCAACTTCAGATTACTCGGGAAATTACTCATTATTCCTGTTGTGTATTTATCGATTTAATACACTATCATTCTTTAAAAGAATTATGAAGCATCATAGTTATAACTAAGTATGATATGGTGGTATTTTCAAATTTCTAATTCACAAAACAAATTTCAATAGTTTGCATGGTAAATATATGGACTGCATCATTAAAATTCTATGGCATGGACAAGTATAATGCAATATCTATTTATAGATGACTTGGGAAAATAAAGTAATGACAACATATGTTCTTCTGAATTCATCATTTTTTTTTGTAATCGTCAAAGATAGTAATAAGTGATACATTCCTGTGTTTTCGATCCAAATCCAAGATCAATATTCACATACTATTTAACGATCCTATGTATTCGACATATACCTCAAGTCCGACGGAAAGTACCTACTAGATCTCTGTGTCCCTCTCCTAACTCCCAAGCCAACGTGCTCCACCGCCGGATCGACGTCGATGTCTCCTGCGACGAGGATAAATCTCTCGGTGAGATTCTCTCTCTCTCTAACTCTCCATCTCTCCTTCTCTCTCTTGCAAAAGTGTGTGATGTGAAGGGAGGGAATGGAAATTTATTGCATTTTTGTGCCTCCCAATGAGGCAAACAATGGGTCACTAATGCCCATTAAATCCATAAATAATTACATGCTATTGGTTGGAGAATTATAAGGAATTATGTCTGGAAAAAATCTCCATCGGTTACACAACCAGTAGCAGATTAGATCGAAATACAGATTTTATCCAATCGGTGTGCACCCGTAAATCTAAAAATGAATATTTGTTTTATTTTACTTAGATTTATTTTAATAACCTAACAAACCCCACCTATTTCTTCCTTCCCTGAACTCCCTCGACATCCACCAAACCTCCCCATCCCGGACCTCCATCGTTGCTCCCGCAGCGCAGACCTTCTCCCATCCTCCCTTAGCCGCACTACACCTCCCCCTCACGGACCTCCCATCACTGCTCACTGCATGAACCTTCTCCCCTCCCACATCCTACACACCACCCCCTTCCCCTCCTTCAATCTGGCCCTCGTAGTCACTGCATGAACCTTCACGAATTGACAATCTTGATTGGCCTCTCCATTGACTACTTTCTATTTTAAAAGTAAAAAAAATGATTAACTGTATACTATTAATAGATAATAAACCCTCTATCTCATGCACCACCAATTACCTGCTTCCTTCTCGATCTCTTTTTGAAGTTAGCACATAGGGAGATTTCGAGATGTTAGGTGCAGAATACGAATTAAGGGCTTGATTGATTTAACCTTCTTCTCCTAATATTCACGTGTGAGTACATTCTAATTTGTTTATATAAATATTATATTTTTTAGTATTAATTTTTTAGTTTTTGACAATAAATAAATTAATATGTGATAACATATTCTCGGTCATTATTATTTATTTCAAAAGTATATTCAATTACAGAGATTGTCATATTTGTTACTATATTATTGCAACGAATCATATAATAACGATTGTCTGCTAACGTTTTCTTCTCATCGATTCTAAATTAGCAGTGCGAAGCATAAATTTAATGAACATGCCATTGGATAAATCATCGTTATATGAACCTTTGGCAATGTGTATGAAATTTATTGTGAATTATATGGAGATAGCTTAATTTATAACAAAGAATATTCTTTTATATAATTTAACATCGGAAGAAAATGTTCATGGATATTCAAATTATTCGTTGTCAAAAATTGATTTTCATGCCTTAGCACATGCATCGAGATAAAAAATATATATAAAGAATGAAATATATGATCATATGTAAAGAAATCTTCCCATTAAGAAGAGAAATAAATACTTACATTTACATTTTTGTATCAAAAACTATCCATAGGCAAGTTTTAATTTTAATTTAATAAGTTTGTCAATAAATTATTACTTATGCTTTTTTTCATATTTTTAAAAATGATGTGAAGTGCTCGAGAAAATTTCTTGATATTTTTAGAGATGTTATGATATGTAGTCAAAATAATTTCTAACAGCATCTTAATTTAAAAAAATCGCTAATGATTTTTTCATCAATTATTGCTAAGAAGTTTAGTATAAACTATAGGGGAAAATTACAACAAGTAACAAACATTGTGAATTTGAGGTAGAAAAAAGTGATTTCCAATAAATAATAAGGTACATTACACAAAGGAGCCCCGTTTATGCATCACAATATCAGTCGAAACCTCACGTGACGTGAATATTACAGAGGGAATGTTTCTTCCATAATTTGGAACTCATGGTCCTGTTGAGGGACTCAATTCGAACTTCTGCTATGAATATATCATCGAGTTCTCTAGCTGTAACACCCTAACCCCCAATATATAGTGCCACATCTAAAACTAACGAAGTGTGGGTGTGGTTTATAAGTGGTGGGGATTACTACTTGACAACTTAAACTCAAGCATTTTGGGTGGTTGCCTACGGGTCCATCTGGGCCCGTACCCAACAAGTTATCGGGGCCAATTTTCCCCAATAACGGATCAGGAATCTAAGCCCGGGACGTTACACTAGCTGTGCACATGAAGTATCTATCGAGGTTCTTTTATCTCGTATTCGGTATCCTTATCTTGCTTGCTAAACGGGGAATAGCAAATAACCACCGTCTCTCCCACCTTATCCCACAACTTGATCCCGCGCAGGGGCGGAACTAGTATATATTATGGGGGGCCATGGCCCCCCCATGATTATTATACGTTACGTGTACAATATATTAAGTTTTAAATACGGCCCCTCCTCAGTTAGAGTATAATTAATTTTGTTAAAGAAAAATTATAGAATCATTAAATGATCAAGTGGTAAAGTGGCATGGCTACTATTATAGAGACCAAGGTCCGAATCTTATCACCATTAATTTTACTTTCTTTTATATGATTTATCCAATCACTTCCAAAGTATCAAAATAATTTGATATAAAATTATACTCAAGTTTATTTATATCTTCCATTATTTTTAGTACTCCTTGTAAATAAAATTTTTTTATTGTTTCATTTTAACCATGGAATTTTTTGTTTCAAAATTTCACTTGATAATTTAGCCCTTTTAGGATGGATTTAGAGAGGCTTAAAAATATTATATTTATTTAATTTTAAAAATAGCCGATGAAAATACAAGTCTATTTGAAATTTTAACATTAATAGTACATTTAAATTCTTCATTTATCAAGATTGAAAGAGTTTCATTTTAAAAATATTAATTCTATTTAAAAATATTGTTCAAAATACATAGATTTTTCCATTTTTGAGCCTACATAGTAGTTGTATATCCGGCCCCTCCTTGATGAAATTCCTAGTTCCGCCCCTGATCCCGCGTTATCCTAAGTCATGTATCCCGCTACCCAACCGGCCCTTAAGGGTCTATTTGGTTACTGGGTTGGGTTGGGTTGCGGTGGGTTGGGGATCCTCATGTGAATAGTAGTTGTTTGGAGGGTTCGAGGATTGGAATGATAATTGTGATGTGATGTGACATTGATTATGTGTTATATTAACTTTTCTAATGATTATAATATATTTTTATGTTAATAAGTTTATTTGAACATGGTTAAAAATATTATACTAAATAAATTGTAGGGTCAATACAAGCAATTCCAACCCATATGCCAGGGTACCCCAGTGTACCCTGGCAACCAAACGAGCCCTAAAAAGCTTCACTTTTGAAACGTAACAAGAAGGTATTCAATCTTTTTTTATGTCAAACAGAGAATACTGTAAGCTTCAGTAAACTGTTTATGTAGGCTCAAAACCAAAAATCTGAAATTTAGTACTCTTATTATAGTATTTCAAAAATGAGTTGTGCTTGTTGAGGATCGAAGCTTAGATACGGTTTAAACATTTTCCCTCACTCGTTTTCAGAAGATTTGAGCTGTAGACGTTACTAAGCTATCAAATTTGGCTGATACAGGGACGAGTTATTGTTTGAAAATTGAATAATGATGAGATGATGTTTTCTTGTCAGTCAAAATTCGATCTTGTATCTCGAGATGGACGAGTTTAAATAAATGATAAGATGCGATAGTATGCAGTGTGCGTGCGTCATAAGAGTCTGCTTCCTCTGTTGGAGAGACGGAGACCGCTTTTGTAGCACTGGCCTGTATTATATATAATAATAAATTGCAGAGAGAGGACCTCGCTTTGCTCCGTCCTCTTTTCCCTTTCGTTGGACGGCGTGCACTACTCGCCGTGCTTTGAACTATGAACATCGATCAATTTCTTTCTCCTACTCGTTCATCGATGTTCATAGTTCAAAGCACGGCGAGTAGATGGGCACCCTCGGGCTGCACCTCTTCTGAACGTCTCATCTCGGATGTACATGATACGTTCTCCGCTATCAAATACTATACTGATTGCTGAGTTCAGTTTACTCTTGGGAACGGCCAACTTTTTATTTTTTGTTTTCCCACAGTGCATATTCTGATTTCTAGCTATTGTTAGCCCCACTTTCTTGCTGTAACTAGCTATAGCCCCATTTTTTGGAATATATGGTTTACTTACTTAGCAAAAAAAAATGAACATCGATCAACGGTAATCCCAATGGTGACGTACAAATGAGGTCAACAACATCCACTCTTTTACCAGTAAATTACATAAAAGTTTATGATACAGCTGATTTCAAAGGGTAATAATGTTATATCTTATCTTTAATATTTCTTTCAATGTGATTTTGTGTTGGTGTGATTTAAGGTTATAAAAACAAAAGAATCAACAAAAATTTCAATAGTCGAGGATTAGATTAAGATATATATTAAAGAATAGCTGCTTTTCAATGAGGGAAATATGATCTCTCTAAGCAGAGTGGGTGGTTAAAGGACAAAGTATCTGACATCATCTTGAAGCAATACAGGTAGGCATCTAACGGTCCGTACTAACGTCCATACTAACTCAAAGTAGGCGCAACTATTCATGTGAGCTTGGGTCTGTCATTATTTCTCTAAAGATAAAAAATCCCATACAAATTACGAAATTCAAAAATCACAAAAATTCACTATCTGAAGTTGGTGCATTCCCAACACATTCACTATCACTCAAGGCTTGGAGATTTGAGGATACTTGATTTTTGGAGATTTTGAGTATCCGAGTTAACCATCCTTAGTCATTAGGGTTTGAAACTTAATAATCCACACTTCCCTAATTTGAAAGATATGTGCGCTATATTGCACTCTCAATCTCTAACTTCGAATAATATGATCAACACATCACATACACAATTGCATGAATGATGAGATAAGTTGAGTTAACACTTGAGGGGCTAGGATATGAGATTTCAGTTTAGACCCAATTTAATGATACTCGAGGATGGGATTAAGTCAATGACGGCTCCAAGAAACCTGAGTGTCAGCAAAATCCTATCCATTATGTGAATAAGTTCGCATGCTATCGTTTGATATTTACATATGTGCCAGGGTGTGATGAAACTAAAATAATTTATTGATCGATGCGCGCCAACTCTTGATAAAAGAAATGGAGATAGACAAAAAAAGAAAAGAAAGAAATATTAAAAGAAAGGCACTCTCAATACAAATTCAAATACCGAGAGCTTCTATTAAAGGCGAGCACTCCCAACCATTTTTAATTTTAGTAGGCAGAATCGCTGTTAATGAAAAGATTTTAATTTTTTCCTGATTTTTAAGAGATTTTTTAATAAGGTTAATTGTGATTACAAAACAAGAAGTTAGTCCCTTGATTTTGAAAAGATTTTAAAAATATTTTCTAAACCATGTCACATAATATAGAGATTTTCAAAATATTTTCAAACAATTTTTTCAAACAAGTCAAATCTCCATTTTTTAAACCATTGTCAAATATTTTTCAAAACAGTGTCACATAGTTAGAATTGTTTTCAAAGCATTTACAAACATTTTTTACAAAAATCAATTCAAACATACTTATACCCTAGCCCCAAAAAGCTTTAAATTTTCAGCACACGAGCTATGGCTAAAGAAATATATATACAATATATACAGTATACCTCATTATTCTTAGCTTTTGTTATGTCCTCATAGCACAAATTGATATGAGGCCATAGCTCAGGTTAAATACAAGGTGATATAGCAGAACTGGCTCGGATGCTCCTCCGATACTTGGGTTAAAACAACCTAAGTATAAGAAGAACAAGAAGAGGGAAGCAATAATTGACTCGGGTCCCCCTATACTTATATTGTGAATAGCAAAAGTATTGGATATGAAATAAGGATGGTGGGACCCTTGGTGAATAAGTAGTGATTTTACAAGGTTCTTCCTATACTTAGGCTGAAGAGTAGCCTAAGTATTTGGATGTGGAATTAAGGATGGCAGAGGTTAGTTAAGGTTAGAGGGGGAGTGGATTTACTTAGTGGATTGGATATATGGAGATGGGGGGTGCATCTAGGGTTATGTGAGGGGTGATGAGAATAGACATCTAAGGCTCGATCATTCAAGCAATATCCTTGATTCACCAACTCATACATGAAGACCAACAAGTATTGGTCATTTATCTAGTCCATTTTATTGCATCCAGAAATTCAAGTTCATTACATAGGGCTTAAAGATAGGTTTTGGGCATTATCCTAGGGATATGTCCGCACATCTCAACAATCAATCAAGATCTACGTACTATGCGGGTGTTGATCTCCCATGATACGAGGTTTATTTTATTCCATTTATTTTTGTCGACTTGCATTAAAGTCTCAATTTTATGCTTAGGTTATCACTGTATTAATGTGAATACAAATCAACAAGCATCGTCTAACGGCCAACCCTGATTCCACTAAGATCTTATGTTATAAATCAAGAGAGAGAGAGAGAAACTGATGCATACGATAAAATCATGATGCATGCTTGAGAGAAGAATTTACACCACCTCCAGTATTCCTCATGCATATGCAAGAATGAAATTGAATTTATCACTAAATGCATGCAAGTCGATCAAAACCACATCCTAAACATGCTTCTATTAGCGCAAAAGAATTCGATTAATTTTGCCAAGTGAAGCGAGGTACGTGCGTCTCGTGAATTATGTGTGTCCTACCTACAGATCAGCACATAAAATATAAAAAATAAAAATGAGCTCAGAGAGTCGTGTGCCTAGCCCTAGGTTCGAACACTCAAGTGAAGCCCCACCGTACTGGGGTGAAACAGGCTTCATGCACAACAAATGCAAGGTTCAAGTTCATACAACACACACGAGCCCTTAAACGAGGACCAATAGAAATACAGTGATAACAATTATATACAACATGGAGATGGAAGGATTTTCTAATTAAAAATCCTTGAGATCATTAGAAATTTTCTTCTGCAGCTCATCGCAATGGAAGCTCCCAACTCCATGCCTCCGTGTAGATCGAGCATCCTCCATCTCCAAAGGCCCTACCACAAAAGAAAAAATGTCAGAAAAATGTCAAGAAAATAAATCAACAAAATGATACAAAAAAACAACAAGAGTACATATATTGTTGAAAACAATCAACTAGAAAATAATAAAACAAAATCTAATAAATAAATAGGGATGACTCGTGTCCCCGAGAACGACACTATCTGATGAACGTTAGAAATTGCATTCTTAATTTGTCATTTTAGCATAGCAGTATAGGAGATGATCTCGGATTTCATACAGAATACCACCCCTTTGAATAGGTGGAGAATTATTTTACGTAGCAAGTCTACCAAAATCGAACACAAAAACACGCTCCTCCTCGTTTATTTATTGAAAGTTACTTATTAAAATTGAGTGGATAAATTCAGTGATATAGGTCTTCCGATGCAGACACAATGCACGCAACAGACAAAATGCAAATGGTTATACGAGGACGTCATGCATACATAATGAGCATGTATTCTTTACTTTATTTTATTGTGTGCAAAATAAATGTGATGCAAGGTTTAATGAGAATATGATGCAATGATGAAAATTATGCAAAATTTAGTTGGCTTTTAAATAATTAAAATGATGTGAGATGACCTGTAATACAATATGAATATGCAAGCGAATGATACAGACAAGCATGAGAAAATATATCCTAAAATAATTTAATTAATGAGCATAAAAAATAGGGTCCAATTTCAATGTCAATTGAAGCGTAAATATAATTAATTGATCTACTAATGTCATTAAAATGAGGAGCAATTGACACTTTGAGCACCTAAAATTTAGCATGTAAAATAAAGCATCAAATCAGGGAATACAATATCCACAACGAAGAGAATAAAATTAGCAACACGATGAAACCGAAATAAATGAAAACAGAGTTCGTATGCTCAAGATATTAAATAAAGAGTGCAAGAGAATAAATACAGTAAAAACATGAAGATAAATGCATGAATTTGCAGAAAGGTCCTTCACAAGGGCATTTCTGCAATTTCTGAAAGGCAGCAAAGTGTCTCTGTAAAGTACCCAAGCGTACACGCGAGGCACACGTACCTGTGTAGGGACCTGTTTGCAATATTTGAAAGTAGTGAGGCGCAAATTGCCCAGCCCGCATGCGTGTTGCACGCGTGCGTGCTAGGATTGGGAGGGGTGCAAGGTTCAGATAATGCCTCGAGGGTCATAGCAGGAGCCTCGGGCCACGTGGAAGCCCGAGGAGCTTCAGGCAGAGGCTCAGTGGACACCAAGCGACAAAGCTTTTGTGAGGAGAGGTCGAATCTTCTAGACCGTTGGATGGTCGCCAAGGAGTCTCCATCCAACAGTAGTCATACATTCCGGATTTCCTCTCTATTGAAGAATTGGTGGCGTGATTGCAGCTCCAGCGCGAGCGCTAGAGCACCGCCATGCCCTTACTTGCATGCTGACGGTTTGGGCACGTGGCATGTTGGATTCGTCTCTCGATGGAGTCTCGTCGGGCACGATGAAGGAGATCGGGGCTTGGTTGCCTCATCCGATCAATGAGGATGGATGGTCCTGTAGGTGGTTAGAATAGCCGATGCATGGGTGTATGGAGGTTATGAGTGAAGTGGAGATCCAGATGGGGCGGAGGAGCGGGGGACCAGAGTTATTCTCCAACGAGCCAAAGAAAAAATGGGGTGGATGTGAACAGGGATTTGGAGAAGGAAGGGATGAGCAGACAGTGTTGCGAGGATGGCAGGGGGTCTGGCGAAGCTCGGGGGATGGTTAGGTGATGGTGGGATGTGTTGTATGAGGCGGAGAAAATAAGAGAAATTCAAAGCAAAAGATCAAATGGAGAGTTACCTTATTCGGAGATGATTCAAACGCAGAGGAAGTGGCATATGCTGAGCTTCTTGTGAAGCTCCAATCATCGCTCAACTCAGTCAGCCATTGTGATGGGGTTGACGGCTACGGAGCAGTCATAACTTGGCTATGAAAGACAAGGGTTGACACCAGCAAGGACGCACATGATCGCTCATCAACACGACCCTCCTTTATCTCGGGAGGGGGGGAGTGGCTAGGGTTCCATGCGCAAAATGGTAGACGAGGAGAAATGGAGGTGGAGCGGGGGTTTTAAAGCAGATGAATGCTTGTTGTTACAGTAGGTGAGGGGGCGGGGTATTGCAACTGCTGGCATTGGCCGTGGAGATCGGATCTAGAGTGAGTAATGGTAGGGCTAGAATGAGGGGAGCAGGGGAGATGTAAAGGATAGTTTAGGTCATGGAGAGGCATCGAGGATCAATGGCTAAAATGGAAGGGGTGGGGGTTGCAATGAGGCGAAACGTCTGATGAGGGATGAGCAAGAGGTGGAAGAAGCGGCCTTATCCACTGGATAGTCTATTCCAAAGGCTGAGGATAAGACGTGTATGGGTGGCTTAGATCAGATCCTACAATCTAATCAGTGGTGGGTAGTGAGGCCCAGGTGTGTGGTGGAGATGAAGTCTGGAAGCGAGATCTGAGGGCAAGGAGGGAACATGTGACGTGGTGGGTTCTAGGCCATTGGCTCGGTGCTGCCATCCAATGGTGGAGGCGGGGATGAGTGGCGTGGATCTCATCTGGGGAAATATCATACGTGGAGAGAGCGACGAAGAGGAACGATGGAGATGGAGGCAGGAGGAGATGAACCAAGGGTTGTTAGTGAGGTCAGATGGCGCAAGGAGGATCGGCCACGTGGGAGGCCTAGAGGGCACCACATGGCCCAATCAGATTATTCAGAAAAGAAAAAATAAGAAGAAAATACAAAAGAAATAAAAGGACGTTAAAATAGCAAGAAGTCAAAAAATGAAAATTGTAGTTCTCGATGAGATCTACAAGTTTCGTATTGGTCAGAAATTCAAAAGAGATCAATCAAACATAGTGAAAATTTTGGAAGTATTTTAAGTGAATAAAAATAATGCTTTTTAATGGCTTTGTGATTTTTGTCTTTTTTCTTATTTCGGATTTTAACACCAAAACAAATATCTACAGTATTTAATCTAATTTTTAAGGGAGTTTTTAATAGGGAATAAAATAAGGAAAATAAAATGTTAATTTATCGACAAAACATAGGGTTAATTACAAGAGAAGAGCCTATTGTTAATGATGCGGGATTAAAAAAGATTTGGATGAAGGTGATTATGCTCTGGGGATAATAAGGGAGTATGGTAATGATAAATCAGAGATTCATCAGCACCGTGTGTTGTGAGGGAGCTTATACATCGCTTGCAGGATCTGATTTTTCGGACACCGAAAGCTCCCCCATGATCGGACTTGAGTATTCATCTGACATTACTTTCTCTTGTTCTTCTCATTTTGCTACATATTCACATTGTTGTTTCTATGTTTGTTTGTTTCTATTTTATGTTTTATTTTCTTCTTTTGTTTTGCTCATATTTTTCATAACGGTGATCTGACATAATTATTGTTTCTCTCTTTCTTACGAGGGCCCTATGAGCGAGAGTGGCATTCCTAGGAGTGCTGACGCACCCGAGGGAAGCAGAGGTGACTCCTTCCATCACCGAGCAGCTGGAGAGCGTAGGAGAGGAGGAGCAGAAGATTTGGAGGACTACTTGGAGCATTTCTTTTTATTTTATTTTAGCATTTTATTTCCCATTTATTTTTGTAATTAATTTGTAATAATTCTTAGGTTCTTTCCTCTTTTTTATGTTTTTATTTGGACATTAAACTCTCTTATAGATTGCAGGGTCTGTTTCACCAAGTGCTGATGCACTTGAGGGACCTCTCCGATTTTTGTTTTCTCGCCTTTTATTTTTCTTTGTTTTCTTGTGAATTTTTTGTGCTTGAACCCTTAGAAGTGGGTTCTATTATCTTGCATGATTCAGGTACCGAGCCAATCCAAATCCCTAAATAAGAATACGTGTTCCTATATATTAGATTGTAGGATTGGACTTGGTAAAATAATTAGTTCTTTTCTGCTAATAGAAGTTACTGCTTAGGACGTTTCTCTTGGAACATTTAGGTTAGTTTATTTTCTGTCTTTATTTTTATGCTAGGATCATTTGCATGTAGACTGTTGGCGTAAGGTACGCATCTCTTATTTCTTGCATGCATCATTGATTTCCATTGCATAGGCTTTTCCGATCTCCTCTCTTGATTTTCTCACTTAGAAAATAAAGGAATTGGAAATTTCATTAGATCAATTTCTTGAAAAAATCCAAAAAAATGGTAACCCAATAAAAAAGGGGCTGCTAATTCTACTTGACCTAAAACTAAACGTAATGATCAAATCATTATTTTGGGGAGAGTAGCCTCTTCATTGTTTGCATATACTTACCTCTAGA
This sequence comes from Ottelia alismoides, assembly GCA_037367405.1. Taxonomy (NCBI): domain Eukaryota; kingdom Viridiplantae; phylum Streptophyta; class Magnoliopsida; order Alismatales; family Hydrocharitaceae; genus Ottelia; species Ottelia alismoides. Next base: position 100,830 of record JAZKJV010005350.1, on the reverse strand, counting down.
TAGAGTGGGTGAGGACGTTTCCATAAGGTTAGATCCCAAATCTCTAGACTTGTGCTCTATGATCATATGCATTACTCTTTGATGTATGGTTGAGATGCAAGCACTTGCCTTAGACCATAGAAAATCATTTTGGAGTGTGCCACCTCTTACCTCCCTTTGACCCTCATATAACTCAATAGCCCATGCAGATGGTTCCACTATTTGGGGAGGTTTAAGGACATACGTTGGGCGATAGGGCGACATCACCTTATGTGCTTGGTAGTAAGTAACTTTGTGTAGATTCACTAAAGTTAAAATTGAATAGATAATTGGCCAAACTTTCATGGTCTCACTTATGTTCAGTTGGTGAATCGAGGGTTTGTACTGTTCTTGTTTACAAGTGTTAGAGATCCCACTGCGCACTTCGAGCCTTCATCTCATTTTCTTCTTCTTGGTTTGACTACGTGTTCTCGCATCTTGTCTCTTGCCATCAAACATGTCGAATTGGAGTATTTGTGCTCGAACTTTTGAGATTATCTTTATACACTCCAATTTTAGTTGTCATCATGACTCTCTTCCCGAATTCACTTTTTCTACATCTCTACTTCTGTTGCCAATAAATCCCTTGTTTGAGATTGACCCTAATCTCAAACTATCATTTGAGACTCCATATTTTCCGAGGACTGATCGAGTGCCTTGCACTTTTATAGAGATCGGGATTGATTCAGAGGACTCGATGGCACCACCAAAAGGAAATGGACCTATTAATGAGTAGCATGAGATCAATTCCACAATGTTGGCATCTATTCAGACCATCCAGGCCTAGATGACTGAGCAAGCCAACATCTAGGCAGGACTTCGTGATATGATCTTAGAGATGAGACATGACAGAGGAGTGAGGAGAGAGGAGGATGAGTAGATGAGAGGAAGTGGGAATGGGGGAGCCGAACAACCTAGAGTGGAGCCGAAGCCTACACTTAGATATGCTTATAACCCAGGCGTAGGACACGCTCTGACATGGATTCAGATACCTGCAATTCATGGACATTTTGAGCAGAAACCCACTACTCTTTCATTGCTCCTGATATTCCATGGACACATTCATGAGGAGTCGTATATTCACCTTCAGTAGTTTGATCGCATATGCAGCACGATCCACTTCCCTAACATCCCATTAGAGGCAGTGAAGATAACCGCTTTCTCATTCAGTCTTATGGACAAGGCATTATATTGGATTAGTAATTTAGGAAAGGTTGTCACATCCTGGATGAGTTGAGGTTCGCATTTTTGAGAAAGTACTATCCCCGTAGGCGTTTGATCAAATGAGATCGTTGATAGCCAACTTCTCTAAGTTGTCCCATGAGCCTATTCACGAGGCATGGGAAATATTCAAAGATTTGACAGAGAAGTGCCCCCATTATGATATACCCTAGATAAGTCTAATGCAGAACTTTTTTGGGTGGTTGAGCCTAGAGAATCAGAGATTGGTAGATGCCGCTTGTGGGGATCTCACTTCAACAAGGATGAAGATGTTCTATATCAGATATTTGAGGAGATGACAGAGAACTCTGCAGCTCTTTCTTCTTCATGTGCTTTCCAGAAGCACTCTCTTCCTTCTTCTCCAGCACCCCACAAGGCCATTAACATGACGGCATATCATGATGTGGATAGGGTGGGCAGCGTCAATCTGACCATTATTGGATCACACCTATCAAAGTAGATATAATTGAAAAGCAATCACAAGAGCTAGATAAATTACAAGTGATCGAGCAGAAGACGAAGCATTTGGATAAGTTGGATGAGATTACTTGTCACCTAGAGCTTCTTGCTAGTACCATCAGCTCATGCTAGAGCCAGAGTGTGGCATCTAATACACATGAAGTGGAGCAGCCGGGTTCTTCTACTACTTCAGTACCATAGAGTACCAGAGTACCTTCTTCTATAGTCCAGCACATGTACTTCGTGCAGACTCCGGATCAGGTCCCACAGTAGTCTCCTTCATCATGTGTTGTGTGGTATTACCCGAAGCTTCCATATCTTCCTAAGTAGCAGTGTCCACCTCCACTTCACATCCATGGGGTGAATGGTATTTGGTTTGACCAAGAGCGCAACCAACTCCGTCCATCAAGGTAGAGTCAATTCAACACTCAGTTGAGTCAGAAGCCCATCCACAAGATTCAGGGAGGGAGACCATATCCTCAGCACCAGCAGCCTTCACAATCTCATCAGTTTTGGCCTCCACCACATGTTCAGACTTGGAGATATGGATATCAGCAGTCAATGCAGCCTACACATTCTTACTATCCATATACTTACCCAACCTGCATATTCTGGGGCACTATTATTCGCATCCTCCTCCTCCTTACACATATCAGCTGTGAAATCCTGTATTTTCTTTTTTCTAAAATCTGGCATATTTTAAATCCAAAAAGTTCATATAATCACGCCGTTACGCAGATCTCATCGAGATCTTTCCAACGAGCCCAAGAACATCCAATTCCGATATTCCTTGCTCAAGTTATCGATGTTTTAAGTATAATAGTTGGGACCCATATATGGATCCGAACCATATCCGAAATTGCACCCATTTTCACCTCTCCCTCTATAAATAGAAGGTGATAGGCTATTCTCTCAAAGCCCTAGCCACCACCATCCTTCCCTCTCATTGGAGCACCACCACCTTGGTCGGATTTGGTCGTCGGAGGACCGTCGCCGACATTGGAGAAGGAGCTCCGGTCGAAGATCCGCGACCACCATCACGTAGGAAAGCTCGAGGTCACCTTCGTACACGCATTCGTGCTACAATCGAGAGACGGAAATATCATTCCGTCTGAGCGGAGATCCCGAGGAAACAACCTCAAAGGTAACGATAAATACCTCCCTCTTACTGTTGGTTTCCACGTATTTTTGTTCCCATATGCTTAACATGCATATAACCTCGGTTGCTCTTATGATATGACTCATATACTATTAACAAAGTCCAATCCCTCCTTGTTGTTGGTCTTCACATGATTCTTGATTCACAATCGTTGATAATGATTTGAGACTTTGGTGTTTTGTTGTTGGTGGTGATGGTCTATGCGTCTAGCTTTAACTGTTGTCCTTTGATTTTCGCTGTAAAGATGGAATTAGATGAATGAAGATGTTGTTTTCAAATTTGTAATCTTGAAATGTGTATAGAGAATCATAATTTTACACCCATAGAAGAGTAAAGTTATTTTTGAATTAATCATGATGAATGCGAAATAGACAGGAAGGTGCGGAAAAAAGGGCCATATAGCATGGAGCCTCGTTTATTATATTATATTTAGATACCGAACTTCTTATATAATTTAATGTGATGCTATCTGATCCTTGCCTTGAGACAAGTACTTAATCATTTTCTTTTTGGGATGAAATTCATATAAATGTGAGCTTTATACCAACGCATAAAACTGTCATCTTGGTGTTAATATTACCTATTATGCGCGTTCGATTCACGTATCAAGTAATGCATGGCTGTGAGAAATCTTGTAATAAGTAATTATTTAGTGTGTTGTAATGATGGCTTTTAAGTTTCTGGTTTCACAAATATGCCTAATTAGTGGAGAAAATACATGATTGACAACATACGAATTGGGTCTGGGCCTTTATAATTATCATGTTATGATACACAAGTATGTGCATGTTAAATCAAGTGTACATACTAAACCAAGGGAAATTATGGCAAGGTTTGCTAAATAATGGATCACGTTTCATATTTAATTACATTGATTATCTAGTTGCTTTCTGGTAATTATATTTTAAACGTCTTCATAAATGTGGTTTATGATAGACGTTTCTAATCAACGAAGCTGATGGAAGACGTTAGCCTTTAGAGATTGTATTAGCAATTTGATGTCCTACATATTCTTCTAAATATTGATAATCATAAAATTAGTTGCAATATCATACGTTAGATCCAAATACATCACTCACAATAAATAGATAAATAGATGAGTATTAATATTATAAATGGAGAAATAATATCCGTGGAGGAGAGTGAAGTTACGGGGATTGGTTAGGTTCTTAATTACAATTAAAAAAAACTGTCAAACTCGTGCTAATCCTTATGAATGAAAATGGACTTATCAAATAGCATCCAGCAGTTTTTTTAAATAAATATACGAGGATCATCAGACCAAGCATCCCGAATTTTCCAAGAAGTTATTAATAATTATTTACGATCGTGGTATTTATCCTTCCATGGATGAGATCTAATAGTCAGAGGGTAGATGTAGTTAGGTGCCTCAAGGGATTGAGAATGCACCCTTGGACCTCGGATAGATGCCATGAAGACCGCGACCCCAACGGGCGAGTTGGGTGACGTGTTGCACCTAGCAGCCCGGTAGCATCCGGAGTCACTCGACGGAGTTGGCAGGTGGCGCGGTTGGTGTTCTTGGTCTCGCACTTATACACGATATTAAGACTCGGAATATAATTGGGTGTGGCCGCATCGAATTCTATTTCGAGTATTATTATTGTGAGAGGTGTTCCGGGATGTGGTTTGAAATTGGAGAAATTGGGCTTATGATCTTTTCATGTTCTAGTTGGACACAGGTTCTTGAGGGTTTACTCAAGATGAATATCAAGTTTCCGCGTAGTGGAGGCCTGCGAGTCGCGTACTTGCATGTGCTAAAATAATATGAGTAATGATTAATGATCGAATACTGAAAATTGTAATTGCAAACTATTATGGATCATAACCAACTTGTAGAAATATCAAGACCATTGTAGTAGTACTTAACGATTATTAAATTAATAAATAAAGTTAGTTGTATGATCCAAGGTGAATCAGAATAACTGGGTGACTTTCTCTTTTTCTACCATATATGCTTACGTTTTTAGATAGAGTTGAGCATACATCCTTTACTTCCTCCCACCTGAGTTACTATAGTATTTATCTCGTTACTGGGCAATTGCTCATAACGTTACCCTTGTGTGAACCCAACAAGTGTAGCTGAGCAGCAGCCGCAACAGTAGCGGCTTTGAGGAGATCAGACTTTTTTTCATCATATTTGCATCAGACAAGGTGCGTCCTGCTTAGAGTAATGTATTTACTTCCGCTTTATTTTATGTTATTACTGAGAGACATTGTAGTGAGATATGTGGAGAGTTTTTCTACAAGTTTGAGATTTTCTGATGTATCTCATATCATGGACATGGACTTGATGAGTATGATGAGAATGGATGTTTTTTCTTTCCATTTTATATTATTCTCATGTTGTTGTTTATATTTCAAATGTTAATATAATGTGCGTAAGATGGTTTGCTGAGTATCATAGATCATGGACGTATTTGGACCGTAGGTCTGATGCTCCCGTCTCGTCGGTTTCGGTAGCCGGAGGGGCGGGGCAGCACAGATGGTATCAGAGTCCGATGCTCCATTCTCTCTTTTGCATATTAGAATGTTAATAGTATTTGAAATATAAATATAGCGACAAAGTCCTCTGACTTTGGAATTAGTTAAGAAGAATAATTCAAGTCCTGTTAAAGTGTCCATTGTCTCTAAAAAATCTAATATAATGATTCTCCCAGGGAATCATGCCACCTCGTGTTGATCCTGATGTTGCACAACAGTTGGTCTTATTAGTTCAAGCCGTGCAGGGTATACAACAGTGTCAGGAGGCATTGGAACAGAGGCTACTTCAGCAGGAAGATTCCTCTTATCAACCTTCCCGTGAGTAAGAGGGCCGTATTCATCCTTCGGTGTCTTTGGACCCTGAAGGGTCAGAGGATTTAGAGGCATTGCAGAAATATCAGATGACTTATGCCGCCTACCAGAGGTCTAAGGTGCCCCAATTCTTCGGTACAAGCACACCAGATGAGGCTGAACTATGGATGGATCACGTATCTAAGGTCTTACGAATGATCCATGCTCCTGAAGAGTCTTGACTTACATTTGTGGAATTTTCACTAGCAGGTTATGCCGAACGTTGGTGGTACGCCACCAAGGAACATCTGGAGGATCCCATAACATGGGAAATATTTCTTGACGAGTTCCGTAGCCAGTTATACCCAGACCACTGGGTTGAGGATCAGAGGAGGTTGTTTGCCGAGCTGAAGCAGGGGTCAATGACGACCTAAGAATACCTCATTCGCTACACTGAACTCTCTCGTCACTCGCCAGCGACTACTGCTTTTCCTGAGGAGAATTTACAGAAATTTATCCAGGGATTACGTGACAATGTGCAACACCAGCTATCTGCATTGGATTTCACTTCCATCAAGGAAGTAGCTGCTAAAGCTACCAAGACGGAGGCAACTCAGGGTCGACTTCAGGGGAGTCCATCACACTCCCAACCACCTCAGTCTGGAAGATCTGCTCGCCGAGATTTCCATAGAGCTCGTAGAGAGCGTCATTTCCACCCGAGGCTACTACTCCTACCATTAGCAGATTTGCCCCTACACATACTTTGGGGCAGGGTTTGGTGCGTCGTGGTACTACTTCCTTCCGCTCTTCGACACACTCGTAGAGCCACAAGACAGGAAGTGCTAGCCTTGTCTCAGGAGGCTCTTTCTCTTAGCCAGGAGATCGCAGATGTTTCCACTGCCAACAGCCGGGCCATTTCAAGGTCAAGTATCCTTTACGTGCCAGCAACTCAGGTGGCCACCCATCAAGTATACGACCAACTTTCTCATCTGCACAGTCACACGGATCAGCTTCCCGTCGCGGGGTCGAGGTTTTCAACGTCCTTCACCACGACCAACCTTCAGTACTGCAGATTCTAACGCCCCCCCCCCCCCACAGCCTCAGGGACAGTTGAATGCAATCACACGGGAGCAGGCCCACGCCTCAGGAGCTGTAGTGTGAGGTATGATTTCAGTACATCGTATATCCTTACATGCCTTATTTGATTCGGGAGCTACGCACTCTTTTCTAGCACATCGCTTAGTATCCAAGTTAGATAAAGAACCAGTCTGCGTTCCATCTCCTTACTACATCAAGGGCCCAGGGGGCAATTATTCATAGTGCGACAAGCGATGGAGAAGGTAGCAGTGCAGATTGGCGGACACCTAATGCATGCATATCTTTTACTCATTCAGTTAGAAGATTTTGATGTCATCTTAGGTATGGATTGGCTCGAGCAACATCACGCATGCCTTGATTGCTTCGAGAAGACAGTAGTGTTCCATATCCCAGGCATACCTACCTTTCAGTTTGATGGACATGCCCCGGATAGTGAGGTCTTATATGTATCGGCATTGAAGGCCCAACACTTGCTCAATCAGGGTTGCATAGGTTTTCTCGCTTATGTTGTGGAGTTACCTGCCGAAGATCGTATGATTGAAGATGTCAAAATTGTACGAGATTTTTCTGATGTATTTCCAGAGGAGTTACTTGGACTGCCGCCAGAGAGGGAGATTGAGTTCGAGATTACTTTGATACATGGCACGCAACCGATCTCCATACCTCCATACCGAATGGTACCAGCCGAACTCAGGGAGCTCAAAGTACAACTGTAGGAGTTGTTGGAAAAGGGATTTATCTGTCCCAATACATCACCTTGGGGAGCACAGTCCTCTTCGTAAAGAAGAAGGATGGGTCTATGCGTTTATGCATCGACTACAGGCAATTGAATAAAAGGACGGTGAAGAACCGTTATCCACTTCCACGAATAGATGATCTTGTTGATCAGTTGCAAGGAGCAGCGGTATTCTCAAAGATTGACCTACGATCGGGTTATCATCAATTGAGAATTAAGGACACAGATGTGCTTAAATCTGCTTTTCGTACCAGATACGACCACTACGAGTTTGTGGTTATGCCGTTGGACTCACGAACGCACCTGTCGCGTTCATGGACTTGATGAACAGAATTTTTCGTCCATACTTAGATCGATTTGTGGTAGTGTTCATTGATGATATCTTAATCTACTCACGTGATGAGCATGAGCATGAGCAGCACCTTCGTACTATTCTTGAGACACTCAGAGAACACAAGTTGTATGCAAAATACATCAAGTGTGAATTTTGGCTTATCAAAGTAGCTTTCCTCGGTCATGTAATTTCAGGAGCAGGTGTGGCAGTTGATCCAGCCAAGATAGAGGCAGTCATGTCTTGGGAGCATCCCAAGATAGTTACCGAGATACGTAGCTTCTTAGGCCTCGCCGGCTACTACAGACGTTTCGTTAGGGGCTTCTCGCAGCTATCTCTACCACTTACTCGTCTGACACATAAAGATGTCCCTTTCATTTGGAGCGACAAGTGCGAGCTAAGCTTCCGTACGTTGAAAGAAAGACTGACTAGTGCTCTGATTCTCACCCTTCCTTCAGGCCCCTTAAACTTTACGGTGTATACTGACGCATCAAAGGAGGGTTTAGGAGCAGTGTTGATGCACCGTGGTCATGTCGTAGTATATGCATCACGACAACTGAAGAACCATGAACGGAACTAACCTACTTATGACTTGGAGTTGGCAGATATAGTCTTCGTGTTGAAGATATGGTGTCACTATTTATATGGGGTCACGTTTGAAATTTTTACAGATCACAAGAGTCTCAAATATATCTTTGACCAGCGAGAGTTGAATACGAGACAAAGACGATGGATGGAGCTGTTGAAGGATTATGACTGCACTATCTATTACCATCCGGGTAAGGGGAATGTAGTGGCGGATGCTTTGAGCAGGAGAACACATACCGAAGGTACCGCAGCATGGCTACAGACTTGGGATATGCTCACGCCCCTCAGTGAGTGGCACCCATTTGATAGTACTACAGATGTTGTAACTGTACCTGCCAAGTATAGTGTACTATGGAATAGGATTGTGCATGGCCAGCAGACATATCATAAACTACAAGACTCATTCCATCGATGTCTGAAGGAGGAGTTTGATGGATTCAGAGTTTGTGAGTCCATCTTATGGAAAGGGATACCGTGTATGTGTCCCTGTTGATGATGAGCTAAGGAGAGACATCCTAGATGAGGCTCACTGTTCTAGATTATCTATCCATCCAGGAAGCACCAAGATGTATAGAGACCTCCGTCAACACTTCTGGTGGGAAGGGATGAAGAGAGATGTAGCAGAACATGTCAGTCGTTGCCTTACTTGTCAATTAGTGAAGGCAGAGCACAAGCGTCCTCCTGGCTTGTTACAGTCACTTCCTATTCCGTTGTGGAAATGGGAAAGTATCTCTATGGATTTCGTGACATCCTTACCTCGTACGGTTGGTGGATACGATGCTATTTGGGTTATTGTGGACCAGTTAACCAAGTCCGCACATTTCATTCACGTGAACATGACATGCACTCCGGTAGATCTGGCCAAGTTATATATTCAGCATGTTATTCTCTTGCATGGGATTCCCAAGGAGGTTGTATTTGACAGAGACTCTCGTTTTACATTGCATTATTGGGGAGAATTCATGAAGGCCCTAAAAACCGAACTATGTCTTAGTTCAGCCTATCATCCGCAGACTGATGGGCAATCATAGAGGACAATTCATACCCTTGAAGACCTACTTAGAGCATGTGCCATTGAGTGGCAAGGATCTTGGAAGGACCACCTTCCTTTGGTGGAGTTCACTTATAACAACAGCTATCATGCTAGTATTGGCATGACACCTTTTGAGGCATTGTATGTACGAAGATGCACCACTCCCTATGTTGGCAGGAAGTGGGTGACAAAGAGATTTATTCTACTCAGATAATCGAGAATACAACAAGGGCGGCAGAGATGGCTAGAAAGAAATCATTGACTGCACAGAGCCGTCAAAAGAGCTATGCTGATCAGAGACGTCGTGATCTCGAGTTTGAAGTCGGAGATTTTGTCTTCTTGAGAGTATCTCCAATGAAGGGTATTCAAAGATTCGGTATTAAGGGCAAGCGGGCACCGAGGTTCGTTGGCCCTTTCGAGATTTTGTCATGTATTGGGAAGGTAGCATACCGAGTAGCACTCCCCCCTCACTTGGCAGGCGTGCATGATGTATTCCATGTGTCAAACCTCCGAAAGTATATTCGAGACCCTCGACATGTGATTAGCTATGAGGACCTCGTGGTTGAACCGAATCTATCTTTTCCTGAGGCACCCATACAGATTGTAGATCGGGCAATCAAGAGGTTGCGACGGAAATACATCCCTTTGATCAAGGTATTGTGGCAAAGTCAGAATGTTGAGGAGGCCACATGGGAGCCTGAGGCAGATATGCGACAGAAATACCCCTATCTTTTTGAAGGTATGTTCATGAGACCCTATTTCAATCCTAAGATTTTTATGGGTTTCGTTCTCTTTAAGATTTTTATGCCTAAATCTACACCACATTAGAAACTTATACGTTAAATCCTACGTCTCGAGAACGAGACTTCCTTTAAGATTTTTATGATGTGAAATCCTGTATTTTCTTTTTTCTAAAATCTGAAATATTTTGACATCCAAAAAATTCAAATAATCGCGCCATTACGCAGATTCGTCGAGATCTTTCCAATGAGCCCAAGAACACCCAATTCCGATATTCCTAGCTCAAGTTATCGATGTTTTAAGTATAATAGTTGGGACCCATATATGGATCTGAACCATATCCGAAATTGCACCCATTTTCACCTCTCCCTCTATAAATAGAAGATGATAGGCTATTCTCTCAAATCCCTAGCCACCACCATCCTTCCCTCTCATTGGAGCACCACTACCTTGGTCGGATTTGGTCGTCGGAGGACCGTCGCCGATGTCAGAGAAGGAGCTCCGATTGAAGATCCGCGGCCACCATCACGTAGGAAAGCTCGAGGTCACCTTCGTACACGCATTCGTGCTACAATCGAGAGACGGAAATATCATTCTGTCTGAGCGAAGATCCCGACGGAACATCCTCGGAGGTAATGATAAATACCTCCCTCTTGTTGCTGGTTTCCACGTATTTTTGTTCCCATATGCTTGAACATGCATATAACCTCGGTTGCTCTTATGATATGACTCATATACTAGTAACAAAGTCCAATCCCTCCTTGTTGTTGGTCTTCACATGATTCTCGATTCACAATCGTCAATAATGATTTGAGACTTTGGTTTTTTGTTGTTGGTGGTGATGGTCTACGCGTCTAGCTTTAACCGTTGTCCTTTGATTTTCACTGTAAAGATGGAATTAGATGAATGAAGATGTTTTCAAATTTGTAATCTTGAAATGCGTATAGAGAATCATGATTTTACACCCATAGAAGAGTAAAGTTACTTCTGAATTAATCATGATGAATGCGAAATAGACAGGAAGGTGCGGAAAAAGGGCCATATAGCATGGAGCCTCATTTATTATATTTAGATACCGAACTTCTTATATAATTTAATGCGATGCTATCTGATCCTTGCCTTGAGACAAGTATTTAATCATTTTCTTTTTGGGATGAAATTCATATAAACGTGAGCTTTATACCAACGCATAAAACTGTCATCTTGGTGTTAATATTACCTATTATGCGCGTTCGATTCACGTATAAGTAATGCATGGCTGTGAGAAATCTTGTAATAAGTAATTATTTAGTTTGCTGTAATGATGGCTTTTAAGTTTCTGGTTTCACAAATATGCCTAATTAGTGGAGAAAATACATGATTGACAACATACGAATTGGGTCTGGGCATTTATAATTATCATGTTATGATACACAAGTATGTGCATGTAAAATCAAGTGTACATACTAAACCAAGGAAAATTATGGCAAGATTTGCTAAATAATGGATCACGTTTCAGATTTAATTACATTGATTATCTACGTTGCTTTCTGGTAATTATATTTTAAACGCCTTCATAAATGTGGTTTATGATAGGCGTTTCTAATCAACGAAGCTGATGGAAGACGTTAGCCTTTAGAGATTATATTAGCAATTTGATGTCCTACATATTCTTCTAAATATTGATAATCATAAAATTAGTTGCAATATCATACGTTAGATCCAAATACATCACTCACAATAAATAGATGAGTATTAATATTATAAATGGAGAAATAATATCCGTGGAGGAGAGTGAAGTTATAGGGATTGGTTAGGTTCTTAATTACAATTAAAAAAATTGTCAAACTCGTGCCAACCCTTATGAATGAAAATGGACTTATCAAATAGCATCCAACAGTTTTTTTAAATAAATATACGAGGATCATCAGACCAAGCATCCCGAATTTTCCAAGAAGTTATTAATAATTATTTACGATCGTGGTATTTATCCTTCCATGGATGAGATCTAATAGTCAGAGGATAGATGTAGTTAGGTGCCTCAAGGGATTGGGCATGCACCCTTGGGCCTCGGATAGATGCCATGAAGACCGTGACCCCAATGGGCAAGTTGGGTGACACATTGCACCTTGCAGCCCGGTAGCATCCGGAGTCGCTCGACGAAGTTGGCAGGTGGCGTAGTTGGTGTTCTTGGTCTCACATTTATACACGATATTAAGACTCAGAATATAATTGGGTGTGGCCGCATCGAATTCTATTTCGAGTATTATTATTGTGAGAGGTGTTCCGGGATGTGGTTTGAAGTTGGAGAAATTGGGCTTATTATCTTTTCATGTTCTAGTTGGACACAGGTTCTTGAGGGTTTACTCAAGATGAATATCAAGTTCCCGCATGGCGGAGGCCTGCGAGTCGCGTACTTGCATGTGCTAAAATAATATGAGTAATGATTAATGATCGAATACTGGAAATTGTAATTGCAAACCATTATGGATCATAACCAACTTGTAGAAATATCAAGACCATTGTAGTAGTACTTAATGATTATTAGATAAATAAATAAAGTTAGTTGTTGTATGATCCAAGGTGAATCAGAATAACTGGGTGACTTTCTCTTTTTCTACCATATATGCTTACGTTTTTAGATAGAGTTGAGCATACATCCTTTACTTCCTCCTACCTGAGTTACTGTAGTATTTGCCTCGTTACTGGGCAATTGCTCATAACGTTACCCTTATGTGAACCCAATAGGTGTAGCTGAGCAGCAGTGATGAGCCGCCTGAACAACTAAGGTAAAGTAATAACTGCGGTCGTTGTGATCTCAGTCACTCAGGACTCAAAGCTCAATCAAGAAAAAATATTAGACCACCAAATACAGATAAAAATAAATGAAAACTCAAACTAGCGGTCTCGTTATTGGATTAACCTGGTATAGCACCCAGGGTCGAACTCAGAGAGCACGTGATGGACCTTGCGACCTACAAAGTAGTTAAAAAATCAAATAAACTAAAAACAAGCAATTTTTGGTGGATTTTTAATATTTTTATATTTTTTTGGAATTTTTAATTATAAAGAAAAATAAGAAAACAATAAAACAAGCAACTCAAGCAGTTATTTAATTACTCTAAAATGCTCCAAAAAATCAAACAAAAATATTTTTATGATTTTTATATTCTTTTACTGTTTTTAGTGAATTTTTGATAATTTTCTGATTTTTATAGGTTTTTTAAAAATGAAAGAAGGCTGAAAAACAATGCTACTGTCCAGCCAGGCTTTAAGGATCAAAATAAAATATAAAATGACCCTAACAAAGCCTGAAGGTATTTTTCATGTAAAATATAGACAAAAAGGAAAAATAAGAGACTGAGTTTATTATTTTTGGAATTTTCTATTAATTATTAGAATTTTTATAAGATTTTCAAGGTTTTCAATTTTTATATTTTTTGTAAATCCAAAAATGACCAAAATTGGTCAGAAAATCTAACAAGAATAAACACACAAAACCTATTTTTTTTATAATTTTTAAAAGGGTTTTTATATTTATTTTGTGAATTTTAAATCTGGACAGATAGAAAAGGATGTGTTTTTGAATTTTAAAAATAATAAAAATGATAAAAAAATAACTCCAAAAATTAGTGAAAATTTTACACAGTGGCAGGAGCCACGTGTCCAATTTTCACTTAATTTGGAGTAATTTTGCTATTTTATTAAAATCAAAAATAACCAAACAGTGCACAAGGACCTATCTGCAATTAAAATATGTTGCAAGGGTCAAAAACTAACACGGCTGGAAAGTTTAGGACCAAACTTGCAAAAATCCCCAAGACCCACGCACGACACACGTGACCCAGGCCTGGAAGGACTAAAATGTCATTCCTATTTTAAAAGATTCAAGCATTAACACTCCAGAAAGGCAGAGTAAATAATGCAAAAAGCCCACAAAGGCACGTGTCGATGCACGTGGTCACCACAGGCAGGGACTAATTTACAAATATCTAAAACTATCAGGTCCTCAATGCAAAATAACCAAAATAAAAAGAACTAAAGAAAATATTTATAGGGCTATCTAATAAAAGCAATAAACAGAGGTGCCTAAGAGCAATTTACCCCTATTATTATGATCGATGGCTGAGGCGGCGCCACGTATCTGATCTGACTGTTGTGAATCATTGGCACCTCAACGAAGGAACGCGGGCCGGATCGAACGGTGGAGGGCCTCCCACGTGGAGGATCCGACGGTTGGAATGCACTGTGGGTAAACCCTCTGTGAATCGACAGCTCTGAGGAGGGCACGCGGAGATCGAATGGCCCAGAATCACGGGTGCCTCTCCTCTGCAACGGACTGTCCTGATCAAGTCCTCCAAGGGATCGGACGGTGACGTGGCTCCTCAAACGAAGGGCGTAAATCACAAATGGAGCGGGAGAGCTAATCGGACGGTGGCTAAGGGTCCAGGAAGAATAGTTGACCGGCGAACTTCGCCGGCCTGAAACTCGCACGTGGGGACTCCTCGAAGGCTTCTGAGATGCTGAGAATAAGCGCCTCGGTGGTCCGCAGCCAATGGGGTGCTCCGATGATGACGGGGAGCTCTGGAGAGCTCCTACGACGGTGAAGGTCTGGAGCTCCTGTGCTCTATCGTTCCGACCTCCAGATGAGGTCGATTTGACCTGCTACCTGCACAGGAAGAAAGAGGGGTCGAGGGCAAACTACCTCGACCCGTCAGCGCACGTGGAGGGTGAAAGGTGCGGCGGTATGGAGGTCCTCCAGCGATGCGGCGGCGGAGGAGGACCGAAGTCCCTGCTCCGGGGCAAGTCAGGGTTGGGTAGTTGAATGAAGAATGTGCGGAGAAGGCTCGTGAAGGTGGTGGCGTGGTCGGATGGGCAAATGGCTGGACGGAGACGACGAGCGGAAGCGGCGGAGCTACAGGACCCTAAAACTAAAATCTGAAATCTAAGCTAAGCTACTGGCTAACTAAGTTACCTGGTGGAGGAATCCGACTATGCTAGAGCTCGGGGAGCTCCGGGGGTCATTGCCTACAAGGGAGCGTCGAGTCCCGAGGTTGGGCGCGCTCGCGGCGGCGCACGGCGGTGAAGCCACCGGATCAGAGGATTCCCAATGCCTCGTGCCTCACTTCCACTCCAGATCGCACCGCTGTCACTCCGGCAAGGTGGAGGAGCTCCTTGGCATCGAGGGGGGGGACCAGGGATAAAGGAAATGTGGGGCGGAGCAAATGTTAAATATGTCTAGGGGTCCGAGAATACAAGGGTCGGGAAAGCAACTCAGAACTCGGATCCCTCATACCCACACCGGGCGTGGATCTAGGATGATCGATGAGCAAATGGAGCCCAGGGTTTAGGGTTTTAGTGATCGGATCATGTGGTGAATAAATGGAGAAGTCTGGTCGGGCGCACATGATCCGCGAGTCTGTGGTCCAGGGGGGGAGTTGACCGGGGGGTCAACATCCCCCGTGGACCAATCAGGAGCGGCCACGTCAGAAAGAATTGGAAATTCATTATAAAATAGCAATTGGCCGAATTATTCAAAACTCGAAACATGAAAAATGTTTCTTTTATTTTAAATTATTTTGTTGTGATTTTTTATTTATTTTTTGAAATAAAAATAAGGTATTTACAATATAGTATTATATACATAGGTATATACAATATTGTATTTTTTATTTTGATTTTTAATTATTTTGTTTTATACATTTTTTATCCAATTTTATATTTTATTTATTTATAGCATAAAATTTGAAATATTTTTGTATTTTTATTTTATTTTTATTATTTAATTACAAAGGGAAAATAAATAAGTTTATTTATATACATATATGATATATACAATGAAGGGAATTGATTTTATTTTTATTCCTTTTTATTTTATTTTTATTTTTGTAATTTTTATTTTATTTATTTACATTATGGAATATAGAATATGTACATATTTTATTGGATTTTTATTTATTTATTTATAGGGATAAATAAATAGCTATGTGGTCTTATGTACATGGTGGATATGTACAAGGAAGGTTATTTTTATTTTCTTTTTTTTTTAAATTTTCTTATTTTTATTTTAATTTAATATTTACAAATATATACAAATATATACAAGCTCATTTTTATTTTTATTTTTAGAGGAAAATATTTTTATTTTATTTATAGGTATATATATACACACACATGAGCTTCCTTATCTCTCTTTACTTGGGTTTTTATGCGGTCAGGCCCATGCTGAGCCCTTCCTTGGGATTAGGTCGCTCAATATTTATTCTAAATATTTCCCTCTTTTTCTTTTATTTCTTTATTCTTTTATTTATGCACAAAAACATGCTAATTATTGTATTTTACACAATGCATGCAATTTGATAATTATTAATATTTACATGTATCTACATGTGTTTGGCAAAGGTTTTGTAGCTAAAATAAAAGAATAAAGAGTGATGAATGGGTATTCATCACCCCTATACTTAACTTTGCTAGTCCCTTAGCAAACACTTATTTGAAAAAGAAGTGAAAAGGAAAAAGAAAAAGAGGAGAAAATGAATGGATTAATGCTGATAATTAAACTCGCCTTTATTAAATTGAATTATGGAGCTCGGTCAGATCTTTGGATTATTTATGTGTCGGAACCTTATTTGGACTTAAGTTTAAAACTCAACAGCCTTTAAGATCCACTAATCTATAATCAAGACTCCTCAATAATCCAGATCAGAACAAGTCATCATGCACAAACCCTGAAGACTATGAGTCTTTCCTTGTACAGTGTAAGTGAGGTAAGCTCTCCACCTCAGAAGTAGTAACTTGACAACCATCCCCAACAAGGTAACTCTATGACCTCAGTCTGGCCACTCTTTCCTCGAGGAGCGGGGTATTCCCTTCTAAGTTCAAGTTCAACCGGCTCAAGAAGAGGGGGAAGAAGAGAATGGACCATGGCCAGTGTAGCCATGTATCCTTGGGAGCTCAACCAGTGTAGCTAAGTCTCCCTGCTGCAAGCTACATAAGGTGAATCCATGAGTCTCAAGCTTTGCTTATTGCACTATATACATACTCCGGTGGGATTATCATTTTCTATCAGACCCACCACTTTTTTGGAGTTATTTTCTTTTTTCATTTTTTTCAAGTGCATCTATACAACATATACATGTGCAACATATATACATAAGGAGTTTTTCCTCTTGAGCCAGTAGACTATCCCTCTTTTGAAGCATTATTGCAACCCACAACTCCTGTCGTTAGACCTCATGGCAATCAGACCAAGTTGAGACGCACTTCCTTCACTAAAAGAAGAAGAGAGGTTCCGCCTAGAAGTACTACCCTCATATGCTACCCCAAGTCAAGAAAGACTGCCTCCTCACCACCTCATCCGTAGAGAGCTCGGTGCTAAGTGCAGGTCCAAGTAAAGCCAATGTCTATATGAGTCATGTGTGTGTTGTTAAGTGCTCTACTTAGGCTCATTGAGATGACATGTGATCATAGCCTAGTGGACTCAAAGAATTAAGTCACCATGGACCTGAAAAGCTTTAACCCTAAGCCCTATAAGGTTCCTTTTAGAATTAGGTGGATTAAGATCTTAATCAATCTTCATTTCCCAATTTAATTATAGGCTAGTTTAAAGTCAACTATAATCCAGGAAAAACTATATACGAGTATATACAAAGATGATATTTACACAATATTTACAAACATGCAAAATTTTTTAAAAATGTTTTGAAATCATGGATGTGTGCATGAATGCAAGTTTTGCAAAATATATTTACACAAATTTACACAAGATTTTTGCAAACTTTTGATTTTCAAAACATTTTGGAAAATTTTTGTACTATATACATAATTTTGATATGCACATATTTACACAAACTTTACACAAAAAGCTTTTGAAAACATTTTTACAAAAATAATTTGTACACTAGCTATGTATGTGCAATAAAAGAATGATTATTTACAGGGAAAAATTTTTAATTTTTATGGATTTTGAGTTTTTAGCCATTTGTATTTATTTACACACTCACACAAAGTACGAGTTATGGCTAAAGTATATATGAAATATATACACACCCCCCTATACTTAGCTCGAAAGATGTCCTCAGAGTCAAGAGCGATGAAGAAGACATAACTCATGCTATGTATAGGGAAGTGAAAAGGAAGGCTATATACAAAGACGAATGAATGAATAGAAAATCAAGAGGATCTCGACTTTTCCCCCTATACTTAGGATCAAATAATCCTAAGTATAGTAGCCTGTACACAAAGGGAAAACCGAGTGGAGAATGTACAGAGTCTACCCCCCTATACTTAGGGTAAAATATCCCTAAGTATAGGCAGCAAAACAGGGATAGAAAGACACGAAGAAATCAACAAATATATACAAGAAGGAGGGGCATCACTCCCCCTATACTTAAGGTGAAGAATCCTTAAGTATAGGCAACACAACAGAAGTGATGGAACAGAACGGAAGAACAACCCGGTGTTTCCACCCCCCTATACTTAGGATGAGGAATATCCTAAGTATAGCAAAGATAATCCTAAGCGAGACCTGGGGTGAAAACAAGAATGGAAGAAAGAAAGATCAAACTAAGACAAAACACGTATATACAAAAGAAGTACAATGTTGAGGTGCCTCTCAACAAGCGCTAGATTTTACGCCCCTAGATGAGCGCAAAGGTTAGGATAAAGCCGTGTCAAGGTTCAGGACGACATCGGTAAATCGAATGCCGTACTGTCGTCGCAGCCTCGGTGTGAGAACCGTGACGAACTGCAAAGTGTAAAGTAAGACACCCAGGTATGCAATCAAGTGGGTGTCTGCAACCGGCCAATGAGTAAGTGATCAGGATCCGGTAGCACAAAAGAGATCATCGGCTCTAGATCAGACTGGAGTGAAAGTGTGGAGCCGAAGAAATCAAACGTGGAGAAGGATGGATCAGTAATAGAATCCTCCACGTCAATCAGCGTCTCAAGAAGATATGTGCATTCGAGATCAGGAGACTCTCTAAGAAGACTGATATCCGATGCATGAAATAGGAGCAAATCAGGCAGATCATCGAATATCTCTAGGATGGGCTCATCCTCGTGAGGGTCGTCGAGGTGAGAAGACTCAGAATCAGAAGGATCTAAAGACTCGGTTCCGTGCTCCGCCAGATCGGAAACACTCTCAACAGGTGAAACCGAGTACTCATCGAGTGCGGCATCCTCCCGCAGATAACCCTCGGGGAGGAATGCAAGATCATAAGTACGTAAGAGAGGATCATGATCTAGATGGGCATCTACAGTGCTGTCAAGTATCCACTCTGCGCACCAGGCTGCATCATCATCTGAAATGTGGCTATCGGCAATCTGGAAGCAGGAGAAGGTACTGGTCAATACCGCGGAGGCTGGCAACGTGTCTGCGGCTGATCCTCGCTCTGCGGCAATTCTGGCTGCCAACTGGCCCTCAGCAAGTATGTCTGTCTCGTCAAAGTGGAGGACAAAAGGCTCGAATACGGGACTCTCTGTGTCTGTACTCTCAAAGTGGTGTCCCATATCAAACTGTGGCTGCTGGGCTGAGTCATGAAATCTGTCAGACTCCGAGAAGTATCTCTGCAGAAAAGAGGCTGACTCATCCGGGACTGGAATCTGAAGTGGCTGAGACAATGGCTGTAGTACGGGGGCTCCTCCGGTTCCTGGAGTATCAGAAGATCTGATATCCAAGACTCGTCGACTGGAAACTCTGGGACTGACTCGAACTCTAGTTGGAAGACCAGCGGGAACTCGAGTAGACTCTGGGTCCGAACCTCTGCTATCGCAGTCATCTCCTCTGTACTCTGTGGTGCTGGAGCATCCAAGTCCTCGGGCTGGTGTGTAGAAGCCGTCTCATGTAATGTGACACACCGTACTGGTGTTGCATCATCTGCATGTGTTGTTCCGACTGCGGCATCTCGTGAAGATGATCTCTGAAAAAGTAGCGCCAAAATGGTATCCAGTAGGTGAATGTCGGAACTGCGGTGTGAACCGCCACATGTGGTAATCACTAGTGCTAGCTGCTCTGCGGTCATCCCCCACATGGAGATCTCTATCAAGACTGTCACTGGAAGTTCGTGGTCTGGAAATCTCCTCAAGAGGTCAAGAAACCTCGGTCATACCTCATGCAGTGGCTCCTGGGGGTCTACTGAAAAGTCGGTGATCAAAGACCGCAACAACTCAGCTCTACGCGAGGGGAAGTATCTCTGTAAGAACTCTCGGCGTAGCTCGCCCCACGTATCGACTGTCCTCCCCAATCGTCTGTGCCATCTCATGGCTCTGTCGTGAACTGTGAATGAGAAGGTCCTCCTCATCAGTTCCTCTGCAGTGATATCTGAATATCTCTGTGCTCTGCAAAACTCCTCGAATGCGGACACGTGAAGATAAGGTTCCTCGTGCGCCTCTCCTGAAAATCTCGGCAGTCGCTGAATGTAATCCAAATCCAAGACGAATGGACGTAATGTAGAAGCTGATTGAGCTCCCCGTGCTATCTGCTCCTCCACCCATCTGGGATAGGATCTATCTGCTGATCTCCACTGCTCTCTCTGATCATGAACGGAGTGCACTCTCAACTCAGCAGCGACATCGTCTGGGTCTCGCATCTGCTCGATCTGATATCCTCGGACGTCAAGCACAACATACCCAGAGTAATGAATGGGATGGGAGGGAGGGAACGGGAGGTTGGTCAGAGATCCGACCTCCCTAGAAGGTGGACTGGACTGATGGTCAGAGAATGGAGAAGAAGCCGTAAGAGTCGGCCATGAGTGAGGAGGATCCATCATCCAGGGGTGAAGGAGAAGAATAGAAGAAGACTGAATGGAGGGATGGTGGGAAACAGAAGAAGAGAGGAAGATGGGGGAAAGGCAGAAAGGATCTGGAAATCACACAAGATGAGAAAACATAACCCCCGGTTCACCTACGCACATAGATCTGAAGACCGAAAGGGATCGGTCGATTATCTTGTCGATTTTATTTTAGGTGATCATTCAGTCTATCAGAGCGATTACGTGAGGTAATAGGAATTCGATATTTCTCAACCGACTGTCCCGTACCAAAGAGCCGGTAATCAGTCGAGAAAAATCAGATGGCTCTAACCTAAGGTGCGTGTCACTCTCTCGCTCATCCAAACCAAACAAGGAGGGGGTTACTCTCCCCAAGACAAATTTTTCAGTGTGGTGTCTTTTAGGTCAAGTGTGATTAGCAGTCTCGATTTTATTGTTTTTCTTTTTAGGTATTTTTCAAATAAAAAGAAATCACCTATCGAATTTTTCGGTTCTCCTGGTTATTAAGTCCAAAAATCAGGGGGGAGAAGTCGAAAAAGCCGATGCGCGATGAAATCAATGATGCATGCAGAGTAAGAGATGCGTACCTGACTCCTGCAGTCTACATGCAAGATGATCCGTGCAGAATTTAAAGACTGAAAATAAACTACCTAAATGGTGCAGGCGGAAAACCGAGTCCCTAAATAGCAAGTCTACTCGAAAGAACGGCTAGTCGACCACCAGCCTCCAATCCAAGAGTCCGGTCTCGGTCCACCCCTCCTCCTCCCGACAAATCGGGTTCAGGAGCAGCGCTTGGCAGGGTGGGCTACGACACGTAGGCTTGAAGGAAGTGAGTCGACTATTTTATTAATCTTTTTATTATAGGTCCAATTACCAAACTAGAGGTGCAGGCAGATATATTAGGGTGCTTGGATCCTACTAATTACATCACAATCAAGCAGAAAATCCTAAGGCTAGGGGCTCGAAAATCCGTGAGAAACCGGAAAAGGCAGAAAAGAAATCAAAAGCCGCGTAAAAAACCCGAAAAAGCTAAGGGGTCCCCCGAGCACACCGGTGCTCGGCGAAACAGACCCCGAAAGTGTCTAAGAGTCCAAGTGAGTGTCCTGTCCCTGTATTATTACAACAATTATTCAAATGTTGCAGAAAATAAAACTAAATACTCTAACTACTCCTCCCACACTCAGTTGCCTCCTCGCGCTCTCCTGCGGCTCCGTGCAGAAGGGAGCCACCTCCGATCACCGCGGTTGCGCCGGCTCCCCAAAAGTTGCTGCCTCGGTCCTCGGGCCCTCGCAAGAAAATAGAAAAGTGTGTCAAGCCAGATAAAATAAAACATATAAAGCAAATAAAATAAACAGGGATATGTGTGCAAAAATAAAAATGAAAATAAACAAGCAAAAATAAATAAAAATAAAAGTAAAATGAAATAAAATAAAATAAAATAAAACAAAAACAGAAGAGAAATAAAAAGCCGAGAAAAGCCGCGGACTCAGAAAGAGCCGTAGAAAGCCACGGAAAAGAAAACAAAAATAAAATAAAAATAAATTGACTATTAAGCCGTGCTCCCCGGCAACGGCGCCATTCTGATGAGCCGCCCGAACAACTAAGGTAAAGTAATAACTGCGGTCGTTGTGACCTCAGTCACTCAGGACTCAAAGCTCAATCAAGAAAAATTATTAGACCACCAAATACGGATAAAAATCAATGAAAACTCAAACTAGCGGTCTCGCTATTGGATTAACCTAGTATAGCACCCAGGGTCGAACTCAGAGAGCACTTGATGGCCTTGTGGCCTACGAAGTAGTCAAAAATCAAATAAAATAAAAACAAGCAATTTTTGGTGGATTTTTAATATTTTTATATTTTTTTGGAATATTTAATTATAAAGAAAAATAAGAAAACAACAAAACAAGCAACTCAAGCAATTATTTAATTACTCTAAAATACTCCAAAAAATCAAACAAAAATATTTTTATGATTTTTATATTTTTTATTGTTTTTAGTGAATTTTTGATAATTTTCTGATTTTTATAGGATTTTATAAAAATGAAAGAAGGCTGAAAAAACAATGCTACTGTCCAACCAGGCTTCAAAGATCAAAATAAAATGTAAAATTACCCTAACAAAGCATGAAGTTATTTTTCATGTAAAATATAGACAAAAAGGAAAAATAAGAGACCGAGTTTATTATTTTTGGAATTTTCTATTAATTATTAGAATTTTTATAAGATTTTCAAGGTTTTTCAATTTTTATATTTTTTATAAATCCAAAAATGACCAAAATTGGTCAGAAAATCAAACAAGCAAAAACACACAAAACCTAATTTTTTTGTAATTTTTAAAAGGGTTTATATATTGTTTTTGTGAATTTTAAATCTGGACAGACAGAAAAAGAGGTGTTTTTGAATTTTAAAAAATAATAAAAATGATCAAAAATGTCTCCAAAAATTAGTGAAAATTTTACACAGTGGCAGGAGCCACGTATCCAATTTTCACTTAATTTGGAGTAATTTTGCTATTTTATTAAAATAAAAAATAACCAAATAGTGCACAAGGACCTATCTGCAATTAAAATATGTTGCAAGGTTCAAAAAGTAACACGGCTGGAAAGTTTAGGACCAAACTTGCAAAAATCCCCAAGACCCACGCACGACACACGTGACCCAGGCCTGGAAGGACTAAAATGTCATTCCTATTTTAAAAGATTCAAACATTAACACTCTAAAAACGCAGGGTAAATAATGCAAAAAGCCCACAAAGGCACGTGTTGATGCACGTGGTCACCACAGGCAGGGACTAATTTGCAAATATCCAAAACTATCAGGTCCTCAATGCAAAATAACCAAAATAAAAAGAACTACAGAAAATATTTACAGGGCTATCTAATAAAAGCAATAAACAGAGGGGACTAAGAGCAATTTACCTCTATTATTATGATCGACGGCTGAGGCGGCGCCACGTATCTGATCTGACGGCTGTGAATCACTGGCGCCTCAACGAAGGAACGCGGGCCGGATCGAACGGTGGAGGGCCTCCCACGTGGAGGATCCGACGGCTGGAATGCACTGTGGGTAAACCCTCGGTGAATCGACGGCTCTGAGGACGACACGTGGAGATCGAACGGTCTAGAATCACGGGTGCCTCTCCTCTGCAACGGACGGTCCTGATCAGTCCTCGAAAGGATCAAACGGTGACGTGGCTCCTCAAACGAAGGGCGTGGATCACAACTGGAGCGGGAGAGCTAATCGGACGGTGACTGAGGGTCCACGAAGAACAGTTGGCTGGCGAACTTCGTCGGCCTGAAACTCACGCGTGGGGACTCCTCAGAGGCTTCTGAGATGCTGAGAAGAAGCGCCTCGGTGGTCCGCAACCAACGGGGTGCTCCGATGATGACGGGGAGCTCTGGAGAGCTCCTGCGACGATGAAGGTCTGGAGCTCATGTGCTCTATCGTTCCGACCTCCAGATGAGGTCGATTTGACCTGCTACCTGCACAGGAAGAAAGAGGGGTCGAGGGCAAACTACCTCGACCCGTCAGCGCACGTGGAGGGTGAAAGGTGCGGTGGTATGGAGGTCCTCCGGCGATGCGACGGAGGAGGAGGACCGAAGTCCCTGCTCCGGGGCGAGTCAGGGTTGGGTGGCTGAATGAAGAATGTGCGGAGAAGGCTCGTGAAGGTGGTGGCGTGGTCGGATGGGCAAATGGCTGGACGGAGACGACGGGCGGAAGCGGCCGAGCTACAGGACCCTAAAACTAAAATCTGAAATCTAAGCTAAGCTACTGGCTAACTAAGTTACCTGGTGGAGGAATCCGACTGTGCTGGAGCTCGGGGAGCTTCGGGGGTCATTGCCTGCAAGGGAGCGTCGAGTCCCGAGGCTGGGCGCGCTCGCGGCGGTGCACGGCGGCGAAGCCACCGGATCAGAGGATTCCCAATGCCTCATGCGTCACTTCCACTCCAGATCGCACCGCTGTCACTCAGGCAAGGTGGAGGAGCTCCTTGGCGTCGAGGGGGAGGACCAGAGATAAAGGAAATGTGCGGCGGAGCAAATGTTAAATATGTCTAGGGGTCCGAGAAGACAAGGGTCGGGCAAGCAACTCAGAACTCGGATCCCTCATACCCACACCGGGCGTGGATCTAGGATGATCGATGAGCAAATGGAGCCCAGGGTTTAGGGTTTTAGTGATCGGATTAGGTGGCGAATAAATGGAGAAGTCGGGTCGGGCGCACATGATCCGCGAGTCTGTGGTCCAGGGGGGGGGGAGTTGACCGGGGGGTCAACATCCCTCGTGGACCAATCAGGAGTGGCCACGTAAGAAAGAATTGGAAATTCATTATAAAATAGCAATTGGCCGAATTATTCAAAACTCAAAACATGAAAAATGTTTCTTTTATTTTAAATTATTTTTTTGTGATTTTCATTTATTTTTTTGAAATAAAAATAAGGTATTTACAATATAGTATTATATACATAGGTATATACAATTTGTATTTTTGATTTTGATTTTTAATTATTTACTTTTATACATTTTTATTCAAATTTTATATTATATTTATTTATAGCATAAATTTTGGAATATTTTGGTTTTTTTATTTTATTTTTATTATTTAATTACAAAAGGAAAATAAATAAGTTTATTTATATACATATATGGTATATATACAATGAAGGGAATTGATTTTATTGTTATTCCTTTTTATTTTATTTTTATTTTTGTAGTTTTTATTTTATTTATTTACATTATGGAATATAGAATATGTACATATTTTATTGGATTTTTATTTGTTTATTTATAGGGATAAATAAATAGCTATGTGGTCTTATGTACATGGTGGATATGTACAAGGAAGGTTATTTTTATTTTCTTTTTTATTTTAACTTTTCTTATTTTTATTTTAATTTAATATTTATAAATATATACAAATATATACAAGCTCATTTTTATTTTTATTTTTAGAGGAAAATATTTTTATTTTATTTATAGGTATATATACACATGAGCTTCCTTATCTCTCTCTACTCGGGTTTTTATGCGGTCAGGCCCATGCTGAGCCCTCCCTTGGGATTAGGTCGCTCAATATTTATTCTAAATATCTCCCTCTTTTTCTTTTATTTATTTATTCTTTTATTTATGCAAAAAAACATGCTAATTATTGTATATTACACAATGCATGCAATTTGCTAATTATTAATATTTACATGTATCTACATGTGTTTGGCAAAGGTTTTGTAGCTAAAATAAAAGAATAAAGAGTGATGAATGGGTATTCATTAAGCAGCCGCAACAGTAGTGGCTTTGAGGAGATCAGACTTTTCTTCATCATATTTGCATCAGACAGGGTGCGTCCTGCTTAGAGTAATTTATTTACTTCTGCTTTATTTTATGTTATTACTGAGAGACATTGTAGTGAGATATGTGGAGAGTTTTTCTACAAGTTTGAGATTTTCTGATGTATCTCATATCATGGACATGGACTTGATGAGTATTGATGAGAATGGATGTTATTTTTTTCTTTCCATTTCATATTATTCCCATGTTGTTATTTATATTTCAAATGTTAATCTAATGTGCATAAGATGGTTTGTTGAGTATCATAGATTATGGGCGTATTTGGACCGTAGGTCTGATGCTCCCATATCGTCGATTTCAGTAGCCGGAGGGGCGGGGTGTCACATCAGCGACAACAATATTTTTGGTACCAGTCTCTGTATTACCAGATCAACAGTAGCATCATATTGATACCTTTTGAAGAATATTATTTTACCAATTTATATAATATATAAAAGGTGATTGAATCATGTCTCGCAATAATAATTTGTAATGTGTAAGAGTTATTTTATTGCATATACCTCTTAATAATATACGCTTGTCATTCCTATCTTAGTTGACAATAGAAATTCTCAAAAAGAATTGACTTTGATGGATAAATGACAAATTCTATTCCTCAGGAATAAGCGACATAACTAAAATATTAGAAATAATAATCGGAATAATTGTTTATTTAGATACCAATGTATCAAATGATCGCATATAATTTTACCACAAAATATTTCCAAAAAAAATGACTATTAAATTTAAATTATTGTATTCAATAACACTTATTACATATAAAAAATCAATGTAAATAAATTATTTAATAAAAGACAACACATAATAACACATTAATATTAGGATTTTTATCAGTTGTGCCCCCCTAAGATATTGTAATTTCAGTTACGCTCCTCCCTTTTTTGGAAATATCAGTTGTGCCCCCCCGACTTCTTGTCGTTCTATCACTTGTACCCCTCGGGTTAGTGGCCGTCCATCCTCAACGCAAACAGATGCTAACTTCGAGGACACAAAAGGAATTAAATCAAAAAAACAGGTTAAAAGGTCATTCCCCACCCCTTGCTGTGCTCCTCCTTAGCCACTCTACACTGTGCCACCATCGCTCCCGCCTTGGCTGATCCTCCTTCGGTCAGTGCTCTGCACCTTGATGCGTGTGCTCCTCCCCGTGCTGCTCCACCTCCGCCCCCGCACTGTGCTTCTCTTCCTCCGGCCCGTTCTCATCCTCTTCCTCCTCTCCCACCTCCCCTATCCTCTTCCTCCTTCCCCACCACCCTAACTCCTCCACCCCCACTCCCTCTCCGCCCCCAGCTCCTCCCCCCTTCACCTCACTCTACCCACGACCCCCCTCCGCCCCCGCTCCCTCCCTGCCCTAGCTCCTCCACCCCACCTGCCCCTCTGCCCCCGCTCGCCCTATGCCCCCAGCTCCTCCCCCTTCGCCCCCCTCCGCCACGGTCCCCCTCCGCCCCCAGCTTCTCCCCCTTCGCCCCCTTCGCCCACGGTCCCATTCCCCCCCTCCGCGTACTCCTCCCCCCTTCAACCCCTCCGCCCACGATCGCCCTCCACCACTGCTCCTCCACCCTCGCTACCCCAACTCCTCCACCAAGGGACGTCTTGTCGTTGCCGCCAGAAGAAGGATGCTGCTTCTTCGAATGCTCGTAAGGAGATGAGCAACTGGCGAGGAAGCTGGAGTCGAAGAGGATGAAGACGTGCTGGGAGAGGAGGAGTAAGGGGCTGAAACGGGAAGGCTTTCAGTATTTATTAAGTTAAATAAAATTTTGATTAATTGATTCATGAAAATTCATCAAAAAATTCAATAAAATTCACCATTTGATCCATACTGAGTGATATATCCATTAGAATGCAAAAATTTAGCGATTTGATGGATGCATGAAGGTGTAACTAAGGGAAAGAAATTATGAAGAGAAAGGAAGAAGGAGAAATGGAGGAAGAAGATGAAGGCGTTCTGACAATCATGCCTTCTTAATTGTACCATAGTTTGAAAAAACCATAGTTAAATTCAACTTATTGACAGTTAAACTTACAAGTGATAGAATGGAAAGAAGTCACGAGTACAACTCATATTTCCAAAAAAAAAGGAACAAGGGTTATAACTGATAAAACCCTTTCAGTACTACTAATCTACTATCGTCGTTGTTGCCCGTAAAAAAAACAAAAGGCGGTTCCAGCAAAGTAAATAGAAGCGGCATACACCCTACCCGCGTCGTCTCTTCCCAGCCCGCGACGCCCAGGCGGTTTCAACCGGCACGGACTTTCTTCCATAAAAAACCAGAGCAAACTTCTCCCTCCTCCACCTCTCCTGGAACATGGGAGTCCAAGGCCTGTGGGATCTCCTCGCCCCCGTCGGCCGCCGCGTCTCCGTGGAAACCCTGGCCGGCAAGAAGCTCGCCATAGGTACCTTCCGGAACCATCACCCCACCCCCTCTCCCTTTCGATCTCTATCCGGAATATTACTAGCTCGATGGAATGGTGCAGACGCGAGCATCTGGATGGTGCAGTTCACGAAGGCCATGCGGGACGAAAAGGGCGAGATGGTCCGCAACGCCCACCTCGTCGGCTTCTTCCGCCGCATCTGCAAGCTCCTCTTCCTCCGCACCCGTCCCGTTTTCGTCTTCGACGGCGGCACCCCAGCCCTCAAGCGTCGCACCGTCGCTGCCAGGCGCCGTCACCGCGAGAACGCCCGCGCTAAGATCCGCAAGACCGCTGAGAAGCTACTCATCAATCACGTACACTGCACCTTGCCTTGATCGTGATGATCATCAAATGCAAAATTTAATTAGTGATCATGAGCTTTTGTTGCCGCTTTGCAGCTCAAGTCTAGGAGATTGGAGGAGTTGGCGGAGGAGATCAAGAGGGTCAATGAGGAGAAGAATGATCCCAAGGGGAAACGAGTTGTGGCGGAGGACTCAGAGATTTTGAAGGCCAGCAGTGCCGACAAGCAGAAAGTACTGGATGAGCTGTAAGGATGAAGTTTGCTGCGAATTTGTATGCAATTCTTGTACTCTGGTGGCGGTTGATAATGCTTAGGTGTTATCGAGTATTAGATTGGCTGCATCGCTTGCTGCGGAGGAAGAAGAAGGGTTAATTGTTGGTGAGGCATCGTCGGCTGCCGGTGTGGTCGAAGAAGGGGCGGAGGATGATGATAACGAAGAGTTGATGTTTGTAAGCGTGGTTTTTTACTGCTGTAGTTTATAATCAGAAACCCTCTCTTTTGCTTTGCTTATTATGCTACCCTCTGTTATTGGAAAGAATAAGGCGCTCCTGTACTAAATTAAGATGCTGATCATGATTGTTCTCATAGGTGACCATTACGTTGGCGACGAGGCCAACATGAGGCCTGGGGTTTACAAAAGGCGCAATGAAATGGAAAGAAAGAGTCCAATGGGACGTGTATTTTCTGGTCATCAAGGATGCACTAGCGGGCATGTTTACTGAATGATAAAATTCCACCATATTATGCCATGCTTGCTGCTAACATGGCTAGTGTGTACACCGTTGTATTTAAAACTAATGTAATTAGGTTTTAATTTGGTAAACCTATGCAATTACATTGGATAAACAAGATGGTTTCTATTGGGAAATCAAATGGTATTGGAGGGAAAGTTGAGAATTCCCAAATTTGAAACAAGGGGAGTTTGGATGGAGTTTTAGTACCATAGCTAATAGTTCTAAAATTTTGATGAACTTATATATGAGTTCATACCCAAGCTCTTGTAGCAATAGTAGACGGGAGGAATGGAGAACTACACGTGCGTGCACTCCGCTCGGGTTTGGGCTCGAGAGAGTCAATTCAGATCTTGGATCTCAGTACTTTTGTTGTGGATTTTATTTTGTGGCTCAATTAAGATACTCATAATGATTAATTGTGATTAGACCGTTGTGAGAATTTAACTTGACCAAATGGCTTGGATGTAATCGTCGTTTCGGAATGGAAAGACATCCATTGGGAGGCATTTTCGAAATCGAAAGGTCGTGTGCTAGGTCTCCTTAAACCCATCCCTAAACACCCTTTTTCTTCATACGCTAGAAAACTTTCTCCCACTCTCGCGACCTCCATTCCTCCACCGTGAGGCACCGTTCATCTCTTCTATCGGTTCCTGTTCTCTAAGGTACTTTCGAGGATGATCTCATTGGGTGCGCAAATGACGATCATGCTCCATCATATCTTGAGAGTGGATCGCCAGTACCTTATGCAACAATATTGTGGGAGCACGATTTACACTAAGGACAGTCCATTACATGAACGCTTCAATGATTTCTAATCTAATATGTTTACTATTTTGTTTGCCGTAAATTATTTATTGCTTTACTCTTTCTAGATCTTGCCTTAATATATTGTTTTGCATATTAAATCGATTCGTGCTTGTATTATGTAATTCGATCATGAACCAGAAACACATTATTATATCTTTATTAATATGTAATACTTATATCTTGATTCATATGGATCCGAATAATTGCTGTTCACTACATACATGGTTGAATACGGTAACAACAATCTTTGAGAAGATAACTGGAAATGGGATTAAAAATATGTCAGAAATGGTGTTTAAATCGATGGTGGACATGATTGGAATGCTTGAAAAATTCGGTTGTCAGAATTTCAATTGTTGGCAACAATGTATGAGAATCTAGTTAACCACCTTAGGGTTAATCTCGATGCGTGAAATTGAATACCCTACGGTGGAAAAGAAAAACCGCTCACCTAATAGACAGAATGTGTAATCCGCGTGGTAGGAATGCAATCGTATATGTCATGTTTGCATCTTGTTACCAATACGTTGTTTGACATGTACTGTTCGTCCACACAGACTACAAAGGGTTTATGGGAAGAACTGTACATGAAGTACAACACCGAAGATCTCGGTATAGAGAAATACTTCGTTGCAAAGTTCTTAAAGTTTTCATGGCCGAAGGAAAGTCGGTTTCTAAATAAATACACAAGTTTTTACTCCTACTCTATGGATTATAGATGCCGAAATGAAACTTGCAGAGAAGTTTCATGTCATGTGCATCATAGAAAAAATTCTCAAGTCTTGGGAAGACTTCGATATGACCCTGAAAGATAGAAAGGGAAGATTTCTATGGATAATTTGATGGTGACTATCGCCACAGAGGAGGAACACATGAAGCAAAAACTTGTAGTTCCTGTTGATGTTTAGGATAAGATCAATTTCATGACTTTGAAGGGTAAAGAGAAAAGAGGAAAGGGTAGTAACAATAATAAAATAAAATCAAGGGTAAGATCCAGAAAAAGGCAAAAAATAAACTTTGCTGACACTGTAATCATGTTGACCATTGGAAGGACTTTCCATTTTTAAAGGCTCAACCAAAGACTGCAGATGGGAGTTCTAAAGTGAACATGATCACTGCAGGGCTTAGGGCTAACGAGGGGCGTTCCTCTGTAAATTCTGAACTATACCATATCCATGATCCTAACGAGTGGCTTGTGGATACGGGAGCAAGTATACATATCTATTCTGATCGAATCTTGGTTTCTTCTTATCAGACCTACAGTAGTGGGACTGTGAAGATGAGAAATGATTCTGCGGCCAGGGTGTTGGGTCGTGACAAGTCAACTTGAGGTTCTCTTCTGAACGTGTCTGGACTTTGCATAGAATGCTGCATGTCTCCGGCATGAAGAACTTATCTGGCTCTATTTTAGTTAGAAATGATTTTGGATTGAACTTTAAATGTATTAAAGTTGTTATTTTGAGACATGATATTTTTTATGGAAATGGTTATTTGACAGATTTGGATTTGTTGTTTAGAATTAGATGTAATTCAATAAACATTGATTCCATGAATGTTTTGAGTTTTGAATGCTCTAATTCTGCATCTCATGTTGTTAATAATTTATTGTGGTATGGTATTGGGATACGTGAACTTAAATTCAATTAAAAGAATGATAAATTTAGAGTTGATCCCTAAACATACTGTTGCTAAAATTTAAAAAATATGAAATTTGTGTGCAAGATAAGATACCTAAGAAGTCTTTCCAGTCTGTCTCTAGAGATAGTGAGATCTTGGATCTAGTATACATGGATATTTGTGAGCTAATGGTGCATTGACCAGAAACAATAAGAAATACATTAATGATAGCAGTAGATACCGCTACGTGTATCTAATGAAAATCAAAGATCGTTGATGCGACTTAGTCTTAGAACATAAGAGAAAGAGGTTAGGTCCTAAAACTGTTGATGCATTCTTCTTAGGTTATTTGGAAAATAACTATACATATAGGTTCTTGGTAGTTCGGTTCGAGATACCTGGCATATATAAATTAACACCATTGTTGAACTTTGTGATGCTACCTTCTTTGAGGATGTCTTCCCTACGATGATTTGGATTCCTCAGATTCTGACCAATGATGTTGACTCTATATCAAGATCTATTTCAGGTCAAGTGGAAAGGATAACAAATGCGGTGGTTGAGACTCAACCTAAACCCAATCAGAAGAAATTGAGCCAATGAGGAGTAAAGGACTATGATAGGCAAGGATTTGGGTAGTGAGTTTGTTGTCTACCAGATCGAAGGCGATCTACCAAGTTACATGGAAGTCATGGCTTCATCTGAAGCAAAACAATGGAAGGAAGTCGTCAAATCTGAGATGGATTCCATTATAGCTAATGGAATATGGGAATTGGTTGATTTGTCCCAAAGGGTGCTCTATCATTGGGTGCAAGTGGGTGTTTAAGAGAAAGCGTAGGCCCGTCGGTTCTATTAAAAAATATAAAGCTAGATTAGTTGATAAGGGCTCTAGGCAAAAGGAAGGTATCAATTATTTTGATACCTATTCCCCTATGACTAGGATGATCAAAATCCGGATGCTTATAGCCTTGGTATATGTACACGATCTCTCTATCCACCAGGTGGATGTGAAGCCCGCCTTCTTGCATAGCGATCTTGAGGAGGAGATCTATATGTATCAACTTGATGGGCTTGTGACTCCTAACAAGCTTGTTAAATCCTTTTATGGATTGACAAAACTATTTTATCATGTGGCTTTAAGGTTCGTGAATCGGACAAATGTGTCTATTCCAAGGTGAAAGGTGATGAGTGTATTGCCTTGTGCCTGTATGTTGATGACATATTGTTGTTTGGATCATATTTGAGGATTATTAATGAGACCAAGCGTTCTTAAGTAGCAAGTTTGAGATGAAGGATATGAGTGTTACTGATGCGATCTTGGGTCTCAAACTAACAAGGTCAGTTGATGGGATTACAGTTTCTCAATCTAAATATGTGGAGAAGGTACTTGAGAAATTTGGATATCAAAATTACAAAGCACTCCTTTTGATTCATCCAAAATGCTTTTTAGGAAAAAGAGTGGAGTACCTATAGCTCAGCCAATGTATTCACAAGTGATAGGAAGCTTAATGTATCTTGCAAATTACACGAAACTTGATATTTCATTCTCGGTTGCAAAGCTAAGTAGATACACTAGTTGCCCTGATCGTACTCACTGGAAGGCTCTGGATCGAGTACGGAAGTACCTAAAGGGAGCTATTTCCCTTAGTTTGCATTATGATAGTCTTCCATATGTATTAGAAGGATATGGTGATGCAAGCTGGATAGGGAAAATAGATGAGTCTGTGAGTAATGGTGCTACTGGGTATGTCTTTACCCTTGAAGGGGTACAGTCTCCTGGAGATCTGTGAAGCAGACCATTCTAGCTCAGTCTAACTTTGAGGCTGATTTATGTCCTTTGGACACCACTGGGATTGAGTCAGGATGGCTAAGGGAACTTCTTTCAGAAATTCCCATGGTAGAACAGCCATTTCGTGCGATCTCGGTACTTTGTGACAAAATGATCATAATCGTCAAGATCAAGAGTTCAAAGTTCAATCAGAAAATAAGGAGACATATTCAAATCAGAATTAAAACGTTAAGGGATTTGGTGTCTCGAGGTGTGTGTTGGATGAGGATTTTGTTAGATCTAAGACAACCCAACATAACTTTTTTTGTAAGGGACTTGATAGTTCTTTACTAAGTTTAGGATAGGACTAAAACCCATTGGGAGTTCCTCTACAGTAGCAATCCACCTATATGAGTGGAGATCCCACAAAGTAGGTTCAATTGGTAATAACAAACTGTTTGGAGAACTGGTTGGCACTCTTATTTCAATACTTATGCATGAGTGTCTTACCCCTGGAAGCCCGAGTATCATTTAAGCTGCAAGATTAGGAAAAACACAGGCTCTAAATGGGTTCGAGCCTTTGGGCAGGATGTTAGCAATGCATCCTTGGAGAACTTCACAATGTGAGTGTTGCTGTGGACCGCAGTTAAAGGAAGAGGGTCTTTCCTTAACATACTCATGAAACAGGATAAGGGTGCATGTCCTTTAAAGAGCATCAAACCTGAAGATCGTATATAAAAAAACACTTTGTTGTTTCTACCGTATACTTCAACACCAAGGTCTGAAGTTCAAGATGTAGTTCACTTCGTTCTTGTTAGGTGAAAGTAGTAAACTCAGGTAGAGGTTCAAATGGGAAGGTGATGCCTTTTGACTCTTTTTGAATCTCTTTTTCAAATTGATGAATTCGCGGGGATTGTTGTATTTAAAACTAATGTACTTAGGTTTTAACTTGGTAAACATATGCAATTACATTGGATTAGCAAACTGGTTTCAATTGGGATACCAAATAATGTTGGAGGGAAAGCTGGGAATTCCAGATAAATTTATCCAATGGCTCAGACTTAGCCGTCGTTTCGAAATCCAGAAAGATGTCCGTTGAGGGACATTCTCGAAAATCGAAAGGTCGTGCGCTAGGTCTTCCTAAATCCATTCGCAGACGTCCTTTTCTTCACATGCAAGAAAATTTTCTCCATACCTCCGTTCTTCTACCGCGAGGCGACGATATTCTCTTCTCTCGGCTTCAGTTCTCTGAGGTATTTTCGAGGACGATCTCATCGGTGTGCGCATACGACGATCGTGTGCCGTCGTATCCTGGAAGAGATTGTCAGTACCTTACGCACATGTATTGTGGGGACGATATCTTCTCTAAGAACAATCTATTACATGAACGCTTCCGTGATTTTTAATCTAAAATGTTTATTGTTTTGTTTGCCACAATTTATTTATTGATTCACCTTCACTGGATCTCGTCCTAATATGTTGTTATGCATATTAAATCGTTTCTTATTTGTATTTTGTAATTTTATCTGGATCCTGAATCCAGAATGCTTGATTATCTGTTTATTAATCTGTAATGCTTTTATGTTGATTTGTATGGATCCAGATAATTACTGTCACTGCATTTGAATTTGGTAACAACATACACATCTGTCATATTTTTCTATTGTATTGACGCGATGTCATGGTGGTCTTGGGAACATTACCCATTTAGCTTTACATCACTTAAACTGACGGTCCTGTTTATAATTTTTTCCTCGTGCTGATAGTACTCTGCAGCGTTTAGCACATAGTAGTAAAGCAGTAAAGTATTTGTTCAAAAAAACATAACACAGTAGCAGACTGCAAGTGGAGGAGCTGATCTTCCTATCAGTTATAGAACTGTATTTCAATCTGTGTTGTTTTTTATATGCACTGTTTTTAATTGGACATTGGGAAATCTACTTCTCATTCTGTTTTTGATGCAATGTACTATACATGCAATGATTCCGTGTTTTAATTTGAAGATTATGATTTTTTTGCTCATTTGCAGCCTGTTATACATGGGAATGTTGACCCTAATGTCCTAGCTTCTTTGCCTCCATCCATTCAGCTTGACCTTCTTGTTCAGGTAAGAAAATTGGCCTTTTACATTTTGGATATTGCTCGTCGAGCTATAATAACGGTCATATTTCTCTGGTTAGATGAGAGAGAGGCTGATGGCTGAAAACAGACAGAAGTATCAAAAAATAAAAAAGGTAATCCTTTGCAACTATCTTTTTGTTATAAGTAGTTTTATGATCGCATCCTTAGCAATGAACATTTGTCCACAAGGAATTGCATTAGGCAGAATGGATAAACAAATATTTCTTATAATATAGAGAGATTAATGTACAGTTTAAAGATTGAGTTTAAGTATGTAATGGGCGGTAGTTGTAAACAATTAAAAAAGAGAATTTCTTTAGATCATTTAAATGGTAAAGTTTATTAATTCTTTTGTCTATGTTTTTTACAAGGGGGAAGGACATCAAAGTAGGTAGATATTTAAATGTAATTGATTAACTAATAAAAAAGATT
This sequence comes from Ottelia alismoides, assembly GCA_037367405.1. Lineage (NCBI taxonomy): Eukaryota > Viridiplantae > Streptophyta > Magnoliopsida > Alismatales > Hydrocharitaceae > Ottelia > Ottelia alismoides. Next base: position 64,374 of record JAZKJV010005350.1, on the reverse strand, counting down.
AAAATAAATTCACCCATGTCAAGAGCATCCCCAAGAGGAGTTGAATATCTTCATCACTAATGCCACAAAAACAGCAAGTAGTAGTGTCATTTGACGCTATTATATTTTTTAATTTCATTTAGTGCTTCCCTCCATAGGCAGTGTAGGAATAATTTCTTTTTCAAATTTCGTGGTGAGGCCATATCTTTCCAAATTTCGGACTCAGAGTAGTATTGAGATGATGGCTGCACCCTTCTTCCCATGTAATCTATAAATCTTTGTGAAGCGAAAAGAACTCTTTTTCTAGACCATCATGTTCGGAGATTTCAACTGCTTATTAAAACCTTTCAATGACAAAGAAGAGATGCCACAAATTAATTATATTTGTTTCATATGATCTATATCACAATTAAGTGAACATATTTGGTGATACACCCTCTAAGGTCTAAAGCAACTGACGAGCAATAACATCTCCGTTTTTTTAGAAAGGGAAGTCTGTACACCCTAGTGTAAATTTGCAAATACAGTAATTACAAAAAAATATACATCGACAAGGACTCAAATAGAGGCATGGTATGGGCCACCACATTCTCAACATGAAACCTATCTCGGTGGAATATCGTTGCATTTTTGGCTAACTACAAAGCTCAAACAAAGGCCAAGTACTTGGCATGTCTGGTCATTGCTACGAGAATGGGCAACATAGCTCCCAATGTACTACAAAAAACCCTCCATAGACGAGATGTCTAATTAATTCATCCTACACCTCCTAACCATTTTTAGCATGCACAAATGAGAGGAATGGATACACCCCATCTTCCAATTAACTAGAGCATATCGAGCATCTAACCACAATTTCAGGTGTTACGGCAATGCCGACAACATGTCGCATATCATGTCTTGCATTTAGCATTGTAGATATTGACGTACATGTAGTGCTGTTTCTCTAGGATTCAGATGGCTTGCGGTTGGCATGCTGCTTGTGTCATCGATTTGTCGCTCGTGTCGAGGGCATGTCGCTAGCATGTAACTCAGTGACATCCGTTGACGTCATTTGCTATTTTTGTAAATGACATGGTTTTTTTTTTTTTATTATTTTCTTGTTCTCTACTTCTACTTGTAACCCTTCAGGGGTTATTATGTAATTTCCACCGATTGGGTACTAGGGTTTCACTATATAAGAAACCTTACCCCTTCTATACTATGCTGACAACATCATTTTCTTCATTGAGAGAGGTAGGGAGAAGTCATTCTGGATGTTGTAATGACTTATGATCTTTTCATAGCAAACACTCTCTTCAAGAAGAGGAAGGAGTATTTAATTACTTATAAGAGTGACTTGACTAGGACACAAATAGATTACTTTGCGTAGAGGAAAAGAGATAGGTTGTGTTGCAAAGATTGCAAAGTAGCCCTAAGAGAGAGTTTGACAACCTAACATCGCTTGTTAGGCATGGATGTGCAAATAAAAGGACTGGTAAAGAAAATGAGGGTTTCCAAGATCACTAGAACTAGATGGTGGAAAATTCAACTGAAGCAATCAAGCTTTAGGGAGAAGGTTTTAGAAGTCTTATCTTGGGATTGTAGCGGAAGTGTGCAAACAAGATGTGGGAGGCGGTATCATCTTGTATCCGGAGGGTAGCCAAAGAGATGCTAGGCGATTCAAAGGGAGGAGCTCCATGCCAAAAGGAGGCTTGGTGGTGGAGTGGAGGGGTGCAAGAGAAGCTCAAAATTATAAGAGCATGCTTTAAAGTTATGTCTAAGGATAGAACATAGGAAATTGTCACAAACTAAAAATAGCAAAGAAAGAAGCAAAGAAGGCTGTAAGCGAAGCTAAGTCAAAAACTTATGAAGTTTTATACAAAAATCTCGACTCTAAGGAGGGTCAAAAGGATATATTCAGGTTGGCCAAAGCAAGAGAAAGAAAGACCAAAGACCTTTCTCAAGTGAGATGCAGTAAGGATGAGGAATGTCACGTGCTTGTTACTTAGAAGGATATAGAGACTAGATGGAAGCAGTATTTCCATAAGCTTTTCATTGGGGAAGGAAATAGAGAGATCACTTTGTGTGATCTAGCTAGTAGTGAAAGTTACTTGAATCATGCAAGCTATAGACGAATACAAAAAAGGAGTAGAGGATGCTTTGAAGGCTATGAGAACGGGGAAAGGTGTAGGAACAGATGACATTCCTATAGAAGTATGAAGAGTTTTAGGTGAACATGATTTGACTTGGCTTACAAGTTTATTCAATGTTATTTGGTGAAGCAAGAATATGCCTGAAGATTGAATGAGAAGTATCGTAGTGCCTCTTTATAAGGACAAAGGGAACATTCAAATTTTTTCAAATTATAGAGGTATTAAGCTGATGAGTCACAATATGAAAATTTGGGAACGTGTGATCGAAAGAAGGTTGAAGCAAGTTTCCCAAGTAAAAGCAAACCAATTCGGATTTATGCCAAGTCGCTCAACCATTGAAGCCATCCATTTGCCGAGAACAATGGAGATTTATAGAGTGTTGGGGGAAAAATAGAATTGTGATATCATTTTTGAGACCTTAGGGCTCTCTTATATAGGAGAAAAGCCCTGGTTAAATTACAAGAGAGGTACATGAAAGAAAGAGAAATAAGAAATAAATATAAAGAGATATAAATATCTCAACACTCCCTCTCAAGCTGGAGCATATATGTCTATCAAGCTCAGCTTGGCTTGGAACAACATCTCTTAAAAGGACCTCTAGCATGGGCCTTGGTGAAAATATCAGCTGTCTGATCTCCAGTAGAAACATGGGAAGTGGATATGAGATCCTTCTGGATCATGTCTTTGGTATAGTGGCAATCCACCTCTATATGCTTGGTCTGTTCATGAAATGTAGGATTATTGGCAATAAATAAAGCTGCTTGATTGTCACATAAAATTTCCAACATTTTAGCTGTTGGAAGTTTGTGCGAAGGATTCAAAAATCCGATATTCTAAATATTTCCATTGTTCTGGTTTTTGTGTTTTTTGAAAATGGTTTTCTCTGGAATGTTGACTCTACTTTTTTTTTTAAATTTTTGTATCTTCATGCATTATCAGGTACCTACGAAGTTCTCTGAATTACAAATTCAATCTTATCTTAAGACAGTCGCATTTCGTAGAGAAATAGATGAAGTACAGAAGGTTGCCTCTGGAAGGGGACTGGGAGGTGTGCAAACTTCGCGGATAGCCTCTGAAGCAAATAGAGAGTTCATTTTCTCTTCCTCTTTCAGTGGCAATAAACAGTAAGCTTGGCAATCATGTAAACATTGCTTGAGATTTTCAGTGTCTAATTTTTTTGAAAGGAACGTTCACCGAAAAGATGCACCCCATAAAAACTTCAAATAATTACTATAAAATTTTGTAAAAGAGATCTGGTTATATTTCAAGGCTATTGTTTTCGGGAGGATTTCTATTGTTTTCGGGAGGATAAGGGGTCTGTGGTTGCAGTATTAATACTCTTTTTCCATCTCGAAACTATATCCGTTTTAGTTGTAAAACATCAATGTTATATTGCTCCTCTGTGATTCTGCAGGTCATAGTGCTCAGATATGTTAGTATGCTGCATTAGTTGGAGAGAGATGCCAATGAGTATATAGGCAGGTAGCCTGTTGAATATGAGTCTAGCAAGTGAAGTTTCAAAAAAATAAATTTTGAAGTTGAAGACTTAATATCTACGCATATATGTTTCTTTAAATGAAAACATAGGTAAAAATAGAGAAAATATGACTTTTATTTTCCGTTTTTCTAATTTTTATGTAATCTCGATTCTCATTTTTATGGTATTTTTGGATTTTAGAGTTTAAATCTTGGTGGTTTTGGCTGAACTTTATTCTACAGCTGATATGTGCTAAGATACAAGTCCTGGTTTCTTTTAAATTTTCAGAATATCATTTTTTTGAAAAAGATATTTTTGCTTTTTTTCTCTTTTTATTATTTTTTTTGTATTTTTGAAATTAGAAAACTATAATATTGTTTGAAAACCAAAATATACACTAATAGTGTATACAATATAATATTTATAATATCTTTCTCTTTATTAATTTGTATGTATTTTAGGTATTTTGCATTTTTAGTGTTTCTGAAGTTATTAATATTTAAGAAACATATAATATTTAAGAAACATAGGGTAATATATGTATACGAAAAGTAATTTTCTTAGGGAAAATATATGAATGATGTCTTTACTATAATTTTTACTAAGATTTTAATATCAAGCCCATAATTGAAATTAAAATGTAGTCATAGCAATCTCAATTAAAATTTAAAATAAAATCATGTAATGTCTATGAATCACAACAAAAATATAAGTATGTAGAAGAGGTTATTTGTTACAAACCCCTTAAAGCAGTCCCAAAATGATGCAATTTGGGCTAGATATGAATTATTTAAAGATCAAGGACTATTATGTAAATAAAGTATTAAGAAATGATGCACTAAGGTCCCTTTAGGGACTTGTATGTAATACTAAAACATGTTTTAGACTCCTATGCAAAATTTCTAGGGCTATGAATTTGATTCTTAGATGTATTGAGGGTTCCTCCTGTTAATCATTACCAAAGTTGCTCACATGACCTTTGATTAGACTCTAAATTCTTAAACTTAGGAGGACTTTGATGCAAAACATGGTTGGATACATGTCGATAGCTAGAGGATTCGTCTTCCTTAGGATCTCTCCTCTCATCGGCTCATGACTCCGCCACTGTATTGGGAGGTTCATTACATGAAATCATCTGAAGCATTGACATGTCTTTCATATCATTGATGCTGACAACTTCATGTCTTAACTCTGTGTGGACTCAAGTTGATGATGCTGACAACTTGAAGTCCTTACTCCTTGTGTGGATTCAAGTTGAAGACGACGGCGTTTAAAAGGAAGCTCTTATCAATCCATTAAAACCCATCTATACTCTTCCTCATGACATGTAAAGATTATTGAGAGCTTCGCTTGCAATAAAATCAACCCAAAGAACCCAAGAATATTACTAATCAAGGCAAGAATTAAGGTTAATAACTTCCAATATATGGAAATGCAAACATCTTTGATTAGTTTTACCAATGGCTTAATGATGCTGGAGTACCTCCTGATCGCTTGAAATAGAATCCAACAACAATAACGAAATAAAAGCTAAAATTCACACTTTAAGCGAAAAGAACTTGAAGCTCGTCGCTGGAATAGATGTCTTGAAAGGATGATGATGACAGAGAAAGGGGGCGAGAGAGAGGGCATTGGTGAGTAAAGGTGCAGGGGGTTCTTTTGGATTTTCAAAAGGGGGGAAACGATGATGAGGACCATCGGTCTGAGGATGGTGCATCTGAAGAGGGCTGGCAGTTGGTGAGCTATCAGAAACATCAAAGTTTGGGCCCCCGATGATTACGGTGTGGGGTGCACAGTCATCTCGCGGCTACCCGCTCGATGTCTGTCGTTTGCTTCGGATGTGGAGGTTGGGGGCACCACCGTTAATTTTGTTTGATAGAGGTTTACCAAAATAAACCAATGAAGACTAGGGATGTTTATGTGCCTCTATCGTATAGTGCTGTCACGTCAGGCATTAAGGGAGCCGTTGCAGGTCGGTTTTTTTGTAGATGTGATTGGGGGAGAGTCCTCCAGTCCAAGAGGTGAGAAGTAAACAAAAATCCGAATTTGTTCGTTATCAGAAGATGTCGTGGACGTTCCTGTAGTTAACTTTATAGTTTGAAGGGGTTTGAGAACTTCTTTCTCAGGAAATATCATATCGCTGGAAGATGGTATTGTTTGTGTGCTAGGTCTCGCGAAGTCTGAAGCTTTGGCATTGTTGACTGATGATAGTGAGGAGAATAAAATCTGGTGAAGAGAACCACATTTTGCTGATGGGTAGGCATCGATTAAGAAGAGGGTGGTGCCTGTTAGCGGATTTCCTTTTCTCTCGAGAAATGTTTTTCTCTGAGAAATGCAATAAAGGAGTGGGAAACGTTGTTGAGATCCTCTCTAACGGCTTGGCACATGGATCTGACATTGATGTTACAATCGTGGTGGTTAATGGGAGTGAGGTTTTCCCTTCTAGGAAGGGGTGCTCTTGGAGGTTGGTCGAGTCGGGTTTAAGCTTGTGGCAAAGGAGATAAACCCATTGTTACCTCTCGAAGATGAAGATTTGGCATTAAAGAAGCTTGTTAATCCGAAGAGTGCCACATTTGTGGCGAGCATCGACAAGGAACAACAGAGGTAACAGTTACAAAGAACACGGAGTTGGCAGAGATAACCATGGATCTTGCGGGGGGAAAGGTGGATTGTGTTGGAGATTTGATTTGGGGGAGCAAATATTGTTAGATTTCACGAGAGTCAGTGGGGGCTGCTATGCATGTCGAGATTAGGGTTTGTATGGAAAATTTTGCAGGAGGTCAATGCACTCCTTATCGGGAGAAACTATTTTTCTGATGGTTCTTTTTAGATCCCCTCTTGCACCTGCTCCATTTAGGGGAGGTGCTCCTCAACCAGGTCTTATGTTTCAAGCCAGGTCCAAGAAAGCTTGTGCCTTGCCTAATTAACGAACTGATACTAGACCCAATACTATTGGATCAAGCAAAAATAGTTTTTGAGGTTGGCCGAGCCGGGTTTAAGCTTGTGGCAAAGGAGATACACTCGCTGTTACCTCCTGAGGATGAATATTTGGCACTAAAGAAGCTTGTTAATCTGGAGAGTGTCACATTTGTGGCGAGCATCGACAAAGAGCAACCGGAGGTAACAGTTACAAAGAACACGGAGTTGGCAGAGATAACTGTGGATCTTGCTGGAGGAAAGGTGGATTGTGTTGGGGATTTGATTTGGAGAAGCGAAAACTGTTAGATTTCACGAGAGTCAGAGGGGGCGGCTTTGCATGTCGAGATTAGGGCTGTATGGACAATTTTGCAGGAGGTCGATGCACTCCTTATCGAGAGAAGCTATTTTTTCGATGGTCCTTTTTAGATCCCCTCTTGTATCTGCTCCATTTAGGGGAGGCGCTCCTCAACTAGGTCTTATGTTTCAAGCCAGGTCAAAGCAAGCTTGTGCCTTGACTAATTAACGAACCGATACCAGACCCGGTACTATCGGATCAAGCAAAAATAGTTTTGACACCCATTTTGTGCCTTATCTCCTTAGGCCCTGTTCGTTTGGGTCATAAGGAGGAATGGAATAAGGGGAATAAGCCCCCAACACGCTTCCCCGTGGTACGACTATTCCCCATTATTTCATCTTATTTCACTCTTATTCCTATCTTTATCTCACCTTACCTACTTTATTTCACCTTATTCTCCTTATTCTTATCCTCCAGCCGAACGGAGAATAGACCCTTATTCCCCTTATTCCCCATCCTTATTCCTGCTTATTCTCCTACCGAACGGGCCCTTAGGGATGCTATGGGTAATTCAGAGGTGGTTGCAGGCGGGGGTGGGGGTTCCCCATCACCTTTCTTGGATGTTTGTGACATTGCAGTGGCTACATGACCAACATCCTTGCTTTCTCAGCCCCTAGTTGAACCATCACAAGACTCTTCTGCTGGCATAGAAGTTGGAGATCGATCGAATATGGGGCTAAAAAGTTATAAGCCGAGGAAAAAAAAACTCATCGCTTCGCATATGGAGATGGGAGCATGAGTTTACTTTAGAATCTTCCATGGTTGTGGATTCCCCATCAACCTCTGCCCAATTCTCAAGGGTCTTAGTGGGAGATCAACAATGGTGTATGGTGCATGAGCCGGAGGATGGGAGGTCCTCGAAAGAAATGTGGCTAAGATGACAAGAACCATACCAACTACATGTTACAATAATGTTCTGTTATGGAGATTATTACATGGAATGCCAAGGGATTGTGTGACCTGTACAAACAAAGATGTATTGGCTCCCTTTTGAATGGTCACTATGTCAATATTATCTTTTTTTTTTGTAAAAAGTGGAGGGTATCTTGTTGCAAGAGATAAAGATGTGTGGGTGGATAAATGTACTTTAGATATATATTTGGATGCTAAATTTCCCTTACGTCAAACAATAAATACAATAGGCAATGTATGAGGAGCTATTATTGCATGAATGATTATATGTATTCCGTTGTTTCTGAGCATATGGGTTGTTCATACAAACCGTTGCCCTTCAGGTAAGGTAGTCGGGTTGTGAAAATTAAAATTTTAACGGTGGAAAAATATTTGGTGGAAGAAATTGGAGGGTGGAAGAAGAGAATACTCACTGGTTGCGAGGGATTTGGAGAAGAAGAATCACGGAGATCGCGTGGAGGGAAAAGAGAGAAGAGAAGGGATATGAGATAAATCTTAAATTTTAATTAACTCTTGAATGAATCAAACATTAGACTATCATTTCCTTTATATATGAGGGGAGGGATTACAAAGCAAAAATAGAATAAAATTCAAATCCTAACATATCCTAATTAACTCTAAACAGACTCTAACCAACTAACTAATTAATCTAATTGACTAACCAATAAATTGGAAGATCACATGCGATCTCGTTATTTAAAAAGAAATAAAATTACAATGAACTCGATTAATCGTAGATAAAATTGCCGTAACTCTAATTAACGAACAAAAAATAAAATTTTATTTATAGAATTGGCGAATTGATCCCCAATTTGTCGTTTGACGCTGCATCAGACTTTCATGTTATACTTTGATCGATTTGGTCTCCGTGGAGGTTATGATTTTGGTTCTGATGATTTTGCAGAGTTAGTGGGGGACCTACAACTGGAAGTAGTCCATGCAACAGATGTCCGCTATAACATGAGAAATTCAGGATCTCGTTCTAGGGTATATCGATTTTCTAGCTTCTAATGAACTTTTGGAAGCCTTCCTGGGGATGTGCTTCATTTCGCCCCCGTTCCAAATCTGATCACATACCATTAATTTGTGACTCCGGGGAGGGGGGATTATACCTCATTCTTTCTTTAAATTTGAAAGGTCTTGGATGTTGCAGGAGGATTTCAGATACCTCGTGGTAGATCAGTAGAGATCTTTCGAGTAGGTAGGTCCATTAGCTACTCGGCTGGTAGTTGCACATAGACAAGTTAGTCTGCCAAGATGGCTTTGTGTTTATAAAAAAAGATTTGCAGGAAACTCGTAGGGGATAGCGTACCCATGTGGAATTCGAACTCCGTAGACTGGATACGATGGAGCATATTAGAGAACTGTCTTTGGCAGAATTGTAGGAGAGGACATATCTTCGGAAGATTATCTTAGAGGATAAGAAGAAGGTTGTAGAATGGAAACAAAGATCTAAGAAGTGGATTAAGGAGATGTAAACACAAAATACTTTCGTATGGTTTCTAGCAATAGGCAGAGATTTAACTTGATCCATGTAGTGGTAGTGGGCAATACTCAAGTAGAAGGAGAGCGGGAGATGGAGATAGCATTGGTAGGCTACTTCATAGAATATCTATACGAGAAGAGAATGGAAGATGGGGATGGACCATGTATATGTGAACCTACTATCTCCAGCAAACAATGCACCCACTTGATAAGGTTGTTTGCTCATGACAAGGTGAAAACAACGATAATTAATTTGAATCCAAATGGTGCTCGGGGCCTGATGATTTTCCTATTTTTTCTTCTGTGAATTTTATGATGCGGTAGGGACTAGGGGATGATGTATGGATGAGTTGACAAGTCACATTCAGGATGAGATACCTTGGTGTATGTTATTCGCTGATGGTATTGTATTGATTGTTGAGACTAGAGATGGAGTAAATGAGAAGCTTGAGGTCTGGAGACATGCATTGGAGACCAAGGGATTTCGTATAAGCAGGGCTAAGACTGAATATATGGAGTGTACTTTTGATGGAAGCAATGGTAAATGAATCAGAGTTAAGATTGGTGATGATAACATTCAGAGGAGAGATTCTTTTAGATACTTAGGATCTGTTTTGCAACATGATGGGAAAATTGATGGAGATGTTACAAATAGAATAAATGCAGGTTGGTTAAAGTGGAGAGGAACCTCTACTGTTCTCTGTGATAAGAAAATTCCTTTGAAAATCAAAGGAAAGTTTTACAAAGCAGCTGTAAGGCCTGCTATGCTCTATGGATATGAATGTTGGCCTGTGAACCATAGACATATGTAGAGATTTAGAAATGAAAATGCTAAGGTGGATGTGTGGAAACACACACACGCACACATAAAGATCGGATTCGGAATGATGCCATCGGAAGGAAAGTTGGTGTAGCTCTGATCGAGGATAAGATGCGAGAAAATCGCTTAAGCTGGTTTGACCATTTGCAAAGGAGGCCAACTGATGCACCAGTGAGAAGATGCGAGTTTTGGAATGTTGAGCCGGCTAAAAGAGGGTGAGGAAGGCCCAAGAAGTGTTGGAATGAGACTATACGAAGGGATCTTAGTTTTTTGGATCTAAGCCCGAGAATGATCGAAGATAGATCTGAATGGAGGCAAAGAATCCATGTAGTCGACCCTACCTAATGTGGGAAAAAGGCTTTGTTGTTGTTGTTGGTAGGGGATGATTTGGTAGGTGTTATGGAGGAGTTTACATGTGGCAATGTTGGCTTTGACAAGCTCAATAAAGAGCTTTTTTTCTCATGCCAAATGAGGAGGTGTTAGAATGAGCTGAGGATTTTCGCTCCATCGTGTTATCGAAGACCATCCACCTAATGATTGCCAAAGTCCTGACGAACATACTCAATGTTATCTTGGATGATAGTGCCTCTCCTGTGCAGTTAGCTTTCATCCCTGGTAAGCAGATTGGGGACAGTTTGGCTATAGCATGTGAAATTATTATGAATTGGAGAAGGTAGCGTATTAGTGGTATACTTCAAAAAGTTGACTTCTCTAAAGCATATGACGTGGACTAGCATTTCTTGTGGTTGGCTTTGGCGAGACAAGGTTTCCCATACATATGGATTTCCTAGATTAAAAGACGTGTCACTACTACAACATATTCTTTTCTTGTGTACAGACGTCTTGAAGGTGGTTTGATCTAGCCACAATGGGGAGTTTACAGGGATGCCCATTGGCACCCTACTTTTTGTCCTAGTTGCAGATGTGCTTCCACACATGGTTGAACAAGTGGTTAGCCATCGCTTTTCTGAGGGTTACACTTTGGGGGGGATAACTCCATCCCCATGTTTCGATATGCGGACGATACTATCTTTTTATCCGGCGATAAGGTTTCACACCAGGATAGCATAGGCGAGCACCATGACAGTTCACTCCAAGATTGGAATGCGATCGTTAGACAACCTGTGAGACTAGATCTAGGAGGACATTAACAAATGAGAAGCTGGAGCTGTCGGGTCTCTCATACTGGTACCGCTGGACCCCACTCGGATTGAATACCTGCTTAGGATTCAAGCTTCTCCCTGAAGCACTCGTAGTCTTGTACATGGATGAAACTAGAACATGGGAAATAACTAGCGAGTAAAAGACCTTTATATACTAGTTGTTCGCTCAACTACAGTTGCTTCTACTATGCTCTTGTTCTTGATTCTTTAAACTGTAGGTATAATTACAGCTTATATGAGACTTTTCCTTAAAATAGGACTTGCTCTTCTCTTTCTTCTTCGAACTATATAGCTTCCATGCTTGATTCGCTCTACTTTCTCTTATAATTTGTATGACTCAAAGAAAGGGAGGCTATATCACTCTCCAATGCAATTTGCCTCATATTGGCAAAGATTCTGGCGAATAGACTGAAGGAGGTTCTGGACTCAGTGGTGCTACAGGGTCAGTCAACATTCATCCCAAGGAGACATATGGCAGATGGTCTAGTGATGGCTTCAGAGATTTGCCTTGACTGGAAGAGGACAAAGAAGAGAGGGCCCCTATGGAAGATTGATCACGCAAAGGCTTACGATTGTGTCGACTGGAGGTTCATGTGGCAGTCCTTACAGAGGAGAGGCTTTATCGAGGTGTGGGTAGACTGGATGAAGAGATGCGTTACTACCTCCTCCTACTCTATCCTGGTGAATGGCAAACCTGAGGGAGGCTTCTTCCAACCATAGCGTGGGATGAAACAGGGGTGTCCGCTGGCCCCTATGCTGTTTGTCCTGGTGGCGGATGCCTTGGGGGTCCTCTTTTAGACAGGCCATTGAGGCGGGATGGTGTGAAGGATTCCGCAGGGAGGACATTTCTATCCCCTTTTTGAAGTATGCATATGATACGATCCTCTTCTAGGGAGGTGTAGAGGGTCAGAATGCTAATGCAACGCAACTGGTAGAGGTTTTTGGCAACCTTTCGGGGTTGGAGATCAACAAGAGTAAATCAACGGTCATCACTTTTGGGATGAACGGAGCGGAGCAATTGGGAATTGCTGAGGTGACTGACTGCCCATTACGAGACCTTCCCATTTGTGGAAGGAAAAGACGAAGTTGTATTGCATCTAACCCTAGATCTCTCTTATATAGGAGAAAAGCTTTAAGGGTAAATTACATAAACATGACAATAGAAATAAATAATACAGGAAAATGAACACAATAACATAAATATCTTAACACTCCCCCTCAAGCTGGAGCATATATATCTATCTATCATGCTTAGCTTGGAACTATAGTGATGAAAAGGACCTCTAGCAAGAGCTTTAGTAAACATGTCTGCAATCTGATCTCCTGATGCTACATAAGACGTTGAGATAAGCCCCTTTTGGATCAAATCACGAGTGTAGTGACAGTCCACCTCAATGTGCATTGTCCTTTCATGAAATGCTGGATTATTAGCTATGAACAAGGCTGCCTGATTATCGCACTTGAGATGCATAGGAAGAGGCACTTCAATCGCTAAATCGGTCAAGACAGATGTGACACACATCATCTCCGTACTACCTTGGGCCATTGCCCTATATTCTGATTCCGCACTAGATCGAGCAACAACAGTTTGTTTCTTACTCTTCTATGGGACCAATGAGCTGCCAACAAACGCAATGAAACCTGAAGTAGACTTCCTGTCCTTAGAACACCCAGCATAATCTGCATCTGCACATCCTGTAACTGAGAGAGACGTATCTCTCCTAAACAGAAGACCTGCACCTGGAGATGGCTTCAGATATCTCAAGATCATGAATACTGCATCCCTGTGTGCCTGCCTGGGTTGCTCCATGAATTGACTTACTCTACTCACAACGAAAGATATATCAGGCTTGGTAATAGTAACATATAATAGTTTCCCTACCAGCTTTCTGTACCGTCTCTTGTCCACCTCCTCAGATTCATCATCATGGAGCTTCGCATTAGGATCCATAGGGATAGTAGCCAGTCTACATCTTGTCATACCTGTAGATAGAAGATCAGTAACATACTTCCTTTGTGTCATAACCATACCCTACTGATTTCGTGCAAACTCCAGGCCAAGGAAGTAACGAAGCATACCAAGGTCCTTGGTAACAAACTACTGTCCAAGGAAATCCTTGGCTGCTTGAATGCCCTGTTCATCGTTGCCAGTGATAACAATATCATCAACATAAACCTGAATGACTACAATACCTCTCTGGTTTTTCTTTACAAAGAGAGTATGATCTGCAGTAGATCTGATAAACCCCTTTTGTTCAGTCAATTCTGAGAGCTTCTGAAACCAAGCCCTCGGACTCTGCTTAAGGCCATATATAGCCTTATGAAGATGACACACCATACTTGACTCCTCCTTAACAACAATCCTAGGTGGCTGCTGCATGTAGACCTCTTCTTGCAAATTTCCACACAAGAAAGCATTCTTGACATCTAATTGGAATAGTGGCCAATCACGTACCACATCAACGACAATAAGTATCTGCAAGGTAGAGTGACGCGCGACAGGTGAAAAGTTGTCCTGATAATCTACTCCATAGGTTTGGGTGAACCCACGAGCAACAACCAACATGGCTTTGTATCTGTCTACGGTACCATCAGCTCGATGCTTCACAGTAAATACCCACTTGCTCCCAACAACAGACGCACCTGGTGGAGCATGGACCACACTCCACGTACCTCGTGACTGTAAAGTTGGCATCTCCTCCTCCATAGCCAGACGCCACTGACTGCTTTGCAGTGCCTCCTGATATGATCGGGGTATTTGTACAGAAGACAACCCCACAACAAAGTGCTGAAAGTCCTCGGAAAGACGCTCCAAGGAAACATGAGAACCAATAGGGTGCATAGTGCATGCACGTTTCTACCGCCGAAGTGCAATAGGCATATCCAGATCCTCAACACGAGTAGTAGAGATAGTATCTGCACCCTGTACCTCAGTCTGTACGTGCAGATCACCCATGCCATTAGAAGAACTCAAATGCTCAGTACATACCTTGGGCGTGCTGGATGATGGAGGAGGTGCATGAGCATGGGGCCTTCGTTGGTAAACTTGTGGAAAGAAAATAGGAGATGGTAGTGGAGGAGGTGGTGGTTGTGGTGGTGGGGATGGAGAGAACGGTGGTGATGGAGTAGAACATGGGAGGCATATATATCTTTTCTCGATTCTCTGAAGGAGTAAGCCTGTCACCTGTGGGAGAAAAATACATAATGGACTCAAAGAAGGTGACATCAGCACTGACATAGTACCTTCGTCGAACATGGTCAAAACAACGATATCCCTTTTGGGTTTTGGAATATCCAACAAACACACATTTGACAGTTCTGGGAGAGAGCTTGTCAAGACCAGGAGAGAGTTGATGAACAAACGCTACAGAACCAAAAACACGAGGACGTCAGCGAGAAAAGATCCGTCTCGAGAAACGCAATCACGAATGGGATCTTCTCCCCTAGCATCGAAGAAGGCATACGATTTACCAGGTAACAGGCAGTTAGAACCGCATCTCCCCAATAGGAATGAGGAGCACGACTCTGAATCAAAAGGGTTCTGGTAACATCCAAAAGATGGCGGTGTTTTCTTTCAGCCACCCCATTCTGTTGGGAAGTATATGCACATGATGTCTGATGCACAATACCAAGAGACTTAAGAAATTGAGAAAGCTGAGTACTACAACATTCTAGTGCGTTATCAGAACGTATAAACTTGACTTTTGCAGAAAAAATATTCTTTATTTCATTGATAAAAGACTGAATAATAGGAGCATCATCAGACTTGTTCTTAAGAAGAAAAACCCAAGACAATCGAGAAATCACATCAACTGCAACAAGATAAAATCTGTCCCTGATGATCTGGGACACGACTAGGACCCCAAATATCGAAATGGAGCAACTCAAATAGACTATGACTACTTGGACCCTGACGACTCTGGAAAGTGGACCGATGATGCTTCCCAAGCTGGCAAGCCTCGCACTGAAAAGTGGAGCGAGGAGAAATCTGTGGAAGAATATGAATCAACTTTTGCAGAGGAAGATGACCAAATCGCAGATGCCACATATATGGAGAAACAGATCCAGTGCATAGAGAAGAAGAGGCGACAACATAGGAGACTGCACTAGTCTGTAAAGACCCCCTTGCTCACGACCAGTTCCAATCACTCTGCTCGTGAGTATGTCCTGAAACACAAGAGCAGATGGATCAAATATGACATGACAATGTAAATCTCTGGTGATTTGACTAATTGATAATAAATTCATAGAAAATTCAGGAGCATAAAGAACATTCAGAAGCCTCAATGTAGAGGTCAACTGCATCTCCCCCTGACCAGTGTTGGGGGAATGTGTTCCATCTGCTATCACAACTGATCGTCCAGGCTGAGTAGGACGAAAAAAGCTAAAATGACCTCTGTCACCACAGAGATGATGTGATGCGCCAGAATCCATGATCCATTCCGATAAGTCTGCCCTGTAGCAATTAGTAAAAGTATATTCTATACCTGATGTAGACGCAGATGCTGAGGCAACAACCTCGGAGGATCCTGAAGGAGAGCTAGTGGATCCAGACGTGCCATGCATAATCTCTCTCAGTCGTGCTACAAGCTCGTCAAACCTCTGATCAGATGCAGGTGATGGACTCCCAGTCTGTTGTGTCTGCTCTGCAACTCTGGCTGACGCAAGAAACCCATGCTTAGAATAGTAGGTTTCCTCAGAGTGTCCTATCCTGTGGCAGTAGGTGCACGATTGACGGGGTCGACCACCCCCTCCTCTACCGTGGTTTGAACTCCCATTGCCACGATATAATGTATGGCTGCCTCGACCACGTGACGTTGCCATAGCTAAAGACGTCTGGTGCTGTAAAGTACTACCAGAGAATATAGATAGTCTACTCAATCTGCAATATGCATCCCTAATAGGAGGTATGGTAGCATCAATGAGAATCTGGGCACGAGCTGCGTCATACTCCGGATCCAGGGCTGCTAGAAATACCCCAGTCATCACAGAGTCTCTGTATGCCTTGAGCTGGTCTGGTGTAACAGTCAAGGGTATGTAGCCATGTAACTTCTCGAATATACCCCTCAAAGAAGTATAGAGGGTGTGAAGAGGGCGACCATTCTGCTTTGACGTGAAGATATCATGCTGGAGCTGGAGTATCTTCGACTCATTCTTTGCCGGAGAGTATGTCACGGCAAGAATGTCCCACATTGCCTTTGCAGTAGGCTGACTCAGTATATCATTAGCTATCTCCGTGGATACAGTCCCAGATAGCCATATGCGAGCATACACGTCATCCGCCTCCCATGAGGCATTTGTCCCAGTCTTGTCACGTGGCTCCTCTGTCGTGAGGATGTGCTTCTTGCCATTACACTGCATCAAACTCATGAACTGCATGGCCCACAGTTCATAGTTGGTTCCATCCATTTTGACAATGGGTACCAGAACTTTGAAGGTACCCAGTGATGGAACTTCTACTTGTTGTCGGACACTATGACAACTATCTTCAAGACTGTGCTAGAAGCAAGAGATACCAGTGTCTACACTGGCATACATGAAGATGATTGTGGGTGTAGACTCATACCACAGCCTCTTCCATTCTTTTGGAGAGTCCTTTGGGTAACTAGGGTGTTTCTAGGGCTTCACGTTACACCCTAGGTACCCAAGAATCCATGGGACGGTGCACTTATGTGCCATTTTTTCCTTGATCATTTCATATATAGGCATTAATTTTTGTGTGATCCAAAAGTTGCATACGCACAAGATGCAACTGCAACATGCCATAGTTTTCTGGCTGTCTGACCAGGAAGCCGCCTCTTCAAAATGCGGCTTTACTGAAGCCACTTCTTGTAGAGACGGCTTTGTCTAAAACAAAAGTCACCTTTTGAAAGACGACTTCTTCATGGTACTTAACTAAAAAAAATAAAGTTCATCGTATGTGGCGAGTATGATTGCAATAATGCGGCCTGGACAAATTTTTCTCGCGATTTGAATATCCTTGTTACCCATTTGATTTTTCTCAACCACATGTCCCTGATGAGCTTCCACCATGCACTTCGGATTTGCAGTAGACCCCTGATCTACACCCGATTGATAAACCGCCTTGTAGATCAACATTCGCGGATGCCTCCACCTCTCCTGTTTCGAAAGACGAGAGTAGATTTTGCCAAATCTCTCCACGAGGCGAGAGCCGTATAGATAATGTTTCTTAGAACCCATGCGATGACGTAACACTCCCCTCTGACTTCTGGGATGCTCCATCATTGACCAAGCCTCCCCCCAACACCAAAAGATTCTCCCCAGAAGAACTTTACCAAGCGATGGAGGGTTTCCTAAAGCATCAACAACCGATGAGCCATGACCTCTGGATTGCTCTATTCAATGAAGTCCCCCTATTGACCTCTGGGATGCTCCAGGCGATGAAGGGTTTCCCGATGCAACAACATCCAACGAGTCATGGCGGACATCGCATGTGCCTCCTCCCATTTCCAAGTTGTCGTTGAAGACTCCGTGGGCCGACTCCAGACTCAGACTCACAAAGGAGTCTAAGAGAAAAAAGCCAATAACTCCATGGGTTGCCTTCTGCCTTATATAATCTAATCCGAAATGGGTTCCAAATGAAGCTCCACTAAGTGAGTGACCCGACCCGAATAAAATTAGACCCAACTTCTCGGGTCCACTAATATGAGGGCGCTCCTTTGAGGAAAACGTAGAATCTCTGGATCCTTCGACACTGTCTTTAGGGTGCAACCCTTCTCGAGAAAGCTGCGAGGGGAGCTTAAGTGTCATGACTCTTCCGCTGCCACCAGATCTCGTCGCCTCATCAGATGTCGCCACCCTACCGGAGCACCACCGAGCTCCGCTGACCTCGACGATGTTAGCTTCAACTACCTCGATGCAGAAAGGCACCTTCCCCATCCGCAACCACAGTTCCCAAAACACATATATACCTCTGATCTTCGCCTCCACTGTGTCATTAAGGCCAGGGCCTTTAGAGAGGCCATCTATCAAAATCGAGATGACCATACCTTAGTCCCCCCAAGTGACCCTTAACCGTAGCCTGATTTCGCACACGCAGGGGAGTCCTTTCAATGTGAGGACCTTGTAAGAGAGCATTTGCGATGCACCATCTCGAAGAATTGGGCGTCGCCATCGCACCTTTCCACCGAAGGTTTCCGTTTCATGATCTTCCAGCAACAATCGTACATTTTCCTTAGAGAGACCCCTTACACACACCATGGATTCCTCGAGTAAGGAAACATCCCCACCATAACCAATATCCTCCATAACTTGATGCAAACAATCCATTAGATTCCGAGTAGATGCCCACTAAAACTCCCTCTATTGGTGCTTGGAGCTGTTAAAGGGCCTTTGACATACATAAGACCTAATTTTGCTGATCATGCTGCCATTGCTTTCGCTGCACCTTCGAGCCTCGTTGTTGTGCGCATGCCCGACGATGGTGATCGATGCCTCCGCAAGCGAAGCAAATGATGACATTACAGTAAGTAATAGTAATCTGCCCAGATTTCTCGCACTTGTAACGCTTCCCATCTCCCTTCCGTGGCGAAGACGCTTGAGAAGCAACTGGTGTTGGGTGTCATTCCTTCAACCGAGGGTGGGGCTTGTTGAGCAGCCTCCTCCTCCTCGACTCTACCACTTGCTAACTATGCTCGACCTCACCTCTGACCTCTCTCTCACTTATTATCTCCTCCTCAAATGATATTTTACATCATCCACTGCCAAGGAAATGTGGGATATCCTTATTGCCACTTATGGCCAGGTAAAGAATGAGACCAAGATTATCCAGCTATAATTTGATATCTTCACGTTCAGACATGGTCGTTTTATGCACAACTTCTATTTTTCCCTTCGAGGCACGTTTGAGAAGCTGCACAACTTAATGTCTGTGACTACATCTATTGAGCAACAACGTATAGGAACACTACGATGGTCGGAGTTTTTATGGCAGCCTTAGACCATGAGTATGAGGCAACATGCACCCAACTCCTCACTTGAGCAGCTATACCTCCGATGGAAGAGGCTTACAATTGTCTTAGCAGTATTATGGTACCATCCATTGCCACCACGAACCTCCTTAGCGATGGTCGCATCCTGCGGTAGAGGAGGTATATATCAGTTGATAGGGCATGGTGCTCGTGGCAGAGGAGTGAACGTCAATGTGGTCCATGCATTTATTGTCATCAGCTTGTTCATCCAGAGGTAAGCTACTAGCTGAAGCATGTCTTCATCATGTCTGCTCGTGTGGTTGAGTAGGTTGAGCCTACTGCCACTTCTACTCCTACTACTAATCAAAAGTTAGATGATATTGTCTCCCATTTGAGAGAGATCATGACTCTTGTTGTTGCCACTACTAGTTCTCCTATAGCTCCTTCCGATGTTGCGGTCACCGCTAAAGCCTCTTCTAGTACCTCAGGTATAACTTATGCCCTTATTAGTTGTCACATGGCAGACTTGACATAGTGGATCTGTAGAAGTTTATTTATGTTCTTGTATCTTTTATCTATTTATCTTTTCGTTTGTCTACCTTATGTAATTTGCCTATAGGCTTCTCCCTATATAAGAGAGCCTAGGGTTCAAGGAATAAACACAACGCTTATTTTTCCAACATGGTATCAGAGCAGCGGTCCTAGACCGGAGTTCTAGTACCAAACCCTAAACCTAGTCGTCCACCACCAAGCCTCACGCGCGACACCTCTCGCCGCCGTTCGGCCCCGAGTGCTGCTACTCGGCCACGCATTCGGCGCCGCCCTTCGACCTCGTGTGTTGATTCTAGCTGCGTGCGGCCCCGCGCACCGATCTTGCGGCCCTCCTCTCCTTCCTTGGTGTCGCACTACGGCCCTGTGGCCTGTGCGCCGCCTGGGGCTTCTTAGGACCCGGAGTGCCGCCTCTCACTTCGGTCCTTGTAAGACCCGCACACTGCTCTACGTCTTAGGGGTCGGTCAACCCTAGGACATTCTCACCATCTACTAAGGTGACTTCCGCCCGCGTCTCAGACGTTAATGGGTTTGGTTGTGTGAGGTCTACACATGCAACCAAACTACCTTATGTCAGTGTAAACCAAAGATTATCTTGTCTACAACCCTGATTCTCTCTAGTCACAATGCCAGAGAGCAAGATCGAGATCCCCACTACATGCGCATTCAAGGGTCCTGCGCCTATTGTGAAGATGGATGGCTCCAATTACGAGTTATGGGCCATGTAGTTCATGAGCCTAATGAAGTCGATGGGTAAGAAACATATTCTTACCGAGGATGAGCCAGAGGAGAAAACATGGTTGTATGCCTCATGGGAGGCTGATGACGCATATGCTCAGGTCTGGTTGTCTGGTACTCTGATTCCATATATTGCTAATGATGTATTACATCAACCTACTGCAAAAGTAATGTGGGACATTCTTGCTGCCACATATTCTCAAGCCAAGAATGAGACAAAAATCCTATAGCTTCAGCACGACATCTTCACGTTAAAGCAGAATGGTCGACCCCTGCATGCTCACTACACTGCACTGAGGGGAATGTTTGAGAGGCTTTACAGCTTCATGCCTTTTACGGCTACTCCAGAACAATTAAAGATATATCGGAATGCGACGATGGTGGGAGTCTTTCTAGCCTCCCTTGATTCACAGTATGAGGCGGCTTCTTCTCAGATTCTGGCCGATGCTACAATTCCTCCCATGGAGGAGGCCTTAGCCGTACTAGTATACCTAATTCTTCTGCTATGGCAGCCTCTAGAGGAAGAGGCAATTCATCTCATTTTCGTTGTCGAGGATCACGTGGTAGGGTTGGTCTTGGTCGTGGATTACAATGCACTTATTGTCGTCGGATTGGTCATACAGAAGACACATGCTACTCTAAGCATGGTTTCCCAGCATCTGCCCGTGCAGAAGAACAGATACAACATCATGGTGCTACGCCATCGTCGGATTCACGATATGATGACCTAGTGACTCGTCTACGTGATATCATGCCACTAGCCAGTACTCCTCCACCAGTTTCAGAGAGCAGCTTGGACGTTGTTGCCACTGCAGAAGCTAGTTCCTCAGGTAGTGCTCATACTTCTGCTTTCTACCAGGGCTCTCATACCTCAGAATGGATTGTAGATTCAGGTGCCACACATCATTTGTGTGGAGATAGACACCAACTCACATCCTACAGGGAAGTTTCCTCAGGAAGGACTGTCGTCATAGCAGATGGGACTCATTCACCCATTACAGGAGAGTGACACATGCCTCAGGAAGGACTGTCGTCATAGCAGATGGGACTCTATGCAGTTGCAGAATGTGCTCCATGCTCCTAGTTTCTCAATGAATTTACTGTCAATTAGTCGGATTACTAAGGATCTACATTGTCGAGCGATATTTGACCCATCATCTCTTGTGTTTCAGGACATTCTCACGGGCAACGTGATTGGACATGGCTGTGAGCAAGCGGGCTGTATCGACTGGTCCATACACCTTACGTCGAAGCATCATCCCACTCCATTGGACTTGTCTCTCCTTACTTATGGCATCTGCGCTTTGGTCATCTTCCGTTTCAAAAGCTGCGTCAAGTCCTCCCTCAGATCTCACCCTGCTCGTCTTTTGATTGTGAAGCTTGTCAGTTAGGGAAGCATCATCGGTCTGCCTTCCCTAGTCGTCAGAGTCGGAGCAGTAGCCTCCATTTGAGTTTTTTCATATTGATATTTGGGGTCCATGTCGTGTCCCAGATCATCAGGGACACATGTTTTATTTAGTTGCTGTGGATGATTTCAGTCGTTTGTCTTGGGTCTTTCTGTTAAAGAATAAATCTGAAGCGGACATTACTATTATGAACTTTATTAAAGAAGTGCAGAATGTGTTTTCTGTTTCTGTTAAAATTGTGAGAACTGATAATGCCCTTGAATTCTGTACTCGAATATTATTCCAATTTCTTTCATTCCATGGCATTCTTCATTAAACGTCTTGTGCCTACACGTCCCAACAGAATGGCGTTGCAGAAAGAAAACACCGCCATCTTCTTGATATAACTCGTACGCTTCTTATCCAGAGTTTTGCTCCTCACTCGTTCTGGAGCGATGCGGTTCTTACTGCATGTTATCTCATTAATCGCATGCCCTCATGTTGGGGGAGAAGATACCTTTTTCTCTCGTTTTTCCCAACAAGGAGTTGTTTCTTCTGACTCCACGTGTCTTTGGGTCTATGGCATTCGTTCACCAGTTGTCTCCAGGGGTTGACAAGCTCTCTCCTAGGGCTGTCAATTGTGTTTTTGTCGGGTATTCCATGACTCAAAAGGATTATTGTTGCTATGATCCATTACGCCAAAGATATTATGTAGTGCATATGACACGCTTTTTGAGTCAGTCATGTTTTTCTCTTCTACAGGTGACAGATTGGTGCCATCAGCTATAAATGATGAAATCTATATTCCTTCTCCACCCGTGTATGTGCCACAACAAACCCCTACATTTGTACCACCGTCATCCCCATCACCACCGTCATCTCCATCACCACCATCATCTCCACCACCGCCACCACCTCTACCACCTCCCATATCTTTGGTTCCTCCCCTACCACGCCACTACAGTCGACGGTCGGCCCCTGCTCATAATCGTGGACAATCATCAAACATGCCCCAGGTTTGTTCTGATAACATTATTCCTAGTGATGGGACTGACGGCATTTCTCAGCAGGAACATGCAGTGGATGTTGGTGCAACCAATGCAGATTTTGATTTGCCAATTGCACTGAGAAAGCAGATGAGGTCATGTGCTTCATATCCAGTTGCTTCTTATGTTACCTTTGAGCGCTTAGCAGGAGATTTTAGGATTTTTGTAGGTGCTTTATCCGCTGTGAATATTCCAAGGACCTGCCATGAAGCATTGGCCGATAGCAGATGTCGTCTGGCTATGGAGGAAGAGATGGCCGCCCTTCAGTCGAGAGGTACTTGGAGTCTTGTTCCAGCTCCTACTGGGGCATCTATTGTGAGTTGCAAGTGGGTGTTTACAGTGAAACACCATGCCGATGGCAGTATTGATAGGTACAAGGCTCGACTGGTTGCTCGGGGATTTACTCAGACGTATGGGGTAGATTATCTTGACATGTTTTCTCCTGTTGCTCGACACTCTACCTTACGGATTCTTCTATTTGTTGCTGTGATTCGAGATTGGCCTCTGTTTCAATTAGATGTCAAAAATGCATTTTTATATGGTGATCTTCAGGAGGAGGCTTACATGCAGCAGCCACCTGGGTTTACTGCTTAGGGGGAGTGTGTACAGGTATGCAGGCTTCGTAAGGCAATCTATGGCCTAAAGCAGAGCCCAAGAGTTTGGTTCCAGAAGCTCTCAGATTTGTTTGAGAAGCAAGGATTCAAAAGGTCAAATGCAGACTATTCACTCTTTGTACAGAGGACATCCAGAGGTATGCCTATCATTATGGTGTTTGTTGACGATATACTAATAAAAATAGCAAAAGAATTCTTGGGTCGTGAGTTCGTTACTAAGGATTTAGGAGTACTGGGATATTTCCTTGGTTTGGAGTTTGCTAGAAATGAACAAGGACTTGTGATGACTCAGAGGAAATATGTCACTGACTTGCTAAGTGACACAAGTATGCTTGGATGTCGACCTGCTTCTACACCAATGGATCCAAGCATGAAGATGCATGATGACGACACTGAGGAGGTTGGCAAAAGAAGGTACAGAGAACTGGTAGGGAGGCTCCTTTATGTTACTATTACCAGACCAGATGTTACATTTGCAGTAAATAAAGTGAGCCAGTTCATAGAGCAACCTCGCCAAGTACACATGGACACCATACATATGATACTAAGGTATCTTAAGTCATCTCCAGGCGCATGTTTGATGTTTAGGAAGAAGGGCACTATTACTATTTCAGCATGTGCAGATGCAGACTATGCAGGGTGCCCAAAGGATAGGAATTCTACATCAGGTTTTGCTATATTCATTGGGGAGTCACTTGTTTCATGGAAGAGCAAGAAGCAAACAATAGTCGCGAGATCCAGTGCTGAATCAGAGTATAGAGCTATGGCCCAAGCATGTGCAGTAGTGATGTGGGTTCGCGCAGTTCTGACAGATCTACATATAGATGTTCCACTTCCCATATCACTAGAATGTGACAATCAGGCTGCATTATTCATTGCCAACAACCCTGCTTTTCACGAGAGGACGAAGCACATTGAGGTGGATTGCCATTATATCCGTGATATGATCCAGAAGGGCTTCATTTCTACAACACATGTCAGCTTAGGAGACCAAACGGCAGACATCCTTACTAAAGCGTTGCTTCGGGGTCCCTTTCAGAAGTGCTTGTCCAAGATGAGCATGATAGATATCTATGCTCCATCTTGAGGGGGAGTGTAGAAGTTTATTTATGTGCTTGTATCTTTTATC
Organism: Ottelia alismoides; assembly: GCA_037367405.1. Lineage (NCBI taxonomy): Eukaryota > Viridiplantae > Streptophyta > Magnoliopsida > Alismatales > Hydrocharitaceae > Ottelia > Ottelia alismoides. The sequence continues at coordinate 39,737 of JAZKJV010005350.1, read as the reverse complement.
TATTTATCTTTTCGTTTGTCTACCTTATGTAGTTTGCCCATAGGCTTCTCCTTATATAAGAGAGTCTAGGGCTCAAGGAATAAACACAACGCTTATTTTTCCAACAGGGTCATTAGTTGTCATATGGCAGACTTGACAGAGTGGATCATGGATTTTGGTGCATTTCATCATTTGTGTGGAGATAGTGCTCAGTTCACATCATATAGATATGTTTCTCCAAGCAGATCAGTTGTCATTGTAGATGGGACTGACTCCCATATTACAGGACATGGGAGGTTTCTTTGGCACTGTATATACGTCTGTAGAATGTTCTTTATGCACCAGATTTTTCCATCAATTTATTGCTTATTGGTCAGATCACTAAGGATTTACATTGTCGTGTCATTTTTGACCCATCTTCTCTTGTGTTTCAGGACATATTCACGGACAAGGTGATTGGATGTAGCTGTAAGCAAGATCTCTGCATAATGGTCCAATCTCCATATGCTAGTGCTTCTTCCGTTCCTGCTAGATCAATCTCTCCATACATGACATATTTGTTATGGCTACCTTCCTCTTCAGAAGCTGGTGTCATGTCTTTCCACAGATATCCTCTCGCTCCACATTTCAATGCGAGGCTCTTAGGAAGCACCACTGATCTACCTTTCATGGTCGTTAGAGTCGTAATAGCAGTAGTTTGTTTGAGTTAGTTCACTTTGATATTTGGGGTCCCAATCGTGTTCCTGACCATTGGTGGCACATGTTCTATCTTGTAGCAGTTGATGATTTTTCTAGGCTTTCATACTTTTGAAAAACAAGTTTGAGGTTGGGTTTCTTATTCAATATTTTATTCGTGAATAAAGAAAATTTTTCTATCAATGTCAAATATGTTTGCTCTGATAATGCCTTGCAGTTATGTACCTTATAGCTTTCTCGGTTCTTCAAGTCCCTTGTCATTATACCCCAAACTTCTTATGCGTACATTTTCCAGCAGAACGATGTTATTGAAGGCAAACATCGCCATTTGCTTGATGCGATCATGACTCTCCTGATTTGGAGCCATGCTCTCCACTCTTTCTAAGGTGATGTGGTCGTCACTGCTTGTTACTCATTGAATAGTATAATGTCCTGATTTGGAGCCATTGCGTTTTGCGAGAAAGATCTTTGCTCTCATACACCTCGTGTCTTTGGCTCTGTGGCAATCGTTCATCATCTGACTCCTAGTTGTGACAAGCTCTCCCCAGAGCTGTCAAGTATGTCTCTGTGGGCTACTCCTGGACCCAGAAGGGGTACCCGTGTTTTGATCATGTTCTATGAAAGTACTACGTCAATGCTGATGTCGCATTCTTTGAGTCAGTCATGTATTTTTCTCATACTAGTGATAGATTTACTCCGTCTGACTCTGGAGAGGAGGTTTGCATGCCTGCTCCTACGCCACTACCACCTCCAACTGTGGTTCCTCCTACGACACCACCACATCCACTAGCTCTACCACCTTCACCACCACCTCCTACAGTGGTTGCTCCTCCGCCCCTTTTCTTTCCAAATAAAAAGTAACAATTATTCTAGAAGCCAATTTTACAAGGTCAATTCAAAATGCGGACCATAAAAGATCACGAGGCTTTGATGAACAGTAGTTGGTCTACAGTAAATGTCGGTTTCGGTCACCATTTCGGTATCGACCAAAACAGAATTTCGATGGAATTTCGGTGGAATTTCGACCGAAAATTCGGTCATTTCGGTCATTTTTTGTACTAGGACCCCCATATTTCGGTCATTTCGGTCATTTCGGTCGAATTTCGATTTCGACTGGATGTCGATATTCGACAGAAATTCGACTGAATTTCGCTGAAATTTGAGGTCATGGTCTACACAATGTAAAAGTTTAAATGATGTTTTGATTTAACCTGCTTGCATTGGCTCTCATTATCAGCAATGATCAATCTTTGTGGTTGTGAGGAGAGTGTCCTTGATTTTTCAAGACTCTGATTGCATCGGACATTCACTTTGTGCGTGGCTTTCTGGACTGGTGTTCCTAGCGTCAGGTCCTCATAGGTCATCTTGTTAAATTACTGGAACACATTTTCCCCTTTCTTATTGCAGTTTATTTCTTTTTATTCAGATTTGAGATAACACATGATTTATTTGTCAGAACACTAACATCATTGGCAGCAACTCGGGTAAGCAGCAAGATGCAACCCGGCACACTGACAAAGGAATCGGATGGTGCTGGGAGATCAATCAATTCTCCAATCGTTCAGTTAAGCCGTGTCTCTCAATCTGCTGCTAAAGAGCCAGCTACAAATTTTGACAGTGACGTTGAGACTTACCGTGATGAAAGAGGACGATTTCGAGTTAGCAGGAATAGAGCCTTGGGTATCCGCATGACACGGGACTTGGAAAGAAATTTAGAATTGATGAAGGAACTTGAGAAGGAACATCACGCAAGGGAGGGTTCAGCAGATGCAGCACGTTCTTGTAGTGGAGATTTCAGTGTAAATTATACCGGAGCAGATGCTTCCTCAGTGCAATCCCCTTACATTTCTGGAAATGACTCAACGATGGAGATATCTTTTTTAGATGATGGCCAAGATGATATGGGTGATCGTCTATTTTCACATTTGGTAGCGGGAAGTTCGATCACTGGGTTTTCTTCAGAAAACACATGGTTTGGAAAATGCTCGAAGGATGTCTTATGCGAAGAAGGGATCAGCATAGAGAAGAAAGATCAAGTTAACACCAGTGATCACACAAAAATCCATTTATCTTCTGCTGAGGAAGATGTCGACTGGGAAGAAGGAATCAACATAGAGAAGAAAGACCAAGTTAATACCAGCAATCACACAACAATCCACTTATCATCTGATGAGGAAGCTGTGGACTGGGAGGATGGCAACTTCCGTTCTTTTCAAATGGTTTCACAGGAAAAAACTCAAAACGAAAGTACTCTTCCGAAAGGTCTTTTGGAGGAGCAAGCTGAAATACAGGAGGCTATAAGAAGAAGTCTTGAGGATGTGAGGCATAGACATCTTGAGGAACCCATTTATCAATCTCTGGTGATGAAAAATAATGGCAGTAGTAATGCTTTTTCACCACAAATGGGTACTGTTGAAAGATATCAGCTAGACCAAGCAGTGCATGAAGATGCGCTGCAAGCAGATGCTGATGTTGGTGATCTGAAGTCTTCCAAGCACTCCGTTTCACCTGTAGCTGGAATTAAGGACAATCAAGATGCACTTGAGAGTAGGGATACATCATCAAATCTTGAAAGGGCTAGAGATAACATTTCCAACCATTCTATTGAAGTTCCTAATAAGACCTTTGTTGATGATTCTCAACAAAGACAGAGCTTTAGAAATTGTCACAAGGAACTTGCCGAGGCCAGCTCACGTGCTTATGCTGACAGAACTTGTAAGCTGCAAAATATAGATAATATTGATGGTTGCATGAGAAATCAAAATGATATGTCTATGAAGGAAGGGATTGACCAAAATATATCCACAACTGCACATAAAATGACTGAAACATTTCAATCTCCAATTGGAATCACTGACCAGGATGAAATTATTACGGAGGATCTGCAAATTGCCAAGGATAAAGCAATTTGTGAGGAAATCCGGAAGGAAAATCCGCAATCTAATTTTGAAGTGGATCAACTGGAGTCTCTCAAGGAAGATGCACAACTTCCTTCTCTAGACGAAGAGATTTCTCGTCTAAGGCTAGAAGGGGAAAATCTTAGGGATGAACAGAGAAGGCATGAGATTAATTCCGACACAGTCAGCAGCGAGATGTTTGCGGAGTGCCAGGTTTTCCTCTTTGCTTATATGCATCATATGAAAAAAAAACTTAAGAGCATTTTTCCTGCATGACATTTAATCAAAATGCAATAAAAAAACTACATAATATTGTCCAGTCTACTCATTATGGTGACAACTCTATTATACATTATCGTCATCACCGTTTTGGTTAAAACTCCAAGATCGTTTCACTTATGATGACTCGTTAAGATTGCTATTACTAGCTGTGATAAGCATGATCATCCTTTAGCTTTGTTCCTAGTTTTGATTAAATATGTGGTAATTGGAGATAGTTGTCACAATTCATAATGACTTTGCTTCTCTTTAAGATTGTTATCCAGGAGTGTGATAACTAAGACTTTCTTTTTGGTTGTTATCACCATGATGATAACCGATGATTTGAAGTGGCGATACGTCCTATCAAAGTCTCGAGGGAGAGACTTCCTTTAAGATTGATATAATGTAAAACATTGATTTTTGGCTCAAAGATCTGACCGAGTCCAAATTTCAATTCGATCAAACTCAAGGTTTAAAAAAGCGTGAGGTGGTTCGAGGCGTTTTCCCGAAATGTGAGGCGAGATGTAAGCCTCGAGGCGGTCGAGAAGTAAGCCTCAATTTTTTGGAAAAAAATAAAATTAGCAAAATATGTTAAAAATTATCCATAATAAAACTACGTTTTGCCAAAACTATATCTGTATGCCGCGCACTCCATTAATCTTGCTTTGGAGGAGATAAGCATAAAGACGAAGGTGAGGAGTGCATTCACAATGACGAAGAGGATCACAATGTTCATCTACTCTATCACCAAAACTCTTAACTTGATGCACAAATTCAATAACAAGAGGCACATTGCAAGGCCAGGGCAAACAAGATTTGCCACCACTTTCCTCACTCTTGAGAGCCTTATTGAGAAAAAAAGATAAGCTGAAGTTGATGTTTTCCTCGAAAGAGTGGAGGAACTGCGAATGGTATAAGACCAAGAAGGGAGAAGCAAGGAATTCCATAGTCTTTAGCCCTACATTATGGAACCACACCGCACATGCTATCCGAGTTTTCACACCGTTGGTTTTTTTATTGCGTGTGGTTGATGTAGATCGACGTCCATCCATGGGTTTTGTCTATGGAGGGCTTGAAGAGGCTAAATGGGAGTTAATTGCATCTTTCTACGGTGTTGAGTCGTCTTACAATCTTTTATGGACGTTGTTACCTCCAAGATCAAAGGAAGGTTCGATACTCCATTGCATCCAACAACTTACTATTTGAACCCATTCTTCTTCTACATAGAGTTTCGTAATGATCCTGATATTGTGGTAAGGAGAGGTTTTAAGGACTGCATGTAAAGATTTTATCCAGATTTGGATATACAAGATGTAATCACCATGGACGAACTTCCAACATACAGACTTGTTCACGGAGATTTTGACAAGCCAATAATTGTGAGACAAAGGATGACAAATGATGGCAATTATGGTTCAAGTATATCGATCATTGTTTTCAGTTTATGTCATTCAAATCATTTTTTATTTTGTTAACTTAACCAGTTCTTTTCTTTTATAGCTAATTGGTGGTATAATCATAGAGATGGCATGCTTAATTTGAAAGCTACGGCCATCAAAATCTTGAGCTTGACGTCTTCATCCTCAGGATGTGAGTGTAACTGGAGTATATTTCACTCAGTAATGCCATCACTCTAGCCACCCAATTTGATTAGTAATAGTAAAAATTAAATACTAATTGATATAAATTTATATTTTGATCTTCAAATCCATACTAAGAAGAGAAACATGTTGGAGACGAAGAGGTTGAACGATCTTGTATATGCGTGTTTCAATTCCAACCTGCTGGAATGTCGAGTTGAGAAAGAAAGAGATCTTCTTTCTTCTCATGATCATTCACACTTGGGTGAATGGATGGGAGATGACAATGCTCAGGACAAGGAGGTTTTTCCAGGTCCAGATTGACTTGGGGTACTGTAACACATGCTAGTGGTGCCGAAGAGAATTTAAAATTGAGAAGGAGCCAACAAGGTGAACGTGACATGGGAGTTTCATCTTTGAGCACAATTGCTATGCCAATGAATGAGGAGTTACATCTTAAAGACATAAAAGAAAAAGAAGAGCTTAAATTGGACGATGGCATTGAGGATTGACTTGTCTCACTTGCTACTTGTATTTTTTAGGCATGTTGTATTTCTTTTTGAACATTCTCTCATCTATGTACCAAATATGTTGTTCTTAACTTGCTTCATTTTTCTTCGTTTGCTATAATAGCTTTTTTTAAAGCTCTTTTAAATATGAAAATGATTAAATATATGAATATATATGAGAGTATATGTATTAAAATTGTTTTATTTATTTAAAATAATTTAAAAACCCGAATGGCTGACTAAATCCAATTACTCTCCCGACTGCCGATTAATCCTTAGTCAGTGACCATGCTGAACGATTACCGATTGCTGACTTTTGCAACCTTACCTTCAGAGTGAAGGTAGATCTTATGACCTTGGTAAGTAGCCTCTCGAGCCTATGAAGCCAAAGAAAGATCTTAATCTTTAATGGGATCGTCATGGTCCAGATTAAGTTGTAACTTTTCTCCCTGATACCTGGATCAATCACCAAATTGTCAGTAAGTGCCGTGTAAGCTTTTTGTACAGAAAAGTATCCATCATGCTACACCAGTGGTTACAACCCTTACATGGAGCGGGACATCTCACGATCGCCTCAGATTTCTGCAAAAACTTCCCAATTCTCTACTCAGATAAAGGAGAGGAGAAACATGGCATTCCACTGACCGCCCAAGCTACCTTAACAAGCATATCTCGATTCTCTGAAAGCTCAAAGAGATGTAGGTGACACTCATGAAGGGGACCGTCGTCGGGCTAATTATCCTTCCCGATCAGAGAGGACTCCCTGTTGCCTAGAACCAGACGCATCTATGTGGACAACTTATGGATAATCGAGCAAAATTCCCTTCCAGAAAGTAGATGATAGTTGCCGTGAAGACACTACAATGGTAGGCTGTATCATAAATAAATGTCCCAAAGAAGACGACAAGAAAATCCTCACTCTTGCCCCAACAGTTTGGTTACCACACTTGAGTAGGATGGCCTTTTTCATCACCTACAAATAAAGGACCTCGAGGCCGCCCTGGTCCTGTGTGGAAGTGACCAGCTCCCAGTGCACCAGGTGTAAACCCTTCATCTGACCACTTAAAAGGCTCCAAAATAACATATGTATACCACTCTCCATGCACTGACAGATCCCCATGTGTAGAATCTCTTGTAGATGAAGGAAATGGGGATGATTGCTAGAATTGCCTTTTAAAGCACAAGTCTTCCACTTGGAAAAGACATGAGACCTTCCAGACGGCCGGCTTTCGCTCCAATCTCTCAATTATTGGAAGCCAATCAAATTGTCTCAGTCTACCACGGGTCAGAGGGAGACCAAGGTAACTAATCGGAAGGGATCCCTGCAAGGTGTCTGTAATCTCGACGAACACCACTACCTCAGTCTTAGAGAGCCTGAAAGGTATGAAAGTGGATTTGGTTCTATTCACTGTTAGGCCCGAAAGATCCCTAAAAATGTCCAACATAGTACTCATGGCCTTGACCTCCTTGTATCTCCTTAATTAAGAAAATGGTATTATCCATGTATTGTAAAAGAAGGGGATATCGATTTCGCCTCTCGTGTATCCGCATGATCTCGGGATCACCTGTGCAATTACATCAATAACAAGAATGAAAAGCAGCTGTGCTTGGGGGCACCTTTGGAGGACTCCTTTATGGTTTTGAAAGAAATCTCCCTCAAGGTGACCATAAATCAGGACAAAGAAAGAGGATGTAGTGCCACATCTCTTCATCCTTGTGATCCGCAACTCTGGAAATCCTAGCTTCACAAGGGCGTGCAAAGAAAGCGTCAATCAACACAATCATAAGCCTTAGAGAAGTCTGCCTTCCATAGTAACCCCTTTAACCCCAATATTCTTCCAGTCACCCACCATCTCAGAGGACATCACAATACTTTCCATCATTAAGCGGTCATGAATGAAAGCTGTTTGAACCGATGTAATTATTTTATCCATAACAATGCATAGATGGTGCGCCGTAACTTTGGCAATGGTCAACTAATAATATTAGACATCGCTATGGAACAAAAATCTTCAATCCTCTCAGCATTCTCCTAGGGAGGACGAAAAAGCAATGCTCTGTTAAGCATGTCAAAGCCGTAGTTGGTCGTAACGAATTCACTCATCACCTCAAGTAGATCCGTGTGAATGACGTCTCAGAACTCCTTGAAGAACAACATTGGGAACCCACCATGTTCTAACGTCCCATCAACATTCAACTCCCAAACAGTTGTACAGATCTCATCCACATGAAAATCCCTAGTAAGCTCAGTACGCTGGTTGGAAGAAACGGTTAATGTCCCCCCACCCCTACCCTGATCCATCACCAGTTTCGATTCTATGATCGATGTGCTACGCGATTGCCCTGTCCACGTCATGATCGTCCTCTACCCGATCACCCGCTACATAAAAGGCATGGATGAAGATACAACAATGCGTCCCATTAATCATACTATGTGAAAACTTCGTATCGGCATCCCCCTCTTTGATTTAACGTTTCTTGGATCTCTGACACCGCTCCACTTAATGCTTATCTTCCTCCTGCAGAATCCGCTGGTTAGCCTCTCTCCTCAAGCTCAAAAGGATCGTGGTGTCCTCAACCCATTCTAGGTCACTAGTCGTTCATCTATATGACTCTCTCGAATCTCCTTATAGCTGCAAAGTTTCTTTCACATTGACTCTAACTTGCGAAAAATTCTAAATGTAGTCGTTCCCTCTCCACTGAAAGAGGGCATGAAATCTATGACCATGTCCAGTAGCCATGATTTCTCAAATCTGAACAACGACCATGTGAGAGAAGACTCCTCAGACGACCACACTATGGAGATATGGTTCAATTTGGAGCGTGGTAATGCCGAGACTCGGGCCAATCGGAAGATGACTGGAGCCCCACAGAACCGAGGAAGCGGTCAAGTCTGGATCTACTGCACCACGTAAAATTGTTGTCTAAGGCGTCCAGGATCTCAAGGTGGAGGTCACTAACAACTTCACCAAAATCAGGCGAGTTGAAGATCTGGCCCCCACGCAAGTGTGGATGGCTGGAGGAGAGTAATGCGACATTGAAGTCACCACCCACCAACCAACCCATATATGTGTAAAAACTTCTAGCAGCACTCAGATCGCCCCAAAAGTGCTAGTGAAGAGCATGGTCGGTCGGACCATAAACACAGAGAAGGTGGTGGTCGTACTGGATCTCATGTTTCGTAGTAATACAAAAGCCACATAACTGCCCAAAAACTTAGACTCCTAAAAAATGTCACCATTCCATGCCACCAACAACCTACTTGCACTTCCAGTGGCTACTACAATCCTGTACCCTGAAAGGTAATACCTCATATCAATGACTAGAGCTAGCATGCCCATGACTGGATCTTCGTCTCCTAGAGGAAGATGATGTCACAATGCCATTTGGAGTGGAGCCTCCTGACTGCTCTCCTCTTCTTTGTGTCTCCCAGACCCCTAACATTCATAGAGATGACTTTCCTTCACAAATAGTTTTGAACACTATTATCTGGCAATGTCTTCACAAAACAAAACACAAGATGGAGGAGAGCAAACTGGCCATTCCAGAGGGGGTTGCTCCAATAAGAAATTCTCATGGGATGAAGATCCGAGGCATGCGTGAACGTAACATTTCATATACGATGTTTTTTTTTGATACTTAAACGGGTAAATCCCCCTCTTTGGGGATCACTGCCTAAAAAATTTCATTTAAAAAGAGTTTAGAGTACATTACCGTGAGAGCCAGAAATTATAAAGCGCATTAGAGTGGGTCATTACATTTTCACTATAAAACCTCTTGTTTTTGAAGATTAAGTTGTTTCGTCCGATCCAAATGGCCTAGAGAACAACAAAAGGTTTTGAGCAGTCATCACTAGAGTTGGTGCCGATCCTCTGGACCGATGTCCAGAAGTCCCTTGTCCCATCACTCGCCACCCAAGGCAGCCCAACCTCTCTCCATATCCGCTTAGACATCATGCACTTGAACACCAAATGCTCTGAATCCTCCTCGCCTCCTCACATCTGTCGCATTGTGTGTTTGCAAGCCCTAACAACGCCCCCTTCGAGCCTTATCGCACAAGCTACCCCTTCTCAACCACCAAAGGAAAACTTTAACTCTGATCGGGATCTTCGTCGCCTAAACCACTCTCATGTCCTGGCACAGCTCCCTGTCTAGCTTCTCATCCCTCTTCCTCAACTCATTGTAAGCTTTCTTTACTGAGAATTCCCTGTCGTTCCAGCAAAATTGATCTCTGCCCTACGAGGAATATCGAATGTGGAAGCTCAGACACCATGTTAAGGTAATCCTCCATGCGCTGGTCTGAGAGGTCAACCAGGAACGATGGTGCCCACGTTCCCCCATCCGCCACCTGCGATAACGTTTGCCTCCTTCCTGTCCGCCAACGAGAAAAGACGAGGGAATTTGACCTCCAATTTTCCCTCTCCAGTCCGATCATCACGCCAGAATTTGAATATCTCTCCATCCCTCACTTTCGGCCTGAGTCTGGGCGCCATCCACTGCATGACTTCACGGATACCGACCCAAAGAGGAGACTCATACCGCACTCTTCTAGGCCCAAGCTCGCCTCTAACTCCATATATCTTCCTTAATAGCCTCACTACCAACGAAGAGGACGGACCCTAAATGAGGATGGCCCATTTAACGATAAGGGCCTTGTTCACACACTCCACATCCCTAACCCCAAGACCACCCTCCTCGCGCCCCCTCGTAATCTCATCCCAACTTACCAAGTGTATCCCAGAGTCCTGTTGCTTCTTGTTGGACCATAAGAACCTTCTCATCAAAGATTCCACTTTCCTTCTAACTCCCGCTGGCATCAGTCTAGTAGAAAAGAAGAAGATAGGTATAACAGAGAGGACATGCTTCAGAAGAATCAACTTTCCCCCTCGAGATAAGGTGACCGCTTTCCATCCCGCCAGTCTCTGCTCCATCCTCTGCACCACCTCCTCCCAATCAGCCCTCTTGAGCTTCCCAACGACTAGCGGCAGACCCAAGTAACGAATCGGGAGACTCCCCACCGTGCACTCAGTTAACTCCGCTATGTTGGATCTGTCCGCCTCATCCATCCCAAAGGTAATAACCATCGACTTAGTCTTGTTAATCTCCAAGCCGGAGAGCTTGCCAAAGATGTCTGCTAGCTTGTACCACATTAACATTCTGGTCCTCAGTGCCACCCAGGAAGAGGATCGTATCGTCTGCATATTGTAACAAAGAGATGGAGATGTCCTCCCTACGGAACCCCTCACACCATCCCGTCGCAGTAGCATGCCTGAAGAGGACTCCCAGAGCATCCGCCACGAGGACAAACAACATAGGGGCCAACGGGCACCCCTACCTCGCCCCACGCTGCGGCTGGAAAAAACCCTCCTCCGATTTTCCGTTCACCGAGATAGAGTATGAAAAGGTAGTGACACATCTCTTCATCCAATCCACCCACAAATCGGAAAACCTCTCCTCTGTAGAGACCGCCACAAGAATTTCCAATCGACAGAGTCATAAGCCTTCGCGTAGTCGATCTTTCATAAGGCCCCTCTCATCTTTGATCGTTGCCAGTCAAGACAAATCTCTGAAGCCATCACTAAACAATCCGCCATCTGCCTCCCCAGTATGAAAGGTGATTGACCTTGAAGCAACACCGAGTCCAGCACCTCTTTTTACCTATTCGCCAGGATCTTCGCAATAATGAGGTAAATCGCGCTGGAAAGCGCAATAGGCCGAAAGTCCTTCACCTGCACAGGGGTGTTCCTCTTGGGCAGCAGGAACAACAACGCCCAGTTGATCTTCTCGAATCCTCTATTTCCTTCCCTGAATTCATTCAACACGCCCAAAACCTCCTCCTTCAATAGATCCCAGAATTCCCACTAGAAAAACATCGGGAATCCGCCCGGTCCAGGGGAGCCATTTGCGTTCAGGTCCCAAACCGCTCTCTTCCCCTCCTCCGAAAAAGGGCCGAGTAGACCCTCCGCCTGCTTGCCCGACAAGACTTCCACTCCCGTCCCCAACCACCCCCATCCACTCCCTTCTCTCCTTCGAGTGGCCTCCACGAAATGGTCCCTTAAAGCACGCTCGATTGCCGCCTCCCCCGAAACCCTTACCCCCCACCTCGATCTCGTGTATGTGATTTCTTCTCCGCCGTCCATACGCCACAGAATGGAAAAATCTTATGTTGCCATCCGCCTCCCGAAGCCACTTCTGCCTAGATCTTTGTCGCCACTCCACCTCTTCTTTTCTATCCTTAAGCAATAACTCTTCGAGAAGGTCCTGCCTCTCCTTGAATTCCGTCTCAAGAAGCTCCCTTTCATCTTCCAGACGATCTAGCTGCCTCGGCCTTGACCTCTCCCCTCCTCTCCCGCCACCTCGCCCTCACCTCCTTCCCGAAGGAAGTAAGGAAGGACCTCAATGACATTAACTTCGTAGCCAACTTCGAAACTGCTGAGCCCTCCGTTGGACCCCCTCTCCAATGCTCCTCCACCTTCTCTCTGAACCCTTCTTCCAGGAGCCAACTTCTCTCGAAACGGAAGAAGAATCTGTGCCGATCATCTTCCCCAGACGACCAAAGTATTGGCGTATGGTCCGAATGGGAACGAGGAAGAGCGCACGCTCTTGAGGGGGGGAACCTCTCCGCTCCCGCCGGAGAGAGCAGGAATCTGTCCAGTATGGAGCGAGATCTAACGTTACGCCATGTGAAAGCACAGCCTGCAGCATCAATAATTGACACACCCAAGTTGTGTGCCATCCCACGAAACTCCTCCGAGTCAGGGTCCTTGCCTCCACCTCTCTGCGGCCTGTCATCGGGAAGCAAAGTAACATTGAGGTCGCCCCCAATGATCCAGATTCCTTCCCTAGCTGAAATACCCAACTGATCAAGTTCAGCCACCAGAGTACCCCTTTCGCCGCTGCTCGGGCCATACACATTCGTGACGAGAAATTCCAATCCATCCGCCCTCCGACGGAGCCTCACCGATAGGCAGCACACAATCTTTGATTCCTTAATGAGGTCGAAAGAATCCCCCCTCCACCCGGACACCATCCCGCCTGAGGTGCCTTGTGCCTCCCGCTCTGCCAGCTGAAAGCGCCCACCGCCATCCAATCCCCTTTTTGCGACCTCCACCCCTGCCGATAATTTTGTTTCTTGAACAAGAAAGATATCCGCTCCAGCATCTGATATAAGGTTCCTTAGGCCCAACCTCTTTTCAGGCCAACCCAGCCCCCTGACGTTCCACGAAAGGATCTTCATTGACATAGCGAGTGCCTCAACATCTTAGGTGGAACCAAGCCCAGGCGCTCAGCCACCCCCTATCCAACATACATAATCGGTTCTGGATAATCTAGAAGGATGAGGCGCCAGGAGTCGAAAACCGCTTTCAGCTCCCCCGTTCCGCCTCAGCAAGCATCTCCGCTCTCCATAACCTTCTTACGCGGGTAGACTTCCTAACATAATACACCCCAAATCTGAGAACTCCACTCGTTGACCCCTGCAGTCTTTCGTCACCCCCAGGCTTTTCCGATACCTTGCAACCCTCCCCAACAATCCTGACTTGCGGCGAGCCCCCCCGCCAGCGGAACCTGGGCAGGGCGCAACCTCCTCCAGCCTCCCCTCCCTCCTCAGACCTTCCTCCATCGACCCGTCGCCCCCGCCAAGATCTTCTCCTCCACAAATCTCCTCCCCCTCTGATGGGAGGCTGCCTCCTTCAAACACCGCCGAGCCCCTCCCCTGCAATCTCCGGCTGACAGCCAAAGCCGGGTTACGACCGGGGCTTTCCTCCAGCAGCCGCTTCGAAGGCAAACCAGGGCCCACAATCGGGCTCCGAGAGCGTCCCCCTACCAGCTCAAAACTGCCAAAAACACCCCCCCCTCGGACCCCCGACGTTCCTGCCTTGTCGGGTTGACCCGCCATGCCCGAAAATCCCATCGGCTCTGGATCCGAACATGCTGGCGAATCCTGCCCTCCTGAAGCAATAAGTGGCTCGGCTGCCACGTAAGCGGTTGGATCCACCGCAGAATCAGGGATTTGAGAAGCCTCTCGAGTCCCAAAAAATGGGGATATGAAGAGCCCGTCGACCTCGAAAGCACCAAATCTGATAAAGCGCGGAAGCTGAGGAGACGCCATCGCTGCTCGTGCCGATCCAACTCCCAAGCGCTGACCGCGCTGCTCCGTCGGAGGTCCGTCTGAACATCGCCCCACATCGGTCAGCGACGCCCCCTCCGTTTCCTTCACCCGTTGACCCTCTTGAGCTTGGCCTCAATCGTCCTGGTCCACCTCGGCGATCTCGATGAGGAAGCTCCTCCCTCCGACACAGTACCTCTTCCAACCCAGCATATCCGGAGGTAGTCCCCTCACCCTCAAGATAGGGTCAGGTGGCTCCTCCGACCAGCTACCCGACGATTCGATTTCCACAATCTCCATTTCGCCCCAAACAGGCCCCGCAGATTCCGTAGACCTCGCATGGTCACAGGCACCCCGCTGCCGCGCACCCGATCCAGAGGCTTTGGCTGCCGCATACCATCAGCCATCCTCGGTCTACGCCATCGCAACTTCGTCCAACCCTCCTTGGACCACCGCAAGAGTTCCATGAACTCCATGTCTGTGTCACTGTGAGCCCTCTCGCCAACACCCTCCATGGCAAGAGTAGGACGACATCACCATCGAACAGTGCTGCCGACACCAGATCCAAGTCCGAGGTTCCCCAAAAGAGCGCCTCCCCCGGCCCTCCTCCTTCGCCCACCAGCGTGCCCGAATCCTTATTGCCAGCACCTCGGAAAGCCCCGGCGTATAGCGGGCAGGAGCTGATTCTGTGCGAGAAGCAATTGCAGCGAAAACAACGAACGGGCTCACGACACTGCTACACCCAGTGCTATAAGGATCCACACCTGTAGCATCCTCTCCTGAAAGGGTTGGAGAAGGACCACATCCTTCGCGCCTCGCCCCCACGACGGTTCTCCCTTCTCCTGCGCTCCGTGACCCAACCATCCTCTTCAACCTCGCCAACGCTCCGCCCCATCCTCTCATATGAGATGTTATATCTTCCAGTAACAGAACTGGCTTAGGATGGGTAGGAAGACCCCTCCTTTTCTTGGGACATTTTAGCCCCTCACCCTTGGTGGTCGACGACTCGATTAGGGAGTGGCCCAATCCTAGTAGTTCCAACCATTATAGATGTATGCAGTCCTGCTTTCCCAAAGAGATGGTCAGGAGAATCTTAAACTCCATGGGAATAGAAGGCAGTCCACCAAGAGGCGTCACAGGAGATGAAACCACCAACATCGATAATTCATTGTATTCTTGAAACAAGCCTCGATATGGGCCATCTCTAGCTTAGGAGCACCACCGAGAAAAGCGGGGGCATGAGCCTCATCTTGAAAGTCACCACCCTAGGATCTGAATCTCCCTTCAGCTCCTTCATCAACCAATCATGGTAATCAAAGGAGGCCACATTTGTCTCCTCAGTCGGTTCAGGAACATTTTTGTGTCGTCTCCTCCACATGTGTCTTTTCATTGACATCGTCACTAGGGCTGCTAATCGAACCGAACTGTAACGAACGAACCTATGTTCGAGTTCGGTTCGATAAGGAAGTTCGAATGTTCGAGTTCGAGTTCGGTTTGATAAATGTTCGATAGGATATGCTCGAGTTCGAGTTCGTTTAGAAAACGAACGTTCGAGTTCGGTTCGATAATAGTTCGTTAACGATTTAACTTAACTAAAATTTGTTTATACGAACAAGTTCAACACTAACCCAATAAATGCCACAATCTCTTTAACCTCAAAATTTATCATTTGTATAAATACAAAATTACACACACAAATACACATACATATACACATATCGAACTCGAACTTTTATCGAACGAACATATGTTATGTTCATGTTCGGTTCGTTAAGCTATCGAACTAAAATTTGAAGTTCATGTTCAGTTCGTTTAGAAGTGAACGAACATTTTCCGAACTATTATCGAATGAACTCTAATCGAATACGAACATGTTCAGTTCGATTAGCAGCCCTAATCATCACCCACCTTGGTGCAGAGCAGGTTGCGGGTATGTAGCGATGGAGGTGGTAAAATCACTTACATTAGGAGAACGAAGGTGAATCGACCCACCTCTAGGGGAAAAGAGGACCTCATCTTCGGAGGCATATGTCCCTAGAGCTCAAGCACGATGGCGTTAGTATCTCCCCTAAGAACACATCCATTTGAATAAATCTGATGCACATCTTCCACACCCATTAGTGCTCTTCTCATCGAACCAATGTCTCTAGATAATAATGGGGTCTCTATGACCCAAAGAAGTAAATCTGTGCATCCGAGGGTGTACCATCGGAAAAGCGGTGTCTTCTCCATCCAAAAGGTCCATCAAATCAGGGCCTTTCCACTTGAGAAGATTCTCACGAGCGGTAGGGATGATGCAATATTTCCTAAATTGACCGGTCAAATCGAATTGAAGCAATTGCGAATTTGGGGATTTTTCAGAATTAGGATTTTCGTCCTAAATTATTTGGTCGGTTAATTTTATTTACGTAAAATTGAGATTGACTATAATCTCAATCTTTTAGTAGATTAAATTAGTTAGAGTCAAATTAGAGTCAATTAGGATTTTATCTACTTTGATTTTGATTCTCTTTCTAATTTTGTAATCTCACCCCTCTTATATAAAGGGGATGGTAGTCTATTGTAATGGCAGACCATGTTATAAATTAAAAATTGAGTTTTAGTTTGGAGAGTGCCTCCACCAATATCCCCTTTCCCCAAAATTCTAGGTTTTCTCCTCTCAACCTTAGCCCTCTCTCAACCATGCGAGGCACGCCATGGTTGTAATTTCTCTCCCCTCCCTCTCGATTTTCCTATTGCATCAATTGGTATTAGAGCATGAAAATAGAATCGTTCTTACGATTCGACGATCCTGTCGCATATTGGCGCTTGAAGTTGGATCTGTGTCGCCTCTCTCATGGTTCGTGTTTGCGTCAACATAAGTTCAATAATCGTCTCCTAACAAGTTTCAAAGTTTAAGGGTGCTTGGATAGGTTAATCGAGAAAGAATCATTCATCAACAACAAAATTCAGATCCTCGCATCTTCGGTGCAATCCGGTTTTAATCGAGAAAACGAAGGTATTTTCAGTCCAGAAGAAGATTTTATTGTTACAAATGTTGTACAACAAAACGATGAAGATACATGACCAATTTTTGACAAAGGTGCAGATGAAGAATATGTAATCATCGATTTTTTAGCTGTCGAAGTTGCTGTCCAGGAACAATAAGATGAAGAAAATCATGACAGAACATGTCCTATATTCAACGAGAGTCCTCGGAATGAAGAACCCAAAGTCCTTGATTTGTCCACGTGTGAAGTTGTTGTCCAGGTGGCTTCCGTGTCGCCACCACCACCTCTGACATGCCGCTGCCCTACACCACCATAACAAACCTACTGAGGCCCCCTTCCACCAAACCAACCCCGCCATCTTCTCCGGCCACACTAGCACCCTCACTGCCCCCCTGCATCCTCGTAGCTGCCCCACCAACCACTACTCCAGTCTTGTTGCAACCACCCCCTCCACTGTTGAAGATCCATATCCCAGATTGGCGGTGGCACCAATCGAGTTCCCTCCATCGTGTATGCAACAAGCACGGTCGTTGTCGCCACTGTTAACCATCTAGCCCACTGTCGTGACCTATTATCGGTCCACCATCGTAGCCCTTGGAGCTCTTGTTGTTGTCTTCCCACCTGAAGTCGAAGCTGTTGTAGCCGTTACTTGATGGGAGAAGAAACTTTAACGAGGGTTGGGGATTCATCTTCAATTGGACCCCCTAAAATAAGGGTTGAAGAGGTACACAAATTGCAGTTCAACCCCTCTCCTCAAAGAAATTGCAAAAGAAATGTTGAGGGTCGAAAAAAGGGTAACGAATTAATAGGGAAAAATCAACGGATCAAGCTACAATCAATTAATTCTGTATTGCAATCGAAGATCAAGCAATTCGCCAGGAGACGATTTTTTCAATTGGTGGAGAATTAATGCAATATTTCCCAAATTGACAGGTGGAATCGAATTGCGGCAATTACGAATTTGGGATTTTTTCAAAATTAAGGTTTGTCATATTTACGTTAAATAAACTGAGATTGATTGTAATCGCAATCATTTAGTAGATTAAATTAGTTAGAGTCAAATTAAGGTCAATTAGGATTTTATTTAGTTTGAATTTGATTCTTTCTATTATAATCCCACCCCTCTTATATAAAGGGATGGTAGTCTATTGTAATGGGAGATCATTTATGAATTAAAAATTGAGTTTTGGTTTGGAGAGTGCCTCCACCAATACCCCCTTTCCCCAAATTTTTAGGTTTTCTCATCTCAACCTTGTCCCTCTCTCAACCACGCGACGCGCATTGCGGTTCTAGTTTCTCTTCTCTCCCTCCATATTTCCCTACTACATCAAGGGATGAGGCCTCTCACGCGCAAGTCCTCTCTTTCGAGCACAACAAAGTTAGTGGAGAAACCCCTCCCCAAAAAATTCAAGGATAAGCTTCGAGGCATCGACAAAGTTCGATCGATCAGATTAGATAACCCCCAACAAAATCTCCTTGCATCTCTCTTATTCGGGGATTGCGCCATGGTGCAGGAGAGTTCTTGGATTGCCTACTTTCCAACAATCACCTGACAAGAGTCCTTATGGTGGTCCATGTCACCATAACCGAAACAATATGACACCTCAGAGCACATTGTTTCCATGCATGGAGAGTTTACACATCTGAAGCACCTCGTTGAACACCCCAAGCATGCCAAATGATGGGTCATAAGATTCCAACCCTTCTCTCCAGCACTCATTTTTATGATGGCCCTAACGCATAATTTTAGTCCCTCTCCCATCGCCACATAGTGGAGATTTGGCGTGGGTATCAGGTCAGGTCGGGCTGGCCAGTTTACATATGCGCAAAGCCCATTTAACCCATGAAATATAGGGCCCAGGCCCGCCCAAGCCCATTTAATTCCCATTCGGGCGTAGCCCACTTATAATCATGCTTGGATTAATTTTAGAAGCCTAAACCTGCACATTTAGTTCAAAATCTTATTGAGTTATGTAGAAATGAAATTCCATTACTTTTAAGTAGAGGATTGATTAATGCATTTGGTTAATTAAATTTAAAATGGAAAGTATTGTGGATACGAGTCCATGATGTTGTCAATTATCTATCATTAATTTATCAATCGATGTATTGTCTTGAAATAGAATTCTAATCATTATATTACATATGAGCAATTATCTACCATATATGCTATCAAGGCCTTAAAAGTCGGATTTCGGTTTCGTTTCGGTGAGGGACCGAAACGAAATTTCGGCCGAATTTCGGTCGAAATTCGACCGAAATTTCGGTCATTTCGGTGGTTTTTTGAACTAGACCCCCCAAATTTCGACCGATATAGCCATTTCGGTCGAATTTCGGTCACCTACCGAAACCGAAATTCGACCGAAATTCGGCCGAATTTCGGCGAAATTTAAGGCCATGTATGCTATGTTGTCAATATGCATAAAATTTGAATTTTGTATATCTTACTACTATTATTATCGAACATGAGTATGCACTATATAGTATTACATTTCAAAAAATCATAAATGCTATTCACGCCAATCGGGTCGAGTCGGGCTTGCAAAAAAAAATCAATACCCAAGCCCACACCCATTTAGTTGCGGGTCGGGCTAGGCCCTGATCGTTTCAGGCTGAAATTCTAATATAATTCCCAAACCCCATCTTAACGGGACCCATTGCCTAGGCTTAGTGGAGATTGGAGAACATGAGGAATGGGGGAGCACTTGCCTTTCGATATCCCGGGTGAGGGACCTCTGCCTGTAGGAGCGAATGACCTCGCCTCGGGCCATCGCCTGAGCAACCAGGACCCCCTGCCCCAAAATAATTCTGCTGCTCCAAACCCTCATATCCTTGCCCTCCAGATCACATTCTCGAGGGCTCTTTCCCTAACGCTGCCATCCCTCAAAACCCACCCATGCCTTTTTTAAGGGAGCATCTATATACCTTACTTAAAGGTGGGTTTCTCACCCTTCAACTGACACGCGGTTTGCTATGGTTTTTTCTTTGATAACCTTTCCATATACATGTTCTTCTTCAGCTCTGTTTAATTCCTGACCGAGTCTTTGTCTCGCGGCTGTGACGTATTGGCTCTTTGGGTTTTTACGTAATTTTCTCTTGACACCTTTTTGTGCAGCTGTAGACCTATTAAGGCTGCCGTATCCATGTGTCCAACATGCCTCGGATTAATTGCTTTGTCTTTGAAATCCCCATTACCCCAATTCAAAGACATCTATTCATCTTCCATCACGATGCTCGGAACACCACTTCCTTCTTCGATCTCGGCTTTGGTTTGATTCTATGATCGCACCTCTCCAAGGTATCTTTTTGTTCCTCTTCCTCTCCCATCTTGTTTGTAAGCTTCCCCTCTTTATGATGATCGTTTATCCGGTCATGATGCTCGAAACAACTCTTCTTGGATCTCGACTTGGTTTGATCGTACGATCACACCTCTCTCAGGTATCTTTCTATGCCTCTGCCTCTCCCATCATGTAGGTGATCTCCAATCCAACATATTTATCTTCTTTGCCTCTCTGTATCGATCATATGCTCATTTATAATACTAGGAGCACATCTTCCTTCTCGGATATCACTTTTGGTTTGATTGTACGAACACTCCCTCCATAGGTATATTTCAATTTCCCTAGGTTAAAATGATGGTTGCAGGTAGGAATAATGTGATTGCCTATATTTCTAGAATCAATTTTAT
This sequence comes from Ottelia alismoides, assembly GCA_037367405.1. Taxonomy (NCBI): domain Eukaryota; kingdom Viridiplantae; phylum Streptophyta; class Magnoliopsida; order Alismatales; family Hydrocharitaceae; genus Ottelia; species Ottelia alismoides. The sequence goes on along the minus strand of JAZKJV010005350.1, from coordinate 19,030 downwards.
AGTTGTGATTTTCGTTGTTTTTCCCTCATTTTTTAGTGCAATATTGCCTCTCGGATATTGATTTTGGTTTGGTTGTACAATTGGTCCCTCCCCAGGTATATTTCTATTTCCATAGATTAAGATGATGGTTGCATTTAGTAATAAAATTAGTTTCTCATATTTTCAGAATCATTTAGGAATAAAACTAATTTCTCGTATTTTCATAATCATCTCTATTGGCATTTTATATGTTTGTTTTCTTTATTTTTTATTTTCTTTATTGTTGTGGGTTTGAAGTTGATAATGCAATACATGGTATGAAGATATATTTGCTATTTTCTTTTGTACGTGTTTTTTATTTTTAATCTTTACGTCCTACCCAGGTATATTTCTATTTTACCAGGTTACATTGATGGTTGCATTTAATTATCTATTTTCTCTGTGGATGTGCGTCTGATGTTGGTGGTACTAATTAATGGGTGTTGAATACATGATTGGTCTGTAATAGTTCTGATGGATTGTTTCTTTTGTTGATTGCCCGTGGGGCATGCTCTTTGTAGATTGTAAAGGATTTGAATGATTTTTGTTGAATGTTTGAATTACTGTCTTTATTAAAAGGGGTTGAATATATGATTGGTCTGTAGTTGATATTTGAGGTAGTATTGATTAAGTTCTGTTTGTTGTTTTTTTGGTTTGTACATCATATATGCAATAGTGCTGATGGGTTGTTTCTTTTGTTTTTTGCTTGTGTGTGCTCTTTGTAGATGTTAAAAGGATTTGAATGATTTTTTTGTTGAATGTTTGGATACTGTCTTTACATTTGTATATAGAAATTGTTTTTTCATTGGTTATCTTTAATCAATACTTTTAAAATTTTGTAGAGGCGGTGATTATACTTCATATCATTTGTACATTGTACAATGGGAAAAGATGAATTACTTGAAACGTTGTGGCAAGTTAGGATGTCTTAAAAGAACCCAAATTGCAGATTTGTGTGACCCTCAATTTCAATCAATTGAAGACGTTTTTAAAGAAACTATTTTGCTGACTTTCAAGTGATTCATTAAAGATTGTTGTTGACATTGTCTATGTATGAGCCTCTGCTAAATTAGCACTTATATGAATTTTCTACCATAACTTTAGAACGTTCGTCACATTGGATTCCAATTTTCTTAAAAAAATCAATAAAAGGAAAATTTCTCATGTGTTGTTTTCAATGTTGTATTGGTGCTCGGTTGTGTTGTCAATTATATTCACACATGCTTTTCTTCCTCTTCTGAGAATCTGGGATCTATTTTTATGATCTAATTTGGTACGGCTATCACTATTTATAATTATCTTTCAAAGGTATTTTCTAATGTAGAGTTACTCGGTCTGAGGAAAAGTTCCTGACATAAAAAATAAACCTCTAACTAAGATATATAGATGCTCCCATTAATGTTTAATGGGAGTATCTCAGCAACAGGTTTGTGCTTTTGTAGCGCCAACAAGGTTAGCGGCTCTCTAACAGCAACGTCACCACCATTATTAAGGGATTATATATATACCTTGGTCAAAGGTGGTTTTATGACTTGAACTTGACGGGTATTAATGAAAATAAGTAATAAATAGTTGAATGTTAGATGGACTTGCTAAAAAAATCATTTCTTAGTGTGCATGTTGACATAAACAACAAGATTATAGTGTAAGTACACAAAAAACTTTCATAATTCACTCCATGTACGCTACGAATATGATCGGCCATAACAATTCCCAATAGGTTCCGTTGTCATTCTCGGTAGTTTACATTAATGCAATCATTTTTATTACTGTTTGTCGATTATATACTACATTTCCTACATGTGCTTTGACTTTCTTTATTATAATCAACATTCAGCTTTTCCAGAAAGATGTATTCTTCACATATAATTATAACAAGTTCCATGATATTTCTAGAACTTGTAATATTTTCGTTTTATTCATATCATTTACCTTTTTTCATGATTTTGTATGCATATATTTCATTTAGGGCAATGAATATACCTCGTATGAATGATGCAACACAACAGGAAAAAATGATATACTATGAATATTGTTGTATTTTTTCCTATCTCTGAAGAAACAAGGTTTTGTGACATGAACTCGACGAGTATATTAATGAAAAACTAATAGATAGTTGAATGTTAGATGTACTTGCTAAAAAATATCGTTTCTTAGTGTGCATGTTGACATAAGCAACATGATTATAGTGTAGGTTTACAGGAAAAAATTGTCAGAATTCACTCCTCCAGGTATGCTACAAATCTGATCGGCCCTAACAATTCCCAATAGGTTTCGCTGTCATTCTCAGTAGTTTACAATAACGCAATCATTTTTATTGTTGTCTATCGATTATATACTATATTTCCTACATGCGTTTTGACTCTCTTTATTATAATCAACCTTCAGCTTTTCAATGAAGATGTATTCTTCACATATTTTAACAAGTTCCGTGATATTTCCAGAACCTGTAATATTTTTTGATTCATATTATGTACCTTTTTCTATGATTTTGTATGCATATATTTCATAGGACAATGAATATACCTTATATCAATGATGCACTGCAACAGGAGAAAATGATATACTATAAATACTGCTGTATTTTTTTCCTATCTCCGAAGAAACAAAAAATGGTTTACATGTTCTGGTATTTTAAGAAGTCCTTAAAGGAAAAAAATGCATATATTGTAGAATAGCATTACGGATTGTTGTTTAAATTAGATTTGTATGATCCCTTATTAAATTTGTATTTCCGTGAGTGGTCTTATATTTTTATAAATATTTATTCAACTTAACTATTTTAATTTTATTTATATAAGCAATTATCTTTTCTGGATTTATACAATCTATAACACAAATACATAGCATTATTTTTTTTTCTCGAAAAATATGGCTAGAATTTTTCGTTACAAGTAATAAATCTTGGTGTTTTTACAAATCATAGCAACTCAATTTTGTTCCGCCGCGAAGCGCGGGTATCATCCTAGTGTCATGAATATCAAAGATTCGCCTTATTACGAGAGACCTATCTCTCCTTATAGGAGGGATAATGGTCAACAGATTACATATGCGACGTGGGACTAAAATAGAGAAACACTGTTCCTACTACTTTAGTCTTTCCGGAGCTTTCTTGTGGAGCTTATTTTCCAAGTCATCATCTCTTCCAACATGGAGATTAATGGGTTTTTACTACACGATCAAGTATAATCAGAACAACTCTTTTATTTGTGTTGTGCTCCAACTTTTGCTTTGATAACCTTACTTTTCTTGTTTCACCGCATTCACCTTGACTCATTTTGGCCATGAGTATTCTTGTTTCACATCCTGGTTGACAAGATTACAATTTTTTTTACGTATGTGTACCTCATCTTGTGTTATCTATTGTCGGCCAATAAAGGGAAAGTTGACAATATGTTAGTCAGTGTTGTTAGAGGTCTGGGAGACTGCTTTTCTCGACCTTGCTGTCCTATCTGTCTCTCTCCCACGTACCCTCCATCCACTCCAAGTGGTCAGAGTGGCCATTGATCAGATATTCTGCCTCTCCATGGGATTCAAAGGATCCCGACCCCCAAACGCGGGCATACTTGACAACCTTTCAGTATAGCTTAGCTTACATCGAGTAGACATGGGTCGAAATTCGACGCACCCCCAAAACAGGCGCACTTAAGATGTTCACATTGAGGAGTGATAATTCAATCATGGTTATGCCTCCTTTATGAAGTCAACTAGAAGTGGTTGCTTTCGCATTAGCATTTCCCTGGCAATATGTAGTTTCAGATGCATGTGATTTCGTGCTCCACATTTATATTTGGGACACGTACATTTTTAGCTTTACATAAGTAAGATCTTGTTATTGTTTTCCATTTAGTGCTGCTTTAGTCTTTCCGGACAATTCTCGTGGGCCTCATTTTCCACTTCATTATCCCTTTAGATGGCAACGCCAGCAGGTTTCTTCTACACGACCAAGTTACGTTAGGAGCAACTCTCCTATATGGGTTGCACATCAACTTTTGTTTTGAAGGGATGCGTACCAAATTTTGTGTTGACAAACTCATCCCTCTTGTTTTACCATGAATTGATCTCAGCACCAGTTTTGCCACGTGTATTTTTGTTCACATATTCAGGTTGACAAGATTTTAAGATTTTTTTACTTTTAATTTCTTATTTCCATAATAAAAAAACCATCAATCATAACTGATTAATCTACATGAATTTTTTACTGTAAAGTTTTTATTTGTGATAATAAATCATAAATCACCATTAGTGGTAATCTAAGGTAAAAAATACTCCTAGACTTTTCATATTTGCATGTGTTATTGATTGCTTAATTAGTTTGTTGATCTCGCTTTTTGAAATCTGAATTTTGTTGCTCCCATGAGCCATCCATGTATGTTTGTGCGGGTTTTCTTCTTGTTATTTTAATGGACTGCAGAACTCTTAATTATCTTCTCCAGAATCATAATAGTTTCTTCTTGAATGTTTTTCAGGAATTGCTACAAATGTTTGGCCTGCCCTATATTATTGCTCCTATGGAAGCAGAAGCTCAATGTGCACATATGGAGTTGGTAAACCTAGTTGATGGTGTTGTGACAGATGATTCTGATGTTTTCTTATTTGGTGCTCGAAGTGTCTACAAAAATATATTTGATGACAGAAAATATGTTGAAACGTATTTTATGAAGGTTTGCTCCTGTGCTTCGTAGTTAATTTTTGGTGGTATTCTTGCATACATATGATTTATGGCTTTTGTGGAGTGCCCTGAATTTTTTTGCTGATGATACACATCCTATTCTTCATGAAGGTTGCATGTAATTTAATTGTGCATTTTTAGGGACAAGGCTTTTTTTTTTCAAATATAATTATTATATTTTGTGAAAGCATATTCCACATCACAGACCTATTCTTCATGACTGAACTGCTCTTATGGACCAAGATTTTATTGGCATTTATTGCACAATCCAATTGTCAAAAGGTGGAGCTTTCGTTGTCACTCTATTCTTGTTGGCTTCTGAGATTGTGCACATATATTATTAAACAGTTACCATATATGTAGCCCATTCTCCTCCATTTCTGGGGCTTTGGCAGGAGAATGGTCCTCTATTTCGCAACTGGTTTTAGTCGAGCAGCAAGGGATGCCCAAAAACTTTCCAATGATGGCAAATCACATCGCTCAGTAGATGCCAATGCAAAAAGCCTCGAGAAGCTATACCTTAGAGCTTCATCAACTTTCCGGTCACTAGACACAAATGGTCATGATAGACATCTCAGGAAGCACAGAATAGAGACCTTCTAGAAGGACATAGGGGAAGGATCCGAACGAGGAAGAATGGAGAGCTGCGAGGAGATCCCCTAAAATTTCTTACCTATAAGCAAAGTAGATCCTATTCATCACCCTAAATCCTTGACATACACTTTATCTGGAGAGCCTTTTTCATCTCTATAAGTCCAGGAACCCCTAACCTCTTCTCATTTATGGGTTGCATTACAAACTCCAATCCACCAAAGGAACACAGTGAGTCTCTCTTCTCAAATTAGCCCAGAAAAATCTCCTCATTATTGTCTCAAGATGATGATGAACACCAACCGATAGCACCCTTGTGGAAATGAAGAATAATATATATATATCACCTAGAGAACCGCCTTCAGTAGGACCATGTGCTCACTACAAGAAGGACAAGTTTTCTTCCGACATGGTAGTTTGTGTTCTAACTTTTCCATCAAAAGCAACCTCTTCATCTATATGAACCTTTTGCAAGACAAAGGGAGCTCCAAATACGATAAATTTAGAATCCCACGAGCGATAGCAAGTACAACCTGCACTCTTCCACCTCCTCTTCCAATAGGTTAGAGGGAATGAAAGTCGAATTTGCACGGGGTATGAGTTACAAAATATGGATAAGTCATCCATCAAAACACTGAGAAAATCATCAACCATATCCGAAAAATGGCCATCAGAAACCTAAAGGTAGCTGGTACATTAGAAAGTCCATATGGCATTCTACGCAATGCAATGTACTTGGACCCTCATGTCGATTTGAATGAATTAGTCTTTCCACAGAGGTCAATCTTTTCTTGCTAGGCAAAAGGATAGCAAGTTACAAAAGCTAGTTATTCGAGCTTGGTAGGATGTAGATTTCTTTTACTATTAAATTAGTAAATGGCATGGTTACCACTATCCAAGCCAACTTCTAGGATGGTCTATACTCTATCATACAAGCCCTTAGTCTCAATGTAGCTGGATATAGAGTCAGTCTGTCCCTCTATAGACCAGTAAGAGACATGAAATACATAGATGCTTACTTTGGATCCAGCACTGAGCTTCCGCTTTGCCTTCTAATTGCTTGGTGCTTAGTTCACACTTATTGTTCCCTACCATCATCAAAGTGTCCCATGCGGAGGGTGGGTGTTTTGGTCTTCGGAATGGAAAGACTTACTTTTTTAAAAGGGAGGTGTAACAAAAAGATGAAAGGCATCATGCACAAGCACAAAGTCTTCGATGAAATACCTGCCAGTACCTACTCTGAATTCGTCAGTAAGGATAGGACTAAGCTGGGTGGGTGAAGAGAACCTCCTCGTCTTCCTTTGACGACTGGAAAAAATCAATATACTATGATAATGGACAATTTTCGTATTTGACATAGCTTGCATTCGTCGTGGCTTTCTTTCTATATTGTCTAGTTTTCAGTCGATAAAAGCAAGTTTCTTTAGTAGTTGGCGAGTGGAAAAGCACTTGGAGAAATGGGGCTCAGTCGCCCTGATTTGACAGTTGGCTAAAGTTTTTGGTTTGTGTTTTCCAAGCCTAGATACATAAAAGGTGGATGGTACTTTTAGCTTAATTGGATTGGATACTTCTTTTCCGTTATGAGCTTTTTTGCCCGCACATCCCCCAACCTGCGGTGTGGCTCTTTCTCATTAGAAACAATCTTCTTTTCCTGCCTTCATTTCCTGATGGACTATGCAATGAATTTCTTCTTTTGTATCCCGTGACCACTCGTCTTTATTTCCTCTCTTACTGAGAATCTCTGATGGCCAAAAGCACCTCATATATAGTGAGAATAATGTTCGAGAAATTTGTATTATCATGAAAACTAGAAAAATCAAGATAAAAAATGAAACAGAACACAAGGCATTATAGTTATGGCCCATGTACCCAATACAAATGCACTGACCAAAACTGTTCTACACCTTGTCTCACCCTCTGAATACTTTCTACATTGATAATCATCTCAGGTCTTGGGATACATTAGTAGACCTTAATGATTAGCCATTTATGAGGTCTCATAGTCGTGTGCTTTTCGAATATGAGATCTGTGTTTTTTGCGAGCGCGTTACCAATGAGTGTATTAGTGAGCCTTTCTCGTCTACGCACTCTCCTTTGGGAAGTCCTTCACATTTTTTCTCTTCTAACCTTCCTCGCCTTATTGTAAGCCAATCCTCTTTCTTTCTCTATGGCGCAAACCGACGACCATCACTAATTATCGAAGGCCGTTGGAGTGGGAACACTGTCCGAGAATAATATCTCACCACACCTGGATGACCCTGTCATTCATTTTTGTATACCTGAATACAAGGTTGAAGAAATCAGTAGTCGGTACTCGGTCGGCGGGGTCATTGACTAAGGATTAATCGGCAGTTAGGCGACTAATAGGATTTAGTCGACCATTAGTCAGTTTTGAATTTTTTAATCATTTTAAATATACAAATCATTTTTATCCATATATTCTTATATATTTGCGGTTACTAGACAATAAAAACTATAAAGATTGCCTAGATACAATCTTGAAGGGACCTATTAATAATACCCTCTGCCATCGGCTATAGTGCCATGTCATTCGGGAGGCGGCAAAAGATGACTTGCAGGCAGAGGATCCTATTCTGGTTCTGAATGAAGTTACCATCGACCACGTAATTTCATCATACCTCACAATCCTTGAATGCTATTGTGACAATTCTTGTCACATGTGTCCAAGTGGATGGTTTGATAGTCTCGACCACATCTGGAAGCACAACATATTCACTTGCAGCGGGAGGATCAATGGTTCATCCACATGTATGGTTTATACCCTAATTTTTCATTCCTCCTACATAGCATTTGACTACTTTTAGCTCTTGTGTCAGATAAGTTGTCACTGTTGATTAGAAATAGTGATGGACATATGGATGGAATACTAAATTATTTTTACCATATTTTCACCTTTAGGGAGTAAGCTATGATTATGATCGATTGTTGCTTAGGAAAAAAGTCTACATATTTCTGTTTATTTTTTGAACTTATTAATCTGATGTGCTACTCCCGTAAAAGCACAGTGACCCAAATTTGTGGAAACATCTCGTATACAATCCGAAGGATTTGAGTCTAAGTTCATGATTATGACTTTAGTCCAAATAAATATAGAAGTAAACAATCCTAGTAGTACTGCAGTTTACAATGACTAAATTGTGGTGTTATCTGATCTGCAAAAGATCCATGAGATGAATGCTTAAAAGTATTTTTAATGCACTATGTAACATTATTCACCAAATGTTTTTAGTAAATATTACACCGATATGCCCACATTCTTTATCATTCATGCCCCTAATTGACTTTAAATATAACATTAAGCATATTAGAATAAATTTGATTTAAAAAAAACAAAAAATTAAAAAAACCTCTATGTAAAAGCCGATCGAGTAGTCGGCCGACTAGTCGGCCCGATTAGTCGGGTTGATCGACTAATGGTCAACTAGGCCTAGTCGAGTCGGCTACCCCCCCCGGACTCGACTAGTCGGGCTGACTTTTACAACAATGCCTGAGTACGACTTAGTCGCTCCTTTTCAGGATATGAAGTGCTTGATGATACAACAAAGAGAAAGATGCTGAAGATAGGAGCTTTTAGGTACAATTATCGGATCTTCTCATGAAGACGACTATCTCCCGGAATAGAGTGAAGACCTAGATTATATATGGGGGGGATAATGACCAAGGAAGATGAGAAATTGGGATATGGGGGAAGGTAGTAGCTATGGAAGAGATTGAGGCACTTTAAAATTAGTAGCCAAAAATCTACTCGACTCCCATAGTCTTTAAACCCTACTTGGGGTTCGGAAGGGGGGAATGAGGGCACTCGAAAGAAGCATGCATGGATTAGGGCTTCCCAAGGAGGGAGATGACCTTGGATTGAAAGAAAAGACATGAAGAAAGAGTTCTATGCTTTATATTAATTGAGTTTATGTTTAAGGGAGGTATGGGGGGAGCGAGGACTAGGGCGATCTCGACATGAGATGATTGAGGTGTAGTAGCCTTAGCAAGGAAGGTTTATGGCCAGGGTCTCTCTTATGGACGTGGGACAAGTAGGAAGGAGGAGTAATAAGAATCCATCGATAGCCATTTGGCATCTGGACGACCGAATAATGCTATAGTGGGAGGGTGTCGTCTCAAGGCATGACGAGTAGATGCTTCAAGTTCAGTGAGATCGAACATGTTATCGATGTTTATCGCAATGTTCACCTCTTTCGAGAGTGGAGGAATTGGCCATTGTCATAGGTAGTGTCCTCGATATCTGGATATCCAACAAGAGAAGGGTGGAGCGTCAAAAAAAAAAAACAAGAGAAGGGTGGTGTTTGCGGCCAACAGAGGGAGGCAACTCCCAGTCAAATGGTCCAACAATGTTCGATTGAAGGAGTTCTCGTAGGCGTTTGTCCTCACCCTGAATACTGCTTCCAAGTTGCGATGACAGACATTACCCATTAGGACCAGTCCCTCATTTGGGGGAGACATAGTACTCCTTGAAAATTCAATCGTATGCACACGAGGTCTTTCAGATGATGAAGTGTGATCCTTGACGTGAGTATGGTTATTGGAAACTTCGATTAATCAATGGTCTAGGGACGACCCACTCAATGAGATGGTGCATTGCATGCCATGTAATATGAGGTCCTCACATTGAAAGGCCTACGTGTACGTGCACGGGATCTCAAAATGGTGGAGACTTTGATGGACGAATAGAGCAAGGTGATCTCCATTCTCAGCGACGGCCTTTCAAAAGGAGATGACATCTACTTGAAGATTGAGATGATCATCAGATCGAAGTCAGTGCCTTCCAAGGTGTGTTTGAGGATTTGTGGGCGATCGTTCGCATGGCCGTGGAAGTGACTGACACCATCACGTGCGGCAGCATTGGTGGCAAGATGCAGTCACCTTCAATTTCCTATAGAAGCAAGAATGTCGCATCAATTGCAGTTCTCGCGTTGAAATCTAGGGGAATGACCCTCATCTTTATGAAGACTCTGGAAGCGTCCTTCAATTTTCGGCATAGCTGGACAACATTTTGGCCCCAGGTCTCAAGCCATGCAGGTTGGATCTCACCAATTGGGACCTCTTTGGTCTATCTCAGTTTCTCTTAACCGGTTGTCCTCTCCTAGGCATCACTCATTGGATCTGAATCTAGTTTGGCCAAATTTCTTGGAGTCCAATCGGGAACCTCCTGCACGAAGTGTGATGTGGTTTCTGGCCCCTGAATGGAGGTGGGGGGGGGGGAGATGCTCTGGAAACTTCTGGTAATGGTGATGATGATGACCCTTGGGATGTGGCATACTTGTATGGGGTGTTGAATGTGGCGGTGCATAAGGCTCGTGGGTTGTTTCTCCCATGCTTTCCCTTCCATGGCATTTAAGGAAGAGATGCTCGCGGTGGACCTTAAAGGAGTGTCGACAACACCTGTGACTTGTGGTTTACAATGCCTTGGATATATGGGAGAGGGGATGTTAAATCTGCGACTGCGGAGGTAGACAATGACTTGGTGGAATGCTGGGGAGTTATTTAGCCACGTGATGTGAAATTTGTGTTGGAGTGATACCCATAATGTAAGGGTCCTTGGGAGGCGGGATTAGAGGTTGGCGGTGAGGGGGTCTCGCTACATATGATTTGAATCCTAACTATATGTTCTACTATATGTTCGTATACACATTTATATATTTTTAAGGATGTAATAGTAAGAGTTCACTAAAATAATTTGGCATGTTAATGGTAAATATGAATATGAAAGAGGTCAAATTTAAGCATATGAATATGAAAGAGGTCAAATTTAAGCATTCGTCTTGCATAAATTAATAGTTAGAATAATTAATAGTAAATATGAAGCAGTTTGCTGAAATAGTTACACATAATTAATAGTAAATATGGAGTTATGGGTACGAAAGAAACATCAGATTTAGGCATTTAACTTGTATAATCATTATCCTAAACGAATATATATTTATAAGCTTCTCAACCACCATGTAAACTATTAAAATCATAAAAAAAATCTTCAAAAAATTAAAAACGCCTCGGAAAACGCCTCGATCGCGTCGAGGCTACGCCTCAGCCACTCGAGGCGCACGCCTCACTGGACAAGGCCGAGGCGCACGCCTCGAGGCTAAAAAGGCCCGCCTCGCCTCTAGGCATACGCCTCGACCGCCTCGAGGCGCGCCTTTTAATACCATGTTACTAAGTAACATAAAAAATGACTTCCTCTCATATAGCTTTGGGAACTTTTATTTGGGTTGAAGGAGTATGAACAATGTCCAAGGTGGCAACTTCTTTTTCGCGGATATATTTTCCTAAGTGCTACGAGGACATGAGACTTGATGATAACTGTAAAGTACTGAGAAGCAAAAGAAGAGAGAAATTTACCAACATAAATTCAACGACATTATCCTCTGAGCACTTTGATTGACAAAGAAAAGGACGAGCTTCATGAAAGCTTGATAACATATAATCTCAGATTGAATCTTTTTTGAGAAAAAACAAGAAAGTCTATTGTAGTCACCGAAGAAAATTATTCATGGCCATCCAGATTGTATGATGTCATCTCCTTGATGATCCGGACGAACACGATGCTTTTATATTAGTCTGTTGCGAGTAGCGGAAGCGAAAATGCACAAACACAAACAAGAAAACCACGTGCACACAGATTTACAAGGTTCGTCCTTAACTGGCCTATGTCCTCGAGCAACGACAATCGTTTCACTATATGTGGAGGGGAAAATATAGAGGATACATATAACCATAACCTTAGGGAGTTTATATAGACTAATATAGTACTCTCAGCACAAACTGATCCCAGAGACAAACGGACACTAATGCCCAAATAGACCCCCCTTCCAGGCTCACTGACTGGGCAGCTGAGCCTCCATGCTAGTAGGGTATGGTATGGCAGCAGGCGCTTGTGGAGAGTGCAGAGAAAACTGTTCTTTCATTGGATTCAGCAGAACATGTGATTAGGATTTAGAGCATATCGACATCCTCGGTTATGTATTAAGGTCAAAATCTCATTATTAGTGCCAGACTGATGGATGGATTTACATGATGATAGCATATGTTAATGTTGATGTATTCTTTTGAGAGGATGATAGTTTAAGTTCAACTTCCTAGTGTGTTGAGTTATTTTTTTGTACTTCTAGGACATGGAAACTGAGCTTGGACTGACTCGTGAGAAATTGATTCGCATGGCCTTGCTTCTTGGAAGTGATTATACCGAAGGTGTCAGGTCAGTCGGATTTATGAAAAAGATTTTACGCAGTGCTGAAATATATTGTTTCTTGTAGATTACTTCTTTGTGAGTGGAAAATTTGGACTTCTACATTGAATTTGGCATAAAAGCTTACTATAATTTAATATTGGTTGTGCGACTGTTTGCTCTGAGAAAACACTGAGCACTCGAGGACTTATGCACTTGACATTCCTTTTATAAAAACTTTGATTCAAAGTGCTGGAGTGCATTCATTTCGTAATCATTTATTAAGTATTACCTCTAAAGAAGTGTAATTTGCTTGCAAGGTTATTTCTGTGGTTTGTTATAACAAATCATTCAAGCTAGAAATATATTGAATTTTATCGTTAGGTTCAATTTAGAATCGTTAAATTCCCCCATTGAACTTACACAATAGAATTTCAAATTATTTCTATGATGAAAATTGTGTCCTTCAAGATGCTCCTGCTGGCTACTTTACTAGATTTTGTTCTGGTTGAGATTATTTGATATGTAATTATATCTTTTATTGCATTTCTCCTTCAAGTTCGGGTTGCAAATGTGAATTGCAAATTCTACATGATGGAAGTTGATGCTGTTAGAAATAACTCTATGTATTTAGTCTTTGTAGCATTATGTAAATTTTTTCTTTCCTAACAAGATTCCTTTCTCTATGTAAAAGAGATTATTGGGTTCATAAATTGTTGAGAAAGCTTATTATGTGTGTGTTGTTTTCCTCATTGTTTAATCTTAAATCAACTATGTACTATTTTAACCATATAAGGAGGAGTAGGACCCTCATAATTAAACAAGTTCTTATGCCGATTTTTTGATACCACACCCAAGTAAGCCCCATTACGTCCACAAAATCCTTAGGCCCCGTTTGTTGTGCATGAATAGAGGGGAGAATGGAATCACCATTCTTCCATCGATTCCATTCCTGTATTTGTTAGATCATATTAAGATATGAATAATGATTACAAAGGAAACCTGATTCCATCATACATGGGAATCGCCATTCCTAGGTACCCCATAGGAATTGGGGTTCCATCCCTTACAAATGCTAATGAATGTGTTTTTCTTCAATTTTGTAATTAATATATCATTTATACAAATATATGGTTATCGACATGGATATGTGTTTTTCTTTTTTGGATATTTTTTTGGACACTGACTTGGATATTTTTTTTGATATGGATACAAATATGTGGACATAAGATGACAGATAAGATACAAATATATGCATATATAATACTGACATATCTATGGGAATTTTTGCAGATATAGATATAGATACGGTTCATTTTTTTGGATATGGATACAAATATGATTACAAGATATTCAAGCGGATACAAATACATATATATTAAATATATCTACTATATGGATAAAATATATCAGATAAGATTTTTTACGGATATGAATACGATATGAACATGGATATGTGTTTTTTATTTTTTCGCGGATATGGATATGGACAGAGATATGAGATTTTTCTAATATGGATATGGATACAGATGCAATTTTCAATTTTTTGTAAGATATGGATATTGATTATATTCAAGCACATACATATACGAAGATGGATATATATTTTAATTTTTTGTGGATACAGATATGGACATGGATGATGATTTTTTAACGGAAATGGATATGGACATGGAAATAGATTTTTATTTTTTTGTAGCTATAGATATGGTTACCTATACCATCTTTAGTTTTTTAGGATATGGATATGGGTTATATATTTTAATGGATACATATACGAACATGGATATGCGTGTTTACTTTTTGCGAATACGGGTGCCCATAATATTTTCAAATTTTGTAGGATATGGATATGATAATAAACTATTCTAGCGGATACGGATATGGATATATTAAATATATCAATTGTATGGAAAACATTTGACTATTGATTTCTTATATGAAATATATCGATTATATGAAAAATTAAGTTTGAGGATACCATTTTTTGTACTTAACGAAATATATCAAAGGAAGGTTATTTTCTTTTTATTCTTTTCCCTTTCCAAACATAAGAAAGGAATGCCTCTCATAACAAATGTTTCAATCCCTACTATGAACCAAACAATGGAATGGAAAAACTTATTCCTTTCCAATCCATTGTTAATTCCATTCTTGTCTTGATTCCATTCCATTGTAATTCCTTTCCAACCAAACAAACGAGGCCTTAGAGAGAGAGAGGGAGGGAAAGCAATGTCAACGACTTTTTAAGTGCCGCTTCAACTGATGTCCTCCCAATTTCCTTGCCTTGAGTCCTCAATCTCAATTGGTAACTGGTGTCGCTCCACCCGATTCACATTGTCAACATTGCTCGAATCGGTGCCACCACCCACACAACTTGTGCTATCCGCTAGTTTAATCCCCTTCGATGTGCTACTTGCAATGACCATTGTTGTCAAAGACGTGAGGCGCTCTAAGGCGCTGTGGATTCAAAACACCCGAGGCGCTAGGTGCTCGCCTAAGACAATCGAGGCGCTAAAGAAACATTATGTGTATATATAATATCAAGGTTGCAAAAGTCGGTAGTCGGTACTCGGTCGGTCGGGTCATTGACTAAGGATTAATCGGCAGTCGGATGATTAATTGGATTTAGTCGGGCTTTAATCGGTTTTGATTTTTTAAATATATAATTCATTTTTATACATATATTATTATATATTTACATAGATTTTTATATATTTTTACTATCATAATGAATCAAAAAAAGTAATTGAATTTAAATAAAACATCAAGCGTAATAGAATAAGTTTGCTTTTTAAAAGTAAAAAAATATGGTATTTCCAAGCAAAAATTGGTTGATTAGTGAACCTAGTCAGAATTAGTCGGTACTCGGTCGGCCACCCCACTGACTAGACTAGTCAGACCTACTAGTCGGGCTAGTCGGGTGACTTTTACAACATTGTATAATATATATACACAAGATTGCAGAAAGCGATAGTCGGTACTCGGTTGGCGGGGTCACTGACTAAGGATTAATCGGCAACCGGGCGACTGATCGGATTTATTCGGTCATTAGTCGGTTTTGAATTTTTTAATTAATTTAAATATATAAATCATTTTGTCTACAGGTTTGTACATTTTCTATACTTTCACAATGAATTAAAAGAAGTAATTGACTTTAAATGCATTGCATATTAGAATAAGTTTGCTTATGTATTAACATAGATTTGTATATTTTCTATACTTACATAATGAAACAAATTAATTGACTTTAAATATAACATTAAGCATATTAAAATAAGTTTGCTTTAGAAAAAGCAAAAAACAAAAAAATATAAAAGCTTGATGTAAAAGTCGTCCGACTAGTCGAGCTGACCGACTAATGGCCGACTAGGCCTAGTCGAGTCGGCTAACCCCCCCTCGACTAGTAGGCCGATTTTTACAAGCTTGTATATATACATATTAAATTATTTATATTATACCAAATAAAAATGTACCACAAGTGTAGCAGTAGTATGCAATGAACACCGCTTAAACGTATATTAGAAAAGACAAAACTCTCAACACTTCTAGAAATAGTTTGAACGCTCAAATTACATAAAAAAGTGAAGTAAATAACTAAAACTTGAAATGTCTATGGGTTCGTAAGTTCTTCATCTTCATCATCATCAAAATTAACATCACCAGCATCGTCTTCATCTCCACTTTATTCCACTCATTCTCTTCCATTTCTTCTTCTTCATTTTCCTATGAAGCAACAACTCCTCTTGAAGAAGATCCTGCAATAGGTGCTTCGTGCCTTGTACGTTATCGTGTATATGTTTGTGCCTCTGCAACTCCAGATGCTCTTGCTGCATCTTCCCATGTCAATATTTCATCTTCAAAGACAAAATCTTCCTCTGCATTATTCGTCTCCATTTCACCTAGCAACCATTCATTAGTATCATCGATTTCACTAAGAGCGATCGGATCTATGATGTCTTGTAAGTCATATCGATCCTTCAAAGCTTGGTTATATTTGATGTACACCAAATCTTGCAACATTTGATGTTCAAGCTTGTTTCTTTTCTTTGAATGAATCTGTAAAAATGTTCGCATCTATTAGGATTAAAATTAAAGACTCAAAAGTCTGAATTAACATAAAATTACTTACGTGCTTAAATACACTCCAATTACGTTTACACCTAGATGAACTGCATGTTAAGCTCAAAATCTTTATATCTAGACATTGCAAGTTTGGAGCTGAAATTCCAAAAAAGCTCCACTGTTCCACTACATTACCATATGAAGATGTTAACATCAAGAATTGAATCAATTTAAATGCACCAAATTGTAGTGGATACCTGGAGATTTTGAGTTTCCTGATCGAATGACTATTGGATTTCTAAAAATTCCCTCAACATTTTTGTATGAGCTTAACTCAATCATGATTTTATCTTGCATATTTACATCGGGAACCAATCTTTGTATGCATTTGTATAATCCATCAATGATCTCTGTATCAAATGCAATAGATGGGTTGTCATAGTAGAATTCAGGGTTCAGAAAATGACCTATAGCATGTAATGGATGATGAGGTTGGCATTCTCATCTTTCGTCAATGATTTGAAATACATCATTGTACTTTTCTTCCTTTCCATTTAAGCTTTTCTCAATTGCTTCCTTTGCACTATCCATAGCTTCATAAATGTATCCCATTGTAGGTTTTCGCTCATTATCAACAACCGAAGAACTTGAACAAGAGGTCCCATGTACTTAAGCGTGTCAAGTACGTAATTCCAAAATGAGGGGTGTTAAAACGATATCCATTACCTTCTTGTTGTTGGCTTCCCTGACCCATTTACTAGTAGCACATTTCTCTGAAGTAAACATGATCCTCAAACTATGCTTATTCTTATGGAGGGACTGCAAAGAAAGAAATGTTATTGCAAATCGAGTCACGCCATGACGAACCAATTCCTTGCAATTCGTAAACTCCATCATCATGTTCAAAAGACCAATGTGATTGTAAATGTAACCAGCAATCGCAATGGCTCTTTCAAGATTCCTCTTAATCGTCGGGGTCTTGCCAATATCCTCTAATATAAGATCGATGTGATGTGCCGCATATGGAGTCCAATACAAGTGTGACCTCTTCTCTTGTAAAAACATACCTATATAAATATAATAGGTTGATGTAACGTTAATATCAAATAATTCAATAGCTATAATCAATAAAAATAAGGGATTTTTACCCCACGAACCCTATAAACTTCGTAAATAATATTATCGGCCTTTAAAACAATGTAATTATCCCCTCGACCTTATAAACTTGCTAACCCTTACCCTACGGACCATGTGGCTAACCCTCATCCATTTACCCGTTAAAATTAACCAGATTCCGTAAAAACGAGGTGCATATCACTCTCTTTATTTAGCAAATTTACAAAAGATACCATCCATCTTCTTCCCTAACCTTCCTCCTTAGATTCCTTTCCCCTCCCCTACGCCATCCCTGACCTCCCCAACGCCGCCCTCAACCTCCCAGCCCTCCCCCGTGCCGTCGTCGACCTCCCCCACCCCGCCCTCGACCTCCCTGCCCTCTCCTGCACCATTGCTGACCTACCCAGCGCAACCCGCGACCAGTGTTGCAATAGTCGGCCGACTATCTCGAATAGTCGGTCCGACTATGCGGTGCGGTGGGGTACCCGACTGAACAAACCTCCAGTCGGGCAATAGTCGGCCTGACCGAATAGTCGGCCGACTATTCGGCCGACTGGCCCTACTATGAGGCCCACTGGAGTTTGACTCTTCATATTTTTATTTTTTTATTTTCAATTTTCAATATTTATGGGTTACATTTTACCACGGTATCGCCACAAATGTCAAATTCTATGTCTATTATATTGATTGGTACCTTTATCTTGGATTCATGTTAAATAATGACCATATATGTATAAAAATATAAGAATATATGTATTATAAATAATTTTTATATTGAAAAATACAAAACCGAATAATTCCGAATAGTCGCCCGAATACCGATTATTCTCTATTCAGTGACCCCTCCGACTGAATACCGAATACCGTCTTATGCAACACTGCCCGCGACTTCCCAACCCTCTCCTATGCTGCCTCCTCCTCCTCCTCTTGGTCCTCCGCCAGTCGCCACCTCCTCCTCTCATTGGTCCTACACCTATGCCCCCTCCACCTCATCCTCCCCTTGGTTGTGGCACCCTCGGATCCGGGTACCTGTTTACACGACACTCGCAACATTATTTTCATAAATGATTGCATTAGTTCAAGTGAATTTCAGGGAATTTTTTTTCGCGTTTCACATTTGACATTCATAAACAATGTAACAAACACATAAACAACAAGAAGTGCCCCCAATTTGCATTTCATTAATTTTCACATATATACAACATGTAACAAAATAATCTGGCAATGTATACATGTCTCCCAAAATGTACAGAATAGAGAAAAGCAATTCTACATAAACCTAATTAAAAATTGTAACAACTGTACCGTCGGGTATAACAGTGAATGCTCGGTATCATCAATCAGCTACTGAGATGCAGACGATTTGCCTGTCA